>JAGDYQ010000024.1:4869901-5032401 GCA_021962125.1 Bulinus truncatus
AGGAACCAAGCTCACTTATGTAAAATTTTCATTGTACACGTACACACACTCACACACAAACATATATATTTCAATCAATAATAGTAAAATATTTTGAATTTTATAAATTTCAGCTAAGCATATCCATTTTATTTGTTCTAATATCAACTTCAAAAATGTTTACAATCATCAGTTTATTTTATTGTAGTGAAAGAAGACAATTGTTATAATTATAAAAATAGTAAATCTATGATGTTAACTGAAATAAAACAAGTTTTGTTTTTTCACAATAATTTTCATAATCTTACTAAAGAAAATGCCTTATCATTCAGGAATGGTAAATATGAAGTTGCTGAAGAAAAATCAGCAAAGAGACTCCAAAACTATTAAGTCAGAAGATGCTGGAAAGGTGAGCTGAGTTAAAAAAAATAAAACAAACATTAAAGCTATTTTTAGTTTGTGAATGTAGCTAAGTATAGACAAAAGTACAATTAAAAGAAAATTTAATTCTTTTATGACTAAAAAGTGTGTAATAAAAACTTTTAAAAAAAGACTTTTAAAAAGTATCTATATAAATTATCATTAATAAAATTCAAAAGCGTAAGTAAATAAAATATATCATGCTAAATAAGTCTTTAAATTAGTTCATCTGTAGCAATAAATAAATAATCTTTAGATTGTGATGATAACCAGTGTTTATATTAAATCTTAATAATCTAAAAATATGGAAATAATGCAAACCCAAAAAAACTGAGATTAAATATTTATGACTTGTAAACTACTACATATATAGACTAAAGTGCGTTGTGGACAAAATAGTCATAGGGGAAAACAACAGGTACACAGGGCGCTTACCTTGATCACCTACTTATAAATGGATAAATGGATTCTGTCTTATCCACTATTAAGTGTGTTTTTTAGGGGCAGATTTTTTTTTAAGAAGTGACAAATGAAATGTTGATTGTTTTTACACATTAAGTGGCATGAATTAGGGACAGTTTCTTTACACTATTAGCCCCCATTCCTCCCATTGTGTCGGGTATAGCATTAGAAATGTTTCAAGTGTCTTGTAGCATCTCAACTTTCCAAACAACGTTAGCTAGTAACAGAACAAATATGTTTGTGTGATTTTTAAAGTCTGCCCACATATTTGTTTGTTTACATCTCCACCGATTGCTATCAATTTAAACAAAAGTTGAACTTAGAATACATCTATAAAGTGGAAATAGTATGCACCTAGTACTATATGTAGGGCATAACAGAATAGTTTGTCTAGGATTTGTATACTCTTTCTTTTTTATGATTTTATTACCATTTGCAAATTCATTGAAATTTGTTTGTTAATTAACAAATAAATGAAATAGTTGTAAGCCAATTTTTTTCTTGTTCAATTTGCATTGACTATTAAACTAGTACCAACTATTTGCCCGGTTTGGTTTGAGCGGTGTGCTTTTCAGCATCAGTTTTAAGTATGGAATGTCTTTTATTTAAAAAATTATGTGAAAAACAATTCTCTTATAATGTTACAGTAGTTAAATAATTTTTAAAAATTGGGTCATCAGGAGTAGCATAAAGCTCAACCAATATTGAACTAGTACATCATTTAAAAATTTTAAAGTTGAAACCATGTACTAAAATCTTTAACTTTCTGGCTATTACAGACTGCCAGTGAGTGTGTGGAAAATATAAGAACTGTACAAGCTTTAACAAGAGAAAAATATTTTTATGAACAGTATAGTGAACAACTCATCAAACCATACCAGTAAGTTTCTGAGGAAGCCATGACATTTGTGCAGATGATAATTTTATGTAAATGATTTTTTTTAATCTAAGTTTTAAAAAGATATTTGATTCTTTTCTACTTAGAATAGTACAGATTTTTCTCCATATCAATTCTTAAATATATAGATTAGTACTGATTTTATACCATATTAATTACTGAATATATAGATTAATACTGATTTAATGCCATATTAATTACTAAATCTACAGAATAGTACTGATTTTTCACCATATTAATTCCTGAATTTACATGTATATTAATAAAGCAACAGTATTTACATTAAACATCTGAAAATAGGATCTAGTTATAAACTTCAGCTGCACTTCAGCATTTTTTTTTTGGTTACAAAGATTTAATGTTTTTTTTTTTTTTATTGTTATGGATTGAGCTAAAAATCTGTTTTGAACTAACAATCCATCAGTAAAGAATTTAGCTTTTCATTTATTAGATTTTATATTTTGAATTTGTTTTTTTAATTTCTATCACTTGCTAATTTTATTTCAGTGAAAATGTCAAACAAGCTCATGTCTATGGCCTATCCTATGCATTTTCACAAGGAGTCATATTTTTCATATATGCTGGAGCTTTTAGATTTGGAGCATGGCTTGTGGCTAATGATGGCATGGACCCAAACTTGGTTTTCAGGTAAGTCCAGTTTTAACTAGAAGTATTGTGTACTTGATGATAAAGAGCTATCTAGTTATCTTTCCTCATTCATCTTTATCAAAACGGTTTGTTATATTTGATGTAATGTTTTATTTTCCCGTTTATCAAAACGGTTTGTCATATTTGATCTATTTTCACACATTAAATATTAATAAAAATTGATTTAAAACCATATTTAAGATAAAAAGAAATGCTAATACTCTTATGCCTCTAAGATAATTTTTTTTTATGTTTAGAGGGAACTTAAAAGTTTCTTACCATGAAAAATTTTGCTTTGTTTAAAGGGCATTTAAAAACTGATTGTTTTAAGCCTTCACTGTGATTTATTTATTTTTTTTTTATTAATATCTCCTTATTAGAAAACATAGTTGTTTTCTTAGGGGACATGAATCTTTTTCTTTAGGTGCAGGCATGTAATTCCTTTTTTTAACCCTTCTCCAAAGTTGACTAACAGCTTTTGAATAAAAACCCCATGTATTCTTAAAAACCATAGGAAAGTATTATCTCTACTTTAAAAGATCATGGTTGCAAAGTATTTTATATACAATGTTGTCTAATATTAATTTTCACTTCCAATGTCATTGCCAGAGGCGAATCTAAGGGTGGGCGCACTGGGTGCATGTCCTGGTCGCCAAATCTAAGGGGGCTCCACAAGACCCTAATTTTACATGTAATGTTTTATTTTCCCATTCTTTTTAAGGGGCTCAATATTTTCTTATGTGCCTCGGTTCCCAACCCTCTAAATGCGCTTCTGTTTATTCCTTTTCTTTGTAACTTAATTACTCTGCTTTTTGCATCAACCAGTACCGTATTATTTGATAGAAAGTTTACTTTTCACTTATTATGATTATCACATACTTCAAGTTGTTGGGATGAAAATAAAAAAACAGGGCACAATAACAAATAAAGACAGACAATAAATGTGATATTTTTTAATTTAAATTTAGCACTCACAACCAACATAGTCTTACAGTATTGTAGATGCTCCTATGGAAAATTTTTACATTTGATATAAATTTATGAAACCAAGATACAAAACTAAATCATGTACATTTTAAAAAATTAAAAAATATTTTTTTAGAATATGTTTTTTTCTATTCCAAACTAAATTTCCCTTAAAATGATATGGAAAAAAAGAGAATTTCAAAACATCATAAAGTGCTAAATTTATATAATTAGTTGTTTTAACTTTCCAGT
This sequence comes from Bulinus truncatus, assembly GCA_021962125.1. NCBI lineage: Eukaryota > Metazoa > Mollusca > Gastropoda > Planorbidae > Bulinus > Bulinus truncatus. The sequence goes on from JAGDYQ010000024.1 coordinate 4,873,527, forward strand.
GACTTTTTTTTGTGCACTGTAGACTTGAGTACAGCAGCTTATGGTAGTTTTAGCAGTTTTTACCAAATTAAAAAAAAAAACAAAAAAGTATTTGACACAACTAACCGAAATCTATATATAAATATATATATATAAATATATAATGAATATATTGCACACAAACCTTCAGCTCTATTCTCCACTTCTACTTTAAAAATCAAAAAATATGTTAGAACTGAGAGATAGATAAATTTGCCACATGATACATAGTGCAAATTAAATCTAATAATGTGCATCATCTGTACTAATCTACAACAAACTCAAGGGAAATCCTGTCTTGGATCCATAAAAAGGAACTTACATTAACATTTGCTAATTATCAAAACAAAAGCATACACTGTCAACTGAGGTCCTCAAAATAAAAAAAAAAGATACAGGATTTTATCTTAGAAATCTTTTTACAAACATTCGGTAAACCAGAAAACAAATAATTTTCAAACTGTTACCTATCTTATTTCCTAAAGTTTACATTCAAGAATTTCTAAATAAGATTCAAGTTGATGATTTACACTTCCCAAGAGTTAAAGCTTTAATTTGAATCAATTCAGCATCATCAACAAAGTAGTTGTTTTTTTTTTATTCTACACAGGAAATTAAAAAAAAATAATTAATTTCAATTGATATCACTGATAAAGTTGTGAACTAAATTTCCTATGGCACAAGTAATGAAAAAAAAAAGTATTTAATTTGTTTTGTTTTTTTCCCACTTTGAATGACATTTTCATCATTGGAGGCAATATCACATATATGAGAATGGCATGACTTGCTCTTCATGTAATGACTACACAGCGATGTAGTTAATCACAAATAAACTCTTGGCTCAATGGTACACTACATCATTCAGTTCACTCGTATGGATAATAAAGCTTCATTTTTTAAAACACACTCACACAAATCTAATCAACCTCAACTTCTCAGAAACCATTCAAATCATTTCCTAAAATCATATACCGATCCATATTGAAAGACACTATCCTAGATTATGTACAACATTTACATACAAAGTTTTTTTTTATTTTATCCAATAAAAATCAAAATAATAGAGCACAGATACATTTCTTTTTGTCTTTTGTGCATAAACAAAATTTTGAAAATTCTTTAACCAAGGCAGATATATTTTTTACATCGCTTGCTATTCATAGAAGTGTAGAGACTCAGTTGTATTTCACCCATTGTAACAATAAGCTGCATCTGCACATCTTGCTGTTGACATGATAGTCCGGTTTTTTTTTTCAATTCTTTTAAATAAATTAATGCATTGGAAAAAAGCATATTTTCATAGCATATAAAAATGTATAGGCACTTGTAAAATGGTGGATTGTTGTTTCAAAGATTTTACAAGTCACCTGAGGGTAAATAAATGCATCTTAGCAACAAGGCCAGCATGGAACAAATAAGTCCATAAAGCAGTTTTACAGAATCATTTAGATGGAAATGATAGGTTTAAATAATGCAGCTCAAAACAAAGTATTTGTAGCGGTTGGTTGGTAGTTTACAGACACATTCTTTTTAATGAGATAGGTTATAGAGGAAAAAAAACAGCATCCAAAATTTGATGTACAAATGAATATAAATGTGTTATTACCTTTATGTAAATTATTTGGATTTATTCTAGATTATCTCTTTATTAGAATTTTTGGATTGGGAAGAAATTATTTGAACATATAAATGATTAATTTTAGAAGTAAAATCATTTGACAAAGTGAATTATCTGGTTAAATGGTGATTTTGCGGATGGGTCAAAGTGGATAAGGTAAATTGTGCTAAACAGAAATTGATGATAACATTTGTATGACATCTTACCCCTAGCTAGTCATTTATTAGACCATCGCTTTAGTTATAATGCCTATACGCATTTGTAGCTTGTAAAGGTAAATATATACAATATTAAGAAAATTGAACTTCATAATTTCTTTCGCAAAGCATTGTGAAGCCATACAGGTGTGCTTTTAATATAGTTTTTTATACAGAAAGCATTATTTAACGTTATCATCTTCAGAAATCATAAAAAAAAATAAAAATAAAATATTAGGATTTAAAATCTTGTGTAAGAAAGTTCATCATGTGAACATTCACAATAGCACCAATAGTTTTACAATAGTTACAGCGAAAAAGCAAAATCTGTCCCCATTTAAAAAAATCAGTTTTTGCATGAAGACAATACTGACTGGTTGGGGAACGTAATTATGTTGAATAATTCAGAATATGAAATAAAATAGAAAAAAATGTTTCCATGTACAGAATTTGTTTTATTAAAACATGCATTAAAACAACAGGCCTCTTATTTTTATTTTTTATGGTGATCTTTTAAAAAAAAAAATATAATATATACATAAATTGTGTATACTGTAGTATAAGTAGGTATGAAATATAAAAAAAGTTTTTTTTTTGTGATAGATGAGTAGCTAACAATGATAGGGGGTGAAAAAAAAGCTTGCAAAGCCAGGGGTAATTTGATGAAGCAAACCAAAACCTTCAGTCACTTAAGAGAACCGTATAGTGACAGTTCACAAAAAAAAATGTTGAAATTGCATCTGTTTTTTTTTTTTTTTTTAATGATGGATCAGAAGGCAGCTATAGTATAAAAGGCTGAATCAAGTGACGATAATTTTACAGGAGAAAAAAAAAAAATGGAATATTGATAGTACTGCATCACAATAAAAATGTACAAACATTTAAAAAATAATTTGTCTAAATTCATCTTGTGGCTAATTTAAGTTAAAAAAATAAAAGTAAATGCTAAAGTAAAACCAGGATGACACGCTTTCTTCATTCTAAACTATCACTCTAAACAATAATCTTTTTTTACATTCTTTAAAAAAACAAAACTGTTCATTAGTTCAATAATAATAAACTCAGGAGAGTTCCAAAAGAGCAGTATTCACTTGTTGATCATCAAGAACAATTTTTAACTTAACGCCTCGAATATCAAAAGAGGTGATATCCACTTTCGAAAAAAACATATCCTCCATTTTAGTAATCAAGCTACCGTCTTCAACTTCCTGTTGAAGACGGACAACCTGTGCTTTTTTCATGCAGATGTTAATAATTAGAATGGCAGTGCCATCTGAAATGACGTCAAGCACCAAGGTGCTTCGGTCTTGTTCGAAATATTTGATGATCTCAGTATGAAGCTCCTGAATTATACTATTGCACAGCAGAGAAGCTTTTTGTAAATAGTGCCGACCACTGGACTTCCATTGCTCACAGATCATTCCCATCTGGCCATACTGTCTGGTCGGAGAGGCCAGCTCCTCCTGGCCAGCACGCAGCTTCACCAATTGCAACTTTGGATCATACTCCATTACAATGGGGTCCCAGTTATCTTTATCAGGCTTTTTTCCAACAGTGCTGGAAGATTTGCTGCTGACACCATTATAAGCCTGCTGGGAGATGTGATTATCAGCAATGAAAGGATCCCCATGATCAGAGTTATTAGCGCCATCAAACACCATTCCAGGTTGATCAGTTGTAGAAGCAACTTCAGGGAAAATTGGCTGGTCAGTAGCATTATTGTTCGGAGCAGAATATTTTCCTGAATTTTTAGACTTGGATTTATTTTTTGCTTTCTTGCTGGTGATATCTTTCGGCTTCCCATCATCATTCGAAAGACATTCAACAGATGATAACTTGGTCCCAGAATCTTTCTTGCTTTTCTCTTTGGATTTCGTCCTATGTGGTTTAACATTTGGATTCTTTCGTTCCACTTCCTCATGCCCTGAAACTCTTACTGTGTTGGCTAAAGGTGAATCTTGTAATGCCTCACTTTCTTTTAAAGCATCGAGTTTATTTTTTTCACTTTCTTTCTTCAATGCTTGAGCTGTTTTTTTGGCTTTACTTTTACGTGAAAAACAGAAGCACCAGCAGGATTTAGGTTTGACAAAATCCTCATCCTCCATATCATCTTTTCTAAAGGCTCTTGCATCTGGTATGGTACCAGTGTGCCTGGTGGGCGAAGAAAGAAGAGACGTATCGACGATCTTGTCTGTTCGAGGTTCTCTTGGAGCGAGAATTTTTAAGGCCTCTAGTTCGACTCTGACTGTCACTTCACCTACAAATATAAATTTCAAAAGTAGAAATATCAATGAATGAAACAAAAGGTAAAGGTCTATTCTTAGAACAATTCTCCTTATTTACATTTTGTTAACTAATGAATGATTTTATATACGTAAAGCTTTATTCTAAGAGCGATTCGCTTAGTTTTATTGACAAATAATAATCATTGAAAAAATAGCTAACAGCTCAGTTAATGGAAATCCACACTGAGATTAAATGTTATTTCAATTTAGTCTATAATGATTTGATTTCATAAATAAGCGTTTCAAACTCCCAAACCTTTATGTCTTTCTTTTCCAAAATAACCATCTCCTGAAACTGGTTTGATCCTCTGTTCGGTATCTAAAGAGCTTGCCAGGTGAAGCTGACCAGACTGGCGTAGTGCATTGATAAACAGCGCTACTGCTGTTGTCCCGTGCTCTTCTACATGCCTAATAATGGTTGAATTCCTTTGTTTCGGAGTAGCTCCTTTGTCTGTACCGGGAAGCAAATTTTTAAATTGTAAAACTTGCATAATATTTTGTCTACAGTTTTTTTAATTACCCTGATAAACATTTTCTGTGTGTCATTAATGTGCCTAATAAAAAAAATATTGCCTGTGGTTGCTTATTCTTGTTCAGTTGTATTTAAGAACTCTTTAAAAACTCACCTAATCCAACAAGAATTGCTGGGTCAAGGACACCATGGTGGGAAAGGTAGTCTAAAATGGCATCAGCATCTAATCCTTCAATCAGGTCTTGGCGCTGGCTCAAGGATGTTGTTATCATCTCTGCTGCCTTTTCATTGTCTGAAAATTAATTTTAGAAATTTATTTATAAAGCAATCAGAAATGTAAAATGGCTCAAACATTAACCTCTAAAAGAAGAAAAAAAAAAGAATATCATCTTAACTCTTGATTATTGGAGAAAATAATAGCAATAAAATTATTAAAATATATCATTTATATGCTTTTCAACTTTGAAAAAAATTAAGGAATATACCTAACTTTACACAATTTTTAGTCAATACCTTAAATGCCCAAATAATAGCTATTGATTTGATAACCTGGTTAAAGTGAATACATCATCAATCAAATATTTAAATAGTTTATCTTATCAAACTATTAATAATATACACATACTGTTCAGTTTAATATTATGTTTATGCACAACAGTAATGCCAAATATTTATTTTTATCAGTGACAAAGATTGTGGACATCCATTTCATGTGGACATCCATTTCATTTTCATCATTTACTTAAATTTTAAAACTAGGCCTGCTCGGGCTTACCCCATTTTTATTTAACCCAAGCTAACAGCAAATGATGTGAATATCTTTATTAAAAACTTCTAATTCAATTGTTTGTTTATCGAAGTTATGAAAAATTTACTAATTAATGTTTTTAAATTACGCGGAGAAAATAGTGATTTTAAAGGAAGTAGTTAAAACAGAGATTCGGCTATTTAAACTAGCAAAACAAAAAACATATTATTAGGGTGATTTATCAGCGGCAGATTAAAGTAAAAGACATGTTCCAAAAGGCGTGTATCACATATCTTAAATGACGCGATTGTTTGATAATGTTATAAAAAGATAAAATGTTATCATTTTGATGTATAAATCATTCATATTTAGAGCTTAAATAATGGGAAACATTAAGAAGTAACTGTCTGATTTATAAATGCCAATACCTTAAGGCTAAGACTATATATCCACATTAATCAACGACACACATCACAATAACACGACTGTCTTGCTTCACACGCAAATCTATGCTCCTTAACTGTCGCACCAATGAGGTCACATGACTACCTGTATAGATAACGGCCCGAGTACAAATGACAACTTCAGCAGACGAACATCGTCTCACAATAGATTAACTTGTGTATATAGACTCACAATAGATTAAGACTTGAAGAGGAGGCGCAAAGTAGAAGTATTTCCACTTGGGTTTATCAGTCCAGAGTTATCGGTACTTTTTTACCGGTGATAATTTACCTGATTTTTTTTACCTGGTAAACATTAAATAAATATTAAACATGAATCTAATTTGTTGCTACGGTGTTCTTATCACTTAGTCAAATGTAGACTACTGCATGGGCGGGCTATAAAGGTTCCCTTAGCCCCAACGGGCCATCGGGGCAGATGAAGTGTAGAATTCATCTGTTTCTGTAACCTCGGCATATGAAAGGATTGTGTGGTTAGCACAACGCCCAGCCGCCTTTACTTCCCCAACTTAATGTCAGGTACCCATTTGAATCGAAAGCCAGTACTTTACTCTTGAAGAATGGGCTTTTCCCGAGCTGAGACCTATGATTTATACCAATAGGTGGACGGATGGTCGTGTGGTAAAGCGCTCGACTGTCATGGCTAAAGTCCCCGCTATATCTCCCGTGGTGCCTCCATGGCCATTGCACTATCGTCTATGGTGGGGATGAAATCGAGGAAACGTGCAGTGCTAACTTAAATTAATGTTATATAACTCTGTCCCTTTGTTAGATATTAAATACTAAATGCTAAATACAGTTATTATTTTTTTTCAAAAGTACCGGTATATTTAAAATGCGGTCTGATGTTTTCAGATCGATTGTATATCCCTGGTCTGATAACCTTTCAAGACTAAAACCCCCCAGAGCAAACAACAAGCCTGGGCGTGGCGGTGTAACCTATCTGCCATCAACTCACGGTAAAGGCTTTTTAGGTAAAAGGTTGGGTTTGCGTAACCATGGAAATAAATGATAACCTGTCTTCCTTGGAACATCCCCCCCACCGCAACCTCCAATACGCACACATTCTTATATACATACAATGAAATAGTTGCAATAAAATTAAAAAAAAGAAGATGTTTACCATTTGATACCTCATTTTCTGTTTCAAACATCAAAACATGCTCTCTCTCTCTCTCTCTCTATATATATATATATATATATATATATATATAGGCCTACAGCACTGATCTATATCATAGACAGTCACTGCCGAACGTTACAGGAAGTGTTTACTGTTAAACGCCAAAATACAATAAAAATGCTGCCTTACTGTAAAAACACTATTTCCTCCTTTAATTTTACGAACGAATTTATTTCAATTATGAGTCAAAACATGGGCTATACATTTCGATTAAAATTATAACTGCTGTACGGAAATGACATGTTTACATCGGACTCTATACCCGCAATGCTTGAGATTATATAAAGAGCATATAGCCAACGTATGCAGCCGAGTCCCACAGCTGGTTGAGCTATTTCATAAACAGGGCTGCAAACAAAAAACAACCACCAGCTGTCGACTGATAGTGGTGGACAGAGTGTGTAGAGAAATTAATTCAAATGCAAATTTAATTAAGGCTTAAATACGCTATTGAACGGTCTCTCCATATATATATATATATATATATATATATATATATATATATATATATATATATATATATATCTGGCGATCTCAATACTTAACACTGACGCGGTTTTTATACATGAATTTACACGGGCTGAAATACACAGAAGAAATGAAACATATCATTTGCAGTATAGCTAAATAAATGGGCATGTAGTGTACGTGTTTGTGGGACGTATTTACTATATTTATTTATTTATTTTAAAAAAAAATAATTTAAAAAAAAATGACAAGGAAACCTATGTTTAATAAAAGGGATGTGGTATTATTAGAATGGCAACAATATTTCACAACTCATTTAATAGTATCCCACGGGTAACTCATGCAATTTGTATTTAGCAGATGTTATCTGTAGATGAAAGTGTCATAATTAAATCTCTTAGTTTTAATGCCTCGCAGTTGAACGAGTCAGATCGGTGAAGTTCCTGTAAGGTTGAGATGTTTATCTCTAAGATCCTATAAATCACTATGGGGCGGTGTTTTGCAGTGCCTTTCTGTCATCCCCACCATAGCCGATAGCACAACGGATGCAACACGGTAGACACAAAGGGACTTTGTACCATACGTGAAAAATTCCCCTGGTTCTCACCTAAGAACGAACCTGGAACCCCTAGATCGACCATCGAACGCTTAACCCCCACGGACATCCGTTAAACGGGCCAGCTGGCAGTTAAACAGGCCAGCTAGCAGTTAAACAGGCAGTTAAACAGGCCAGCTAGCAGTTAAACAGGCAGTTAAACAGGCCAGCTAGCAGTTAAACAGGCAGTTAAACAGGCCAGCTAGCAGTTAAACAGGCAGTTAAACAGGCCAGCTAGCAGTTAAACAGGCAGTTAAACAGGCCAGCTAGCACTTGACAGTGAATCTAGGAATGAAGTTAAACAATGGCATCAAGTGCTCGAACATGGATGCACATAGACGCGTAAACCTCCACCGTGGAGATTCTGACTGGACACACCTTACTTTCAACAGGTGATCACAAAGAATGATCCGGAATTTTAAAGTAGCTGTATGATAGTATGAACGTGAGACGTCTTAAACCGGCTGATTCTGTATTCCGTCTCATCCCAGTGGGTTTTTTTTTGGTGTCACGTTACGTAAAGAGATTAGTCAGTTGTACGTGATACATTTTAAACTCAACGCGTGATTAGCATTAACTTATTAACCATCAAGATATTTATTACTGCTGTATCCGTGTATTATCGTGCCACGCCTTCTAATTTAACAAGTAATTGCACGCTCTTTTACAAGTCTTTTTCTTTTCTTATGTTTTTTTTTTAACATTATGTTCTATAACTCGATTCATGTTAAAAGCCTTTATGGCATACTAATGAAATACACTTCAAAAAATATCCACGTTTAAATGCCTTAGAAAAACTTCACCCCCCCCCCCACCCCACCCAAGAAATGTGTGTCCAAACTATTGTCTACTGTTTTTCTGTAGGACTGTAAGGCTCCGGAATATTTTGCCTACATTTGCTATTCAGAATACAATAATCATATAGAGTCAATGGGTATTTATAGCCATGGTCGATTTACAGCCGCGGTTCAACTTTTTTTTTAGCGAATTAACAAGCACAAAAGGGCGCGAAAGTGTGTCCGCCGGTACCCCTCAGAAGTAAGCTCTACAAACTAATGGTTGATTTAAACCAGGGCTTCTTAAACTATGGGTCGCGTAGCAAAATTCTGGGGTCGCGAGAGATAAAAATACAATTTAACAGAAAAATGTTTTTTAACTTGTAAAATATTAATTTATTTTTCTTTTATATTTGTATGGGGTCGTCAAGAAACTCGCAATCATAAATGGGGTCGTGAATTACAAAAGTTTAAGAAGCCCTGTTTTAAACGAAAATTTTAAGTCGCTGCGTAGCCCCTGCATGACCTTTGCAGCACCCCCCCCCTTGGGCCCCCACACCCTTGGGGTGACACAGCACCGGTTGAGAACCGCCGATGTACACAGCACTTTCCAAATATTTACACAGCACTTTCCAAATATCAAATGACACAAGAAATTTTTTTTTTTAAACCCAGACAAAGAAAAAAAAAGCAGATTGAAAAATCTTTTATCGGGCAAAACTACATGTACGGGCAAAACTACATGTACGTGCATTTCAATTTTAAAATTGTTTTAATACTCGTAGGGTGAGTTAATCGGTGCGACTCCGTAACAGAGATGAGCGGACAGCGGACGCGTCCGCTTGCGGACGCAGATCCGCAGACTTTTCCGAATCCGCGGACTGACAGCGGACGCTTCGTACGGTTAAGTTGCGGACTCGCGGACTGACGCGGATCTTCTTTAGCGTTACCAAAAAAATTTTCAAGTCATTTAAACAGCTAAATTTCAGCAATGCGGACGCGCGGACTGACTGCGGACCAATGTTGTAAGATTCTGCGGACGCGGATCATTGATAGAAATCCATGGACGGACGCGGACGCTAAATTTCAAGATCCGTACACCTCTGCTCCGCAATTAGCCAGTTCTATATTTCTACTCTTTTTTTTTCCACTCCTTTTTCGCTAAATTTCATAAATTCACACTGACACCTGATTAATTAATCATAAATTATAATTTTTTAAACTTTCGGATCCACGGGAACCAACCCCCCCCCCCACCCAAAAAAAAAATAGTGGCCAAATGTGGCTGTCAGAGCCACTTACGACTCTCCGTTTAGTTTACTGTGGCTGTCCAAGACATTTTATTTTCGCTCTGTTATTTTATTGTTTTATCCAGTTAAAGTGATTGTGTGGGGGGGGGGGCTATTTTAAGAATTTCCCACGTTCTTTACAAAACGCCGGAACTCGGCTCTCCCAAGGCCATCCCAAACTATTTAGATGACTGTGGCCACCCAAGGCCATCCCAAACTAATAAGATGGCCGTGGGCCACCCCATTCCCTCGGTATATAATCTTTATAATCAGAAATGTCTCTCCTGATTCGAATGGAATTTCTAGATCAATTCAAACTGACGCCGTTCGGTCTGTGATTCGACACTGCGTTAGTGCTGCTATGTAGTGATATCTCAGGATATAGATTATAGATCATTAACAATGACTCAGTAGAGTTCTGTATAACTAACTGGGTCTTATCTCGTAGTGACCCGTGTTTATAAGCGCCCACATTAAAACTTTTTCATTGTAATCGAGGGCTTAAATCAACAGAGGGATATGTTTACATTCTATGGAACAGCGAATCCACATGAACAAAAAAAAAAGTGGCACAAGTGCAATATTTATGCACACACCGACGGCTATCCTTGAACTAGTGAAAGAAACCGAATATATGATAGACAGTTATATAACCTATGATGAAGTACACCCATTTTTGTTTGACCATGCAATAACCATCAAATCGGCTCTACTGTGCCCGCCCGCCAATCCCCCTTCCTCATTTTTCAGATCGACAAGCCATACCCATTTGCTTTATCCTCAAAATGGCTCTCTTTCAACCAATAGTTATGGTAATATCGACATAACAGTAAGCTGTTTTACCTAAGGGATTAAATGTTAACTTACAGCAACTTGGTGTACTGACTATACACTTCGATAACTTACTTTTATCACTATTTTACTACCACTTGTGTTCTTTAAGTCTCTCTCTTTCTCTCTCTCTCTCTCTCTCTATATATATATATATATATATATATATATATATATATATATATATACAGTCGATTCCGCTTAATTGGGACACATCGGGACCGAGGCTTTTTGTCCCAATTAAGCGGCTGTCCCAATTAAACATACACATTTACTATTGGCTTCTTGGTTTGGTTTCTTTGAGATTTGTCCCAAAATAAGCGGCTGTCCCAATTAAGCGGTGTCCTAATTAAGCGGAATCCACTATATATATATATATATATATATATATATATATATATATATATATATACTTATAAGACGCATTTGTTGTCTGTCTGTCTGTCTGTTCCCTTATAACTCAAGATCCAGACAAACAAATAACGTGAAATTTATTACACATACACATAATTACATGGGGAAGGTTATAGGACAGGTTTCGTTTCATCTCGATGGGTAGTTTAATTGTAATTAATTTTTTTTTATTTTAGTATTTTACTATATTAAAGTAATCTCGGCGGACCCATAAATAAAATTCCTCCGTGACGTCATTTCCCTATGATCGAATAGAACTTGCGCGCTGGTGCTGTATTGTGCCTTTGTGATGCATAGAATTGTTGATGTTTTTTCATGCTGTCTGATTTGTACAGTTTGAGGAAGGTAAAGGAATGAAGAAGGATTTTAGAAGAAGTGTGAAGCCATAATAAGAGAGAGGGAGAGAGGCGGATAGAGAGAGAGATAAAGAGAGAGAGATAAAGAGAGAGAGAGGGGGCAGGGGAGAGAGAGGAAAGGAGGGTAGGAGGGAGGGAGGGGGAGAGAGGATGGAGGGGGATGGACAGGGGGGAGATAAGGATGGGGAGAGAGGGAGATGGGAGGGGGAGCAGGGGGAGAGGGAGAGAGGGGGGAGGGAGGGAGGGAGAGAGAGGGGAGGGAGGGAGGGAGAGAGAGGGAGGGAGAGAGATAAATAGTGAGGGGGACATGGAGGGAGAGAGAGGGAATGAGGGAGGGAGGAAGGGGGAGAGAGGGGGAGGAAGAAAGGAGGGAGAGAGGGGTTAGGGAGGGAGAGAGAGGGAAGGGAAGGAGAGAGGGAGAGGATGGGAGAAATAGGAGGAAGAGATAAAGAGAAAGAGGGGGCAGGGAGGGAGAAAGAGGGAAGGTGGAGGGAGGAAGATGGACGGGGGGAGAGAAAGAGGGGGAGAGAGGGAGATGGGAGAGGGACGGAGAGAGATGGAAGGGAGAGGGAGGGAGGGAGAAAGGGAAGGAGGGAAAGGGAGAGAGGGGCAGGGGAGGAGGGAGAGAGAGAGGAAGGGAGAGAGGGAGTAGGGAGAAAACAGAAGGTAAACAGAAAACCTTATTTTAAACCCGGGCAAAGCCGGGTACTTGCAACTAGTATATATATATAGTTCCAAGTGACATCAAGAGAATGCCTAATACAAACGGTCTTAGAGAAAAATAAATATCAAAGATGAAGAGAGAGAAAAGCGAGCTATTTTAAGACAACGAAAAACGTTTTCCAAGAAAGATGGCTATCGCTATTACTCACATATTTCTCAAGTATACTTTCACATACACATGTGAATACAATGGTGTGATCCTTTAGTAGTTCATTCACAATGTATTACTTCAACATTTAAGCGCATGGCAAAATCTATGTTTTTTAATGACATGTCAATGGGGAAGAGCGAGAGAGAGAGAAAGAGAGAGAGAGAGTGTTGCTGCATTCGATCTGACACTATGTTATGTGTTTACTAAAAGTTATTTTTTAACTTTTTTTTCCCCCTGATGTCGCTCGGAACTAACCTAAATATTCCCGCCCCCTTTTCTCACATCATCACGGACGTTATTTCAATCAAGATAGATCCCCTTCCCCCCCCTACCCCAAGTTCAACCAAGCTACACGCATTCCTCACTGTGACATTTAGACTTGCCGAAGGTGAGATTAACAACTAACGTATATCACAGATGTCCGTGGGAGGTGGGGTGGGGTTTAAAAAAAGTTCAAACCAACGAAGAAAGATGACCTTTACCATGTGACACATTGACAGTCCACCATCGATCAACTGTCAGTACTCTTGAAACTTGTCAATGGGGCAACTAAACCCGGCGGCGGGAGGGGGGGCGTGTGACTTACAGACCCCCCCCCCCACCACAACACGATTAGTTCGTGTCAGCAGTTTCCCAACTCATTGGGCCCCCCCTCCCCGGTCCCCCTCCCCCCCCCCAGAATGTTATTGTGTAGATTCCAAATATGTTTTGAAACTCCGCCATTTGTGTATGCAGCGACGTTTTATCTCTATAGCAACAATCATACTTAATCAAACATCGGTTATTTAAAAAAAAATCTCAAAGAAAAATTGTCAATTTTAATTGAAAACTATTTAAAAGACATTCATTCATAAATCAGATTAAGTGATTGTATAATTGATGTTTCCTGTGGTGCATCCGATGCACTCCTAACGCCTCATATAACTGATGTCTTTTGGTGGTGCATCCGATACATTCCTTATGCTGTTGAAGGTAATGCTGCTCAGGGAGTGGATTTATTTATTTTTGATTCTCCTGCAATGGCCGCGGAGTTCCTTTAGAGCCCTTTGTGGGGCCCCGCGGCCTAGGGAAACCGCTTGTTTATATGAACACACACGGTGACGCACTCGCAGCAACAAGAGTCGGAGAAACGCGTCTGACGGTTATTGGGTTGTGTCCTAACGTTAAAATTCAAGTTTCATTCCGTTCACGTGCTATATTAAAAGAGTTAAAATTGTACTTCATGTAACGGACTAACGGCATCTGATATTATACTAGAATGGAACTTTTCCATAATAACTTTATTCATTGTTATTTAAAGAATCGCAAGACCTTTTTAAAAGTTGGGGGGGTGGGGGGGGGAGAAGGGGGGGGGGCGGGGTCGTTGGCGCAAATTTAAATCTACCTGTTGGTCTTAACTACCCCTAAACTAATAAGAGGTACAGTACAAACTTATCATCATACGCTTGATGTGCTGTTATAATCTCTCCCACATCCCCCTCCCCACACACACACACACCAAAGGAAGTCAAATAACTTACCAGCGCAGGTCCTGAAGAAAAATTACTACAAGTGCCAGAGGTCATTTAAAAAAAAAAATAAGGTAGTTTTACATTAGCAAACAACATTTAAAGAATTGTGTGGGGTTGGGGGAGGAGGAGGAGGGGGGGTCATTTGGTCAGGCAGCTGGTAGTTTCCATCAGTACCGATACACAAAATAGTTTTACTCCAGTCTTTAATTAAACGAATAATCCACACAAAGAAGCGAATTAGCACAATATGTCCATCACAGTATGTCTAGCACAATATGTCCGTCACAGTATGTCTAGCACAATATGTCCGTCACAGTATGTCTAGCACAATATGTCCGTCACAGTATGTCTAGCACAATATGTACACAAATGTGTGTCGTATAGCAACGCAAACATATGCAACCGATCATTGGAAACGATTTTTTTTTCTTAATCTTTCGCAGCCACAGGTGTTGACCGTCACAAAAACCACCACAATAAACCACCAGGGCTGCGGAGAAATAATAATAATAATACGCCAAAAAAAAAGTCACACAGGTGAAAAAAAAATTAAAAAATAAATTGAAACAGCGCTGGGCGCTATTTCCTTGTTGTGTCACATGTGGTGGGACCGGCAGTACAGAAAGTTGCGCCGCTGCTTCATACCAGCAGGTACGCCGGGTATAGAGAGAGAGGAGCACATCACACACACACATACAGACGTGCAACACACGTATACAGAGCACGCAAATACATACGTAACACAGACGTGGGTCGACTAAGCCATTGTTGTTATTGTTTTTCTACAATAGAAGCCAATCAAAGACTAAATGGATTAAGGATTATGGGAGGGAGGGGGGGCCCATATAATAACAGCAGAAAGGTAAGGTGGGGGAGAAAGGGTCAACATCTCCCCCCCCCCTTTTTTTTGTAGATAGTGTAGGGGAGGGGTGGGGGGGTGGCCTTATCTTACATCACTTGGGAGCCGGGTTTCCTCCTCGTCTGGGGCACCGGGATTGTCTCCGGCCAGCTGATTGTCTGAAGGTCAAGTGAAAGTGGTGGCGTGAATGTGGATAACAGAGAGAGAGAGAGAGGGGGGAGGGGTTATAGTGTATGGGCGTGTCCTGATGTATCAGCGGGCGGGGAAGGGGAGGGGGTAAATGTACCTTAAAGAACTCCAGCACATGTATCTGGATTTTAACTTTTGGACAGCACAATAAACTCTCGACAGTCCGGCCCCAAAGGGTCAGAGGGGTATACAAGACTGTGTCAAAGCCGGGTAGTCTTTAAAACGAGTAATTCTTTGATCCACCAATACAAATAAATATGTTACTACCAAAACTTTTATTTTCCTACTTTTTTTTTTGTATTTGCTTAATAAAAACTAAATGGGTGGCGTGAAGGTTAGATTAAAGCGAGCTGGATAGTCGTAAGTGTACTGTACACGGGGATGAAATGGGTGGCGTGAAGGTTAGATAAAAGCGAGCCGGATAGTCGTAAGTGTACTGTACACGGGGATGAAATGGGTGGCGTGAAGGTTAGATAAAAGCGAGCCGGATAGTCGTAAGTGTACTGTACACGGGGATGAAATGGGTGGCGTGAAGGTTAGATAAAAGCGAGCCGGATAGTCGTAAGTGTACTGTACATAGGGATGAAATGGGTGGCGTGAAGGTTAGATTAAAGCGAGCCGGATAGTCGTAAGTCTATTGTACACGGGGATGAAATGGGTGGTGTGAAGACTAGATTATAGCGAGCCGGATAGTCGTTAAGTCTACTGTATACGGGGATGAAATGGGTGGTATGAAGACTAGATTATAGCGAGCCGGATAGTCGTAAGTCTACTGTACATGGGGATAGAAAAGATTGCATGCGTATATTTCTTTGCTGTAAAAAACAATGAGGTATTGCAGGCATTGCAAGCAGCATGTACTTGATTCATGTGTTTTCATAAGGCACTTCATATAAACCTGTGATTCTGACATCCATTAAAAAGTTAAGTTCTCTTAAGACCCCAATGGCTCATCGGGGAAGATGAAGTGTACAATTCGTCTGTTTCAGTATCCACGGCATATTGAGGGATTGTGTGTGTCTAGCAATACGCCCAGCCAACTTTACGACCCTCCCCCCAACACCCCTCCCAAACTTATAGCCGGGTATTGATTTAAAGCTGGGGTGGACTTGGGGGACTTTCACCAGGACCTGAGGTTTGAACCCGGGACTCCTCCGGTTGACAATCGGGCGCTCTACACCTTCACCAGCACCCGTTCACGTGCTAATTTCCAATGAGTGTCCAGTGAAATGAAGGGGGAAAAAAACAAGCGATTAACGACAATGAAGTATTTTCAAAGGACATCTTCTGGCTTCGTTTGTTTTTTATAAGGGGGCACTAATGCTAGACATCTATTTTGTGCGGATATCCATTTATTTTATCAAAACAGTAGATGAGAAAACTCAACCAAATATCAGACAAGCTTCGAAACTTTAAGAACATAACACTCTGTGGCATAAGTAACTACTACAACTTGCTGACAAAACTAGATGCCAGTTTAGCGCCCTCACCCCCCTACCTTGCCCCTTTCACTCCAATGCTAACCCTTACCAAGATCTAACGATATACAATCGTATAAAATAATAAGCTATATACCACTCATTATTATTCATGCAGATATTATAATGATTACTGTGCATTCAAACGAAAATAGAAGCAGAACCTTTTTTAGAGCATTTTCGAAAAAAAAAATGCTCTATTGTCTCCGTTTTGTCTGTCTGTCCGTCATCACCCTATATCTCAGCAACCATAAGTCCTAGACCCATGACGTATAAATCATTTTGTAGGTCTTGGCCTGCCATGTGTACATCAAAAGTCCATTTCGCGATAGGACCTCTCAGGGCCGGGCTTCAGGGTTCCTAAGGGGCTTATAAATTATATATAGATTATAAGCTAAACAAAGGGGCGTAATCATTATTTATTTTTGTAACCGTTATTAAACATGACTTACTTCCCTCTCTATTTATACATGAAAATGCTCTTAAACGTCCTGTTTTTACAGGCTAAATTTTTGCTTGTTTTTTTACTATGGATAGGCAAAGTAAGCGGCATGCATAGTGACCCCTTTGAAAAATTATTCTCACTTTAATCTAAATACCTAAGAACGGATTTGGGCAGCATGGCCCCCCACGGTAACTTAACTATGCCCCGTATCCCAATTGTCTCAAAGATCACCACGACTACCGTGCGCCGATTCCCCCCCCCCCAAAAAAGTAAATAATAAAAATCAACTCGATTACTTACTCGATTTCCCAACTTGTTACTTCAACATATATATATATATATATATCACTAACTTTCCACGCCCCTGAGGTCAAAGAAATAATTATGTAATTAAAATCCAGCAGGACGTGGTGGAATGCTTTCTACCATGAGGCGAAGTAGTTAAATACGTGCAGGTAGGCCGGAGAAAAATCAGCCAAGCGTGGCGCTTATTTAAAAAAAAATATTTATTTATTATGCAACAGCACTAAACCATAAAATACTGGATAGATTAAAAAAAAAAAAGAAACGAGGGATAGAAATGGGCGTTGACTGCTCCCACCCCCCCTCCTCCCTCTTTCCGGTTCAATATGGAGTCTGAATGCAGTCTTTATACAGGTTAGTGGATGCCACGGTGTCTTGAACCTGATAAAAACTAGTACGTGGGAATTAAAACACCGTCCAATATAAAGTTGGGGGGGGGGGGCGAAAGTGTCAGGGGGGGGGGGAGGAGGAGTAAAAAAAAAAAATAGCGGGTCAGGTCAATGATTGACGCATGTTTCATAAAAATTTGCCGTTTATAAAATCATTTATTTCTGAATTTTGCCTGACGCAGCCGTGATTGACATTCAATATTTGTCTTTTTCTTTTTCTTCCTATTAATCATTGCATTCATTATTTTTTTCGGGTTGTACCTTTTAATGCCTATAAAAGAATTCCACGGTAAATCCATCGGAGCAGTGGCGTAGTGAGGGGGCATCATGACCCGGGCTCTATTCACAAAGGGGCGCCAATTGGTATATTTTACTTATAATATTATATAGTTTTCGAATGGCTCTAAAAAGGTATTGTGCCCCTGGCGCGAGTTAAGCTCACTACGCCACTACTGCGGAGTCGCTGACAATTTGAGTGACGCATAAAACAAATATTACCCTTACAGAAAGCCCCTAAATGGGGTCGTTCACTTATTTCTTAGGGTGGGATTGGGGGCATAAAAAGTGTGCTATGGTATTAAAAAAAACCGTTAAGCGGAAAGGGGAAGGGGGTAATTAGTGAAGTGCCCAAAAACTCCCCATTTCCCCGTAACTATGTCAGATGCGCTTCCTCTTTCACAAACTTAAAAGAATAAAATGGCTAATCAGAACTATATTGTCAAGAGCCAGGATAAAATATATTCTAAACAAACTTCCGTTATAGCTGCGTTGGGTATGATGAGGGGTAGAAAAGGGAGTTAACCACATCAAATCTAAAGACGATAACATAATCCTACATAATTGCGTCATCATTCCAAAAAAAAAATATGGTGCATTACAGAAATGTAAATAACAAAAAAAAAAAAAGGTTAATATCATTAACTGCACGAGTTAGCAAAAATAGTACTGCTACGCCAAAAATAAAAAATCAAGGCAGAGACACATCATGCATTACCAGCAAAACTGTGAATTCTTTTGTTTACAGTTCCAACTGCTTCTGTGTGATTTTTTATACCGATCTTTGAAAAGTTCTGTCCACTGTGTTTTAATAACGATTGATCCAGCACGCATGTGAGTAAAAAATTCTCCGAACAGGTCATACGTAAGGTTTGTTGCACGTGTTCCGCGGCGTTGTATCACATCCTTGTGTTACATTCTTGTACAATGGGCTCACTGTCACCATCAGCACGCTAGCAGAGGGGGAGGGGACCGGGGCCGGGCAGCGAATCACAACAACAAAAGCCCTCTCCCCTCCCTCCACCCCCACCAACACCACCACTAATAATCAATCGACACGCCGGGCCAGGTTACGCATGATGACGAACGTATGAAACAACACACCACCAGCAGCAGCAACACCACCACTACTCGCGAGATGGCAGACACAACACAAGAGCGCGCGCACACACACACACACATACACGGGGGGTGAGGGGCAGCACAGATCACAGACGGAATCGACGTGAGTGCCACAAGCCTCCTGCGATCTAAACATATCGCTGACGTTATTTCTTGACACGGTTATCACACACACCGAGGCAAGTGTGTGTGTGTTGGGGGGGAGGGATAAGGAGGCGGTATCGATCTAACAGACTAGACTAGGAGAACGTAACACATACACACACACACAAATGCAACAAGCACCAGAAAGAAAATGTTGAACACGATATATGAATCACAAGAATTGAACGTGGAGTGGTGGAAGACATGTGCGGGCTATATACGAGCGTGCATCATCGTTATGTAGGTCAGACGTTTTTTGAGGTCATTTAAAGTGGTCAGTGTGGGAGGAAAAGGTCATCACAGGTCGCTTAATGACGCAAAATGTAAGCAGGTACTTGACCCCGCCCCCTCACCGTCCCAACAATTAGCCATCAATATGTGAGTACGAAAATTCTAGACGCATAACATAAAGCGTTCGATTAAAATGTCATTTGTAACGCTTAGATCGATGTCTTATTTTGATTTATGAAACGACTCTCAGTCGGAAATCATTGATCTGAAGATACAGCATAAGATGACTTTTTTTATAATTCAGTAATCTTAGAGATGTTATATACCAGGGGGTGGCAACCTAGGCCTTAAAGGCCGCGACGAGGCCTTTTAAAGCACATTCACTGCCTTCAAAATAGCAGCAAGAAATAGTATTGTGCTGCCTTCAAACCAATCACATTTGTGCTCATTAAGACCCCCTTGACTAGACCTCTTGCGTTAAATAAGCCAAAAAAAAAACTGCTTAGCCACACTATCTACAAATTAAGTCGGGGCTGCCAACTATTTTCTTGTAGAATTATCCAGAAAATATTTTTTTTTTTAAAATAGATTATACCAAATATATAGATAGAATTTTATTTTAACTAGATTTTTTTAAATTGTCTGGATAAAAAATATCCAAATTGGCAGCCGTGTCATTCGTTTAAAAAAAAAGTAAATATAGAGTATGTGCATTTTACTTTCTTTCTAAGATTGTTTATATATGTATATGATGTATGTAGATACGATTTTTATGAAGTTTTTATAATTAGTTGATTTAAGAAAAAAATATGATAATTAAACTGCGACCTTTTAGTGTTGTTGATTAACTTTTAAGTGGCCTAAGACAAGTGGTTCTTAAACTTTCACATTTCGCGACCCACCATGAGAAGACTGTTTTGCTTTCGCGGCCCACACTTTGAGAAATAGTCCCCTAGACTGCGAGAATGTTTCCCCACCTCTGCTCTATACTTTCAAGAGCGTGTACTTGAAGAGTACATTCCTTGAACTTTTGACCTCAATCTTTTTTGTGTCTGCAGTCTATCAAAGACGGACAAACACTGCGACCTTTATCATGTCACACCTAATTACGACTGTACAGTTTTGAGAGTCCCCGATAGATCTGGCTACACCCATGGAGGTCGAAGCAGTTTTGACAACACATCTTAGCGGTTTAAGTGGTCAAACAATTCAATGTAGGTCATAGTCAGTGCTGTGAGCCATTAGTAGATGATGTTCATCTGAAGACAATTTATGCGATTTCCGACCAACTCATATTTTAACTGATTGTCAGCTTCTGCCAGTTTTTAATTTTCCAGCTCAATAATATTTCAAAGCTTGACCCCGCGATATAACTAAAGCTTGATAAAAATTTTGTATTGAAAACCATGTAAAAAAAACAAGAGTTAATATTTAGGACTCTGCAAACAGGAGATAACACACACACACACATATATATATATATATATATATATATATATATATATATATATATAATATATACTTAAAACCATATCACAAACACCAACAAAACATCCCCCATACCTGTTAACTATACCTTACTTATTTTTTTTTTAAACGCCGCCATTGCCAGCATGGTAGGGTGTAGTGTGCCTACCACACCAGCACTGTTGGCGGCGCTGATGCACGTCTGCCATGCCTACAGAGCGGCGGGGTGAGTGTACCCGCTATCATCTGCAGGGACGGCAGAAAGATGGGTTTTAATCCTTGCCCAAACTTGCCAGACAAGCAGGGTGTGTGTACTGCCGATCGGCCAGAATGGCAAGGAACGGGGTTTTTCCTGCCACTCGGACTGAGGGGAGGGTGTAGTGTGCCTGTACCCTCAGCCCGAAATGGCAGGCTGCGCAGGTGTGCTTGAGTGGGACGGAGAGGAAGGGTGTTGTGTGCCGACCACATCCGTCACCTCCGCCAGCTGTGAATACTGCGGTCTCGGATAGTCCTCATTGACCACAGTACCACCACCCTCGCAAGTAATGGGTATTTTTTCCTGACTAGAGAACCCCTATGATCCATCCCCCGTGGATCATGGTATGTCTCTCAGACCAGGAAGGAGAGATCACAAAACATGCCAAAATATTTTGTGATACTCTCCGAAACAAATTGCTTACTTATACAGTGTATTGCTATTTCATGTTACTGCTCCCTTAAGAAACAGGGCTTATGTGGGATGAAATAATGATTTAATAATAGTGTGTAAGTATACAAATACATACTCTTTTTTTTTTTTGACCATGTTAACTTTAATCTCAAGTGTTCTCTTCATTGAAGTATAATGCACCAGGTATTATTTTTTTTAAAGGGGGGATGGGATGTGCTCTTTTTATTTAGCTTAAGATTTACATGTATTTGTCAGTGAATTAAAATTATCTGAGTTGCTTTTCTATCATCTTTCCCATAAAACAACATTTTTTTACAAAAAAAAAATAATAACTTCAAAATGTAAACTTACCATTGTTCAAAGGGAAATTGTAAACTTACCAATGTTCAAAATGAAAATGTAAACTTACCAATGTTCAAAAGGGAGGCCACTGACTGGCACAGCTCTTTCAGGCTTGTCGCTTTCTTCAAATCTTCCACACTGGGGTCGTTGCGACAAATGGGTATCCCGCGGTCGGACCCTCTCCGGTACATCTCTGTCCGGTCCGAGCCCCGTCTTAGTATCCCAAGCTTGGCCAGGTTCTTGTCCTTCTTCAGCTGGCCGACGCGGTCCACCTTCTCGGAATCGTGGAAAGATTTCGAACCGGTGCCAGAGTTGTCGAAAATCTGTATGTTGTCGGTGGAGTTGAAAACGGTTAGCTTGGCGTCACCGACAAGATGCTCAGCCGAGCGATGGAGCCTCGGCTTGGCAGGAGGAGTCTGTGGTTGGTTGTCGGGGATGACAGCTTCAGAGCTCTTGTCTTGAGCTGGACAAGACTCCGCGTTCTTTAGTTGGCAGCCGACTGGAGCCGTTGAAATGGTATCAGCATCATCACTCTCGTTAATTATGGAAGCTTTGGATTGCACCTGTTTAGAACTCTGCGTGTCTTTCTTTTGTAATACTGGTATTTTCTTTCTTGCTGTTGTCGGCGTGTTTGAGAGTGAAGGTGGTGAGTCGGCGAGTGATGACGAACCGACATCGAATTTGATGGATGCCGAATCAGGTGGGATTTCTGTCTGCGAGTTGTGGCCCTTCATAGGTAACGGCACTGGCTGAGATGTTGAAAACGAACTTTGCGAGTTATCCACTGATTCTGTAATAGGTTTTACAGCGTCGTTGGCCGAATAGGAACTGTTGGAAAGCGACCTGTCTTCTAAGGATTTATGTGGGTCTTCTACACATGTCTGTGGGCTAGAATGCACTTTCTGCTGTTGACTGGCTGCCCTCCTCGCAGGTGGATCATGGTTCATGGGCACTGGGATATTAGACAGCATGTGCAGCCTGGATGATGGAGGAGGTGGAAGCTGCTGCTGCTTTTTAGCTGGTGCTAACGATGTCGTGGGAATTTTAGTTTTGTTATAACCACTACTGCCAGGGCTGGGAATCTGTTTCAGCCTAGCAGGACTGGAGCTACCGGACTTCGATAAAGACTTGGTGTCTACTGACAACTTTGAATACCTTCCAAACTGTTCTGTAGTGCCAGGCACCTTGCTGGTGACTTCGCTACCGTGTGATTTCGTCTTGTCCGGGTTGTAGCCGAAATCTGCCTTTCCCCTGACCGGTCGTTGCACACTCGACTTCTTCTCTTTCGGTCGCCACCTGCCTCTGTCTAGACTGCCCCCAACCGATGTCATCCTCTCTAAGCTATTATCAGCGCTGGTCGTAGGGCCGGACTCGACACTGTTGGAACGTTTGGCCTCTGTGTCGGCGGACAGAATTTCTTGGGACCTGACTGCCTTCACCTCGCTCTTGATTTGAGTTCCTTTGAGATTCTGCTCCTGGAATACCAAATGATCTGGTGCTTTATTTCTCTGTCGCCTGTCGCTCTGTGGTATTCCAGATACTGGTTTCGGAGGAGGGAGATAAGGCTTATCGATCGAAGGCACCTCGCACACAAACTGCTCAAACACGATGTCCTCACTGCCACTTCCGCTGCTCAGATGTCTGCGCGGCCCGACAACGATATCATCGTGCTTGATGCCTGCACGCTGCTGGATGATCTCTGAGGTGTTGAGAAATCCCTCAGGCTCCAGCGTGGTGCTCTCAGACACGACCTGTGGCAGCTGTGGCGGGGTGTGATCCGTGACCTGACAATTGACCTCTGGGATGAGCGAGGCGGCGGTGGCGTGGTGGTCCGCCTCGCAGATGGTGAGCACGGCGCTCACGTGCTCAAATGTTTTCGAAACAAACAGCTCAGGTCCCGGCACGGCTGCGGACGAAACCTGGGTCGAGGGCGCCGAAGAAACGGCTCTGCTGTCGGGTGTCACCTGCCTAGGAGAGAGGTTGCCTGAACAGGAAGGGGGCACGCTGTTCACCGAATCCGTTAACAGCTTTTCAGTGGACCCACGAGAAGAATTTTTCAAAACTGAAAGATCCGGTCTTCTGAGACCTATGGCCCTCGGCAGCTGGGACGGTGACCCGGTAGTAACCGCCCTGCAGGAGGTCAAAGGCGCACTTTTAGGTAACACCGCGTTACCTGCCGCCGCTCCCTTCAAGAATCTGGCAGACTCCTGTGAGTATACTGACGGTCCTTTATAACTGCCGCCGTGCGCTTGCGCAAATGACCCATATCCGTTGGTCTCTTCAATGCCCGCGTCAGTCACCATTCGGTTGGCTGGTTTGTAGAACAACGTTGGGCCGTCCCTCACCTCTAAGATCACCATGGGTGAGGTCTTTTCTCTGTGGGTGGCTTTCTGTGCTGTGTTTGAAGACGAAGTCAACGATGATGGCAATGATGGTATTAGCGTGCTTGGTCTTTGGTGAATAGTTTTTGGTCCAGTTTCTGGAGAGTCTGTTTGGTCTTTTTTAAGATGGAATTCAGCGGGGTTGAATCTTTCAGCTGCATGGTGATGATGGGTGGTCATTTTCTCTAAGTATGGTGGCAGGTTATGCTCCGTTATGTGCAGGGGTTCTAAACTTGAATCGTAATGGGATCTTTTCATCTTTTCTGAGTGAATCTGCCTAGAAGACACCCTGTCCTTTGTCCTCACCTTTTCTCTGATGTTCGTGATGTCGTCGGATCTGGCGATCCCTGGCCACTCTTTGGTGTTCAGCTGAGCAGTGTGGTAGGACGGTGCAGGTGCCCTGACAGGCCTACCCTCGGCAACTTCATAACTCATATCAGCCATGGTGTCATATCCTAATCCAAAGTCATCTCTCGCTGTCGGCGCCACTGTCTTTGTTGTCGGATGCGCCCTAACCTCCTTGCCAATACTGACCTCCAGCTCATTGTCGTAGGACTTGGACGGCTTTAGGGTGTACTGGACATCCCTGCCCTTAGGCGCCGACCTCCTGACATCGCTCTCTTTCAGTCTGCCGCTGTATATGAACTGGACTTTGTCCGGCTGCTCGAAACAGGACGTCTCGCTGGCAGCCCATTTCTCGGCAGTGTGTATGGCCACATCCGCTTCCATTTATGTTTTCCTGTTTCCTCCCCCCGTTTATTTCGCTGGGCTGTGTCACCTGTACTTGTCCAGCAAGCGTTGTTGCCTCAGCCCCCACTTCGACCTTGAGCACCAACTGAGTGGGCAGGCTGGTCTGGGAAGACTTAATGGCGTTCTTTAGTCACATTCCCGGAGTGTAGCTCACACGGACATGCGAGATCTAGAAAGAATTTAAAAAAAAAATATGTAATGTTACTCATTTGTAAGCGATCGCAGTACTAAATACATCATAATTGAAATCATCCTTTCTGTTACTTTGTTACTTTACAGTCAATAATTTAAACACTCCATCGCCTTTTCAGGTGACACACACATTTCAAAATTAAAAACGCAGTAAAGGGGATGAAGCATCAGTGGCGTAGCAAAAGGGTAGGGGGCGGAAGTGCCGGTCCACCCCGGACGGTGTTTATTTTGCCACCGGCAAGGGGCGACAATTTTTTTTATCAAACCTAGTATTTGTCCGGACGATAACGGGATGACATTTATTGAAGTCCACCCCGGGTTCCACCAACGCTATTTACGCCACAGGGTAGCATGAATGGTGAACCTGCCCCCCACCCCCCTCCCGAATATATAAAACCTGTCCCCCCCCCCCGAGTATATAACTTATCATCTAACCAAAACAATTCCAATGTGTAACATTTTTAGACAAATACAATATGGGGGAAGGGGTGTGTGTGTGGACGAAATCTATTTTGTTTTTAATTAAAATCCGCTCTACGTTACAGACGAGGCGGGGGGGGGGGTGGGGAGGAGGAGGCGTTAATACCGAAACTTTGAAACTAGTTAAACTATCGCACTGGTTTTTTTTTTTTGTTTTATTTATGCGTCTTCCTTCGTTAATCTAACAAATCTCAGCTTGTAACATGACCCGTTACAATACCCCCCCCCCTTCAACCCCCAATGGTCGATGCCAGGAGAGATCAATAAGTGGCCTTAACACAAACAAATGTTTTCACTCGCCCCTCACTTTTTTTCCCCGTCAGCGGTCAGTCAGCGATGTGATCAATGGGTCCACGCTGACCGTTTTCCCCCCAAGTGTGGCCTTGGACATCATCGATGTAAAGTCCCCGGCATAGAAAGGCAAAAAAAAAAATAACTTGAAAATTGTAAGAATAGAAAAATTTAAAAAAAAAACTTACTTAAATCGTCATTTGGTGTTTCTTTAGAGAAAACATGACAACAAGATAAAAGTATAGACCAGTATGAACAAAATACGACCCCGTTTGGCCCTACCAGAACCCCTGAACCCTCCAGATCTTTAAGTTACGACGTTTACATTTAATGTCTCTACTGATTAATTGAAAAACTCAATCCACCCGCCCTTGGCACGACCCTTCTATCAAGCTTAAGAACCCAGATGCGGACCGCGATTCAAAAAAGTTTGCACACCCTTGGTCTATGCACAACAATAGACAGAGGCGTAACTAGGGTAGGAGGGAGTACTAATTCGAAAGTCCCTCCCCCCCCCGGGCCCCAGCTTAAAGGAAGCCCCCCTCCCCCAAATTATTTTTTTACATTAAATATTAAGTACATTATCTCATGTCATGGTGTCGAATATCAAAATTCGGGGACCCCCCAAAGATGACTAGCCCCCTCCCCCCCCCCCCCGGGCTCACAAATCCCTAGGTCCGGCACTGCAACATTCACAATAATAATAATAATAATAATAATAAATGTTACTTTAATCCAAGTGATGTGAAAATAAGCTGATGACAAAACACATTGTTCCTGGTTACATAACTCAAAAGGTCACAGTAAGTTGGTTACATACACTACACGCGTCACGGGTCACTGCACATGAGTTACACTAGAGACACAGGCATTGATGATCGCGGTTTAAAAAAAAATGAACAATTAACAACAACATAACCACAGTCTAAAATGAACCGGCCCGTGGTGGTAGTAGTAGTAGAATTTTCACACTTTAAAATTCGGCTAATATCATAGGAAATGAACTTGTCCGAAGATCACGGTCTGCCACTTTAACACCACAGTTTTCTGTGTCACGCTAAACGGTGTTGTATTCATGTTCCTAACGTGAAAAATAAAAAAAAACACACATACACACCGCTAACGGGATGGGAAGTTATCCACCAAAATAAAACATTGATGGTGTTTTCAGATATGACAACACATTCCCTTTTAGGAAGAAAGGGAAGAAAGACAAAAAAAAAAACAACACAGTAGCTCCGAGCGCTGTGCTTGGTTGACTAAACAAAGCAATCGATTGTCAGAACTACCCCCCCTCCTCCCCGTGGTCCCCCGTGTTGTAGATACACACACATACGCACACCAGAACAGAACGAGGCAGTTTAAAAATAACATCACACATATACACACGCGCGTTCGCACACACACACACAAACACACTCCCTGGTCGCTGTATGACATAAAGCAGCGCATATCGCACTGTCACGTTATGTGACATAACGGTCGGGAAATAACAACACATGGTCTAATTATCACATCACACAATTTGATGACGTAACCGATAACCGCAAAAAAAAAGGGGTGGGGGAACATACACGCAGATTAACTTGAAATTCACACAGGCCAGTTAGCCTACAATCTAAACACAATGCGGGGCAAAAATAAAACACACACACATGCACACACGCGCGCGCGCGCACATATGCACATAACACGGGCGCGCGCCGAGGGTGAAGCGTGACGCACACTGTTTCAATTGCAGACATAACCACGATATAGGCTACTGTGTCTGTGTGTGGGTCTGTGTGTGTTTGAATGGATCAAAAGAAGTCATTAGCGCCAAGTTTTTGGCTGATGTGTCATAATTAAGCACTCGCCGTCACCAGACTCTCCAGTGTGCCCTTGTAAATGTAATACACCGTTCTTACCTTGGAAGTAATGGTTTGGAAGAGGGGGAGGGGTAATAAATATTATTCAAATTATCTCTGCTCAGTAAATGGGTGGACAAAGTACGGCTCACAGTCGAGAGCTGGGTTCACTTTCATTTTGAACTGATTTTGTCAGTCTCTCCTTATTTATGAAGTCATTAATCAGTTCGTTATCAATTATAAACAAATATTATGAACATAGAAGAAAAAAAAACCCATCTGATTTGATTTGTAAAAAAAAAAAATTAAAAAAAAAATAATATAGCTTCGAGTTTTAAGGCGTTTGTATTTTAATGTATTAATGAATAGGGGGAGGGGGTTGGCATAGTCTCCTTACATTTCTGGAGATTTAAACAACTCACAGACTACATGCAGGCAACTCACAGACTACATGCAGGCAACTCACAGACTACATGCAGGCAACTCACAGACTACATGCAGGCAACTCACAGACTACATGCAGGCAACTCACAGACTACATGCAGGCAACTCACAGACTACATGCAGGCAACTCACAGACTACATGCAGGCAACTCACAGACTACATGCAGGCAACTCACAGACTACATGCAGGCAACTCACAGACTACATGCAGGCAACTCACAGACTACATGCAGGCAACTCACAGACTACATGCAGGCAACTCACAGACTACATGCAGGCAACTCACAGACTACATGCAGGCAACTCACAGACTACATGCAGGCAACTCACAGACTACATGCAGGCAACTCACAGACTACATGCAGGCAACTCACAGACTACATGCAGGCAACTCACAGACTACATGCAGGCAACTCACAGACTACATGCAGGGAACTCACAGACTACATGCAGGCAACTCACAGACTACATGCAGGCAACTCACAGACTACATGCAGACAACTCACAGACTACATGCAGACAACTCAGAGACTACGTTAAGTCTATGACTAAGTGAGGTGAGGCGAGGCATGGGGCTGTCTGGGGGGGGGTGTTATCATCAAAAGGTAGATAATAAAAAAGCAAACCGCTTTATGAGATACACCGCAATGTCACCAGGGCAGGGCCCACCTAATCTCTGAGGCCAGCCTCTTAACATGCAGCTCGCGATTAGCGAAAGAGTGATCTCATATGTGAACGACTCATGGGGGGGGGGGGGCACAGAATCCGATTACAACAAAAAAAAAACAAGCCGAAATGGATTTACAGTCTCGTGTTTATGGAACAGACGAAAAAAAATATATTGAAATGGTGTAAATGAGATGATGCTTCTGTAAACGTAATATTTTCTTGTAACAACTGACGAGAGATTTATAATTTTTTTTTTAAAGTTGTAGTTATGTCTTGAAAGGATTGGAAAAGGGGGAGGGGGGAGGGGCTGTGGCGATAAGGAAACCCCTTAAAGGCGTCCAGTTTTTCCGATAAAAAAAACCCTCGTCCCCGCTTCCTATCGTGTTCGCACGCGACTCGGATAGGTCTGGAAACGAGGCTTAAAGAAAACGAGATAGAGATTCAGTCGGCCAGCCCTCTATATGACGTAATAAACAAAAACATTGGAGCAGAAAAAAAAATATTACTTTGTACCTGAATACTGACTCACTTGTGGGCATGAAGTGGCGCAGGAGGAGGTGAAGGGTGGGGGGGGGGGTAAAAAATCAGTCCCAAATACAATGATATGCGAATTAAAACAACATTCTGCCAACGGCTGAATGAAATGCCCTTTTTATCTTGGCTGTATCTTATCACCGCTGTTCTAATTCTGACAAAAGTGCAAAGGTCATCTGCAGAAATAATACATAGAATGGTGACGTCAGATGGTGGTGGTGGTGGGTTGTGCGAGTGTCTGGGGTGGTATTTGGAGGGGAGGGTAAGGGGGGGGGGGGGTCACGGGTGTCTAAAACATGGCATTTAGAGAAAAGGTTGTGCATACTTAGGTTATTTGTCTTTCAATACGTTGGTAACAAACCATTTTCTTTTCAAAATTAGTATATTCTCCTAATATATGTATATAACTTTGTCTGTACTGTACTAAAAGTGGGACGGGTGGCCGAGTGGGGTAGATACTCGACTGTCAACCTGAGAGTCCTGGGTTCGATCCTCGGTGAGAACCATGGAAATGTTTCCAGGTGAAATGTTTTTTCAAAGTCGTCCCACAAGTCCACCAAGCTTAAAATGGGTACCTGACTCAAGTTGGGGAAGTAAAGGCGGCTGGGCTTTATATGCCGAGGTTATAGAAACAGATGAATTCCACACTTCATCTGCCCCGATGGCCCGTTAGGGCTAAGGGAACTTTTTTACTGTACTAAAAATGCTCGCACACCTCCTAGTTTCCTATCGCCACTGACATGTATCTTTGACAAAATAAAACTAATAAACTAAAAAAAAATAAAAGCTCATGTGTAGTCAAATCAAAAGTTGACTTGAATGTTGGTGATAAAAAACAAATTAGTGGCTTTCATTTTTTCATTAGAATACAATGTGACTTATTTTTTTAAACTCTTTAGTTTTGCGTCTTTCGAAAATTTGATTATATTATTGATTTCAATTCAACTATTTACGTTCTTGGTTACTTCTGATCTACTGTGTTACTGTTTTTGCCCGTTCCTGTAAGGATGAGATGACATCTCTTAGATCCTATAAACCACTAATGGGACGTTTTATTTTTACAGTACCCACACCATAGATCTGAAAATATCATTTGGTCCTCACAGAAGATCGAACCAGTCACCCTCAGGTCGACAGCTGAGCGTTTTACCGCACGACCATCCGTCCCCTCAAAAAAAAAAAATCACCCTCCTAGTAGTGCCCTTCTTTCATCCCCACCACAGCCGGGAGTTTTTGCCCGTTGTGCAGGCTGTTCGGTCCCCCAGTGCGTTAAGATTGTCAGTTTTTTAAATCTTATGTAGCAAACCGGATGGACGAAAAACATATGTAAATGTACGCAAACAGAAAAACACGTTTAGCAGGCATATCCAAAGATCCACTGTACATGACATTTATTACTTCGAGTCTGGAAGCCACAGTGTTCATCTCCGTTCTGGTGGGTCATGTTGCGTGACATTTGAGGCGGTCGATGTTAATACCTGGTCTATTCTCTGAACAGCCATGAATATAAATACGTTAGAAAAAAATATATATCTAAGTTAGCTTTATTTTCGTTTTAAATCTGGAAGTATAAAGTGCGAGAAAAGGTGTGCAAAGGTGGGGGGGGGGGGAGAGATACTTCAACGATCTACGCCTGACAGGAGAAAACAAAATGGCGTCAGGTGCCAGACTTTTTGAGCAAAAGGTAGCAACACTACGTCATGGCTGAAGTCATTCACCAGCAGACGACAAACTAACGTTTTCAGAGTTATTTCCCTTTACAACCCCGCCCACCCTTTACCGTCCTCGTTTGAGGGAGGGTTGGTGTGTCGCTCTTCTGGACTCGTGGAATTATTGTTTCGGAGGGAAGAGAACGAGAGATAATAATACAGCGAAATAAAACAACAAGAAAGGCATTGGGAATTAGACAGAGGTGGAGGAAAATAGAGAGAAGAGATAAGAGAACGCAAATGCTGGCACCTGAGACCCCCCCTCCAACCCTGTCCCAAATCCTCTCCTCCTCCTCCTCCCCAAAGTACATCAAGCAGGCCAGAGCAGCTAAAGCAGGAACAGACACAGGAGCACGTTTCACAGAGTGGGGGGGGGGGGTAATCGCAGGGGATGTTACGGAACGTCCACTAACAAAACAAGCTTTTTTGATCCTTGTTGTTTTTTATATATCTTTCTTTCCTTCTTCTTTAGCCTCCTCATTCTGCCATCAATCGAATTAACTTAATCTGCAGCATACCACTCCTATTGGGGGGGGGGGGGGTGAAGAAAAAAAAAGAACGTAAAAGGGAGGGAGGGAGGTTGGTGGGTGGGAGGGTGGAACCTTATTCTAACGATTCCCTTGTGTACCGCTACTCATTTTTTTTTCATTTCCGCATTCCATTGTATGGTGGTAGCCTTCTGGTTATAAAATAACGAGATCTATCCCTGGGAACGAGGATTGTGCAAGGTGATGGGTTCGTTCCACTGTACGAGATGTTAGCCTTCTGGGTAATTAAATAACGAGATCTATCCCTGGGAGCGAGGATTGTGCAAGGTGATGGGTTCCACTGTACGATGTTAGCCTTCTGGGTAATAAAATAATGAGATCTATCGTGTGAGAAGATGATTGTGTAAGAAGGTGATTAGTTACTACCGACTTACTAAGAGATCTGTTCGTTTTTTTTTTTGCCACCCATCTCGTTTGGGGGGGGGGGGGGAGGAAAAAATCAATTGCATATTTTCTAAATCATCTTGCGACCCTCTAGCACAGTGGTCGGCAAACTTATCAGCCAAAGAGCCAAATATGAACATTTCATCAATTAAAAAAAAAAATAATGGGAGCCAAATCTGCTTGATTAGTAAACTTTTCTTACACTAAATTTTATTACACTAAATAAGTAGTACACTAAATAAAACTAAATGCCAGAGCCGCACTTAGAGAGCCAAAGAGCCACATGCGGCTCCGGATCCGCACTTTGCCGACCACTGCTCCAGCGCTAGTTATTTATAGATGTGCGAGCTCCTGACTTAGCCCAAGACCGACAAACTTGTTTAAAATTTATGTTGAATCTCTCTGTCTATGATTAATCAGTACGTTCTCAAACGTTTGGCTAATATAGTCAAGTGTAATGCAATGAAGGGTTGAACGCTACTGTGAACTCTCTCTTCCTTCCCTTCTGTTGTGACGTCAAGAGTTTGTGGTTGAACCTGACTAACCCCACCTTCCCCTCCTGAACATGCCTTCCATGTTTACCCGTCATGCCTATCTCTGGGTCTGTGCCGTACCGACACATTTCAGCATAACAAACAAAATCTCCTCCCCCCCCCCACCCCCGAGCCTAAACGAATACGATTGAACTGGCAATGATCCTGGCCAGGCACCGATGGCGGCAGACTTCTTGAAGTCTTTTAATGGCCCGGGGGGGGCGTGATCTGTTCTAAAAGTGGACTCTCTACACAACATTTCGAGAAGTAAAAACAAAAAAAAAGGTGGTTAAAAAAAACAAACATACGTCGGTCAAATCGTAAAACAAAGCTGGGTGGAAAATTATGCCCGCATGGGGGCGTTAACATAAAAGGGCGATAATTACTGTACCCAGTTGTGTTTCCGATGCGCCGGGTGACCTCTCATGGGGGGAAGGGGCCGGGTATTAGCGCAACATTTTGACGCGGAGCTCAAAATACCGCAATGAAGGCACACAATAATTAAAGCTGCAGAGCTGACAATAAAAAAATCATAGCGATTTCCCAAAACTCTGAAACTTTCATATCTTCACTATTTAAAAAAAACAACTTTTGAGTGTTTGTAACGGTGAACAAATAAAAAGGAACACTGATAATACAGTGAGAAATAGCCCTGAAGAATGTACAGTCTCATGTAAAACAGTTGCTCGCTAATCGACGAAGGGATGGAGGACCGTAGGTGAAGAGTTGCTCGGCCACGCTAAAAAAAATGTTCATAACATACAACTGAGATCTAGAACCGCTACCATACACATTTTCATGGGGCTGCCAAACTTAGATATATTATACATCCAGATCAGAGGTGTGCGGATCTTGAAATTTAGCGTCCGCGTCCGTCCGCGGATTTCTATCAATGATCCGCGTCCGCAGAATCTTACAACATTGGTCCGCAGTCAGTCCGCGCGTCCGCATTGCTGAAATTTAGTTGTTTAAATGACTTGAAATTTTTTTTATGGTAACGCTAAAGAAGATCCGCGTCAGTCCGCAACTTAACCATACGAAGCGTCCGCTGTCAGTCCGAGGATTCGGAAAAGTCTGCGGATCTGCGTCCGCAAGCGGACGCGTCCGCTGTCCGCTCATCTCTGATCCAGATCTAGATATATTTATTTTTCAGAAATCTATTTCGTCATTAATTTCCATGAAAAAAAAAGTTGGCAAACCCTGTAAATGAGAAATTAATAAACCATAAGATTGGCCAACACTTCCCCCCCACCCTGATATGCACGAGTCAGTCGCCATTGTTCCTAAACAATGTTTAGTCCTTCACAGTCAAAGAAACCTCAGCCCACGATAGGTGGTCTCGCATTCTCCTCTGTTTTGATTTGCTTTAACGGGTAAGAGGCGGAAAGGGGCTCGACGGTTTTTTTTTTTTTGTTAACCTTAGCTCAAAGGCATCCGGGGGTCCAGGAGAGAAGCGAATGGTACCGGTATAAAAAAAAAAAACACTGCCCACCTCAAACCAGAATTTTTTTGAGAATCTTTACGTACAGATGGCCTGAAAATTTGAAGAAGGGGGGGGAGGGAACAACCAAGATCATGATCGAAAGGTGGAGGCTTTAATACGATGTGTTTAACTGGATCCTGACATGAGGAAGTAATCTTAAGAATAGCAATCAACTAATGAACTAAATACAAGGAGATGTCTGTTTTGTTCAGTACCGGGTCTTAGTTACGCAATTAATACCCCCCCTCCCCAACTCCCAAGGAAATCTTAAAACAAAGTAATGGTTTTCAAAATTTGTTGTTCCGCTTAATAGAAGTTCAGATACTCGACGGTGTCATAAAATAAGCATTAAATATATATACTGTCGGGAAAGAAGGACGGGTTATATTTTAAAAGTACTTTTTTTTTTCCGTGACGATACTCAAGAGCCGTAGCTAGCTATTGCGGCGCCCTCATGCGAGCTGCATTTTTTTGGCGCCATCTTCTCAGAAAAGTGCACATATCATCTCAATAGCGCTCTTTCGGAGACCCTACCTAGTTTACCGCCCTGTGTGCGAGCGTAACTTTTTGGCGCCATCCTCCCGTTCCGAAAAGTGCCCAAAAACATTGAACAGAGTTCTTTCGGCGCCCCTGCCTAGTTCGGCCCACAACCCGCAGTACCCTTCCTACATTGCCGACGATGGGAATCAATGTCCAGTCAATTAAATAGGGATAAATAGTCTTCTATGAAGCCAGTCTACGCGTAGAAAAAAAAATATAAAAAACTTACAACTCTTAAATCAAGAACAAACATAAATGAAAAATTGTATTCTGGAATTTATAAAGCCTAAACCCCCTCCCCCACAGCAAACCCAGCAGCAGCACTGCTAAAACAGGATGTTTCACAAAATAAATAAATGATTAAGCTAGAGCGGGGGGGGGGGGAGGAAATGTGGCGTTTACCATGTGCCCCCCTCTCCCCTCCAACCTTCAATATGTGAACTTTTTTTGTTGTTGTTGTTTCCCCATTTTGTTAACTTTAGGAACCGCCGCTAGACTCCCCCCAATCTCCCCCCCCCCCCACCCATCAAACACAACCACGTTTACTTTCTAAATGCTGATCAGTTATTGTTGTTCCCCCCCCCCCCACGATTTTCACACTCACACAGTAGAAGTAAACATTTTTTTTTACTATTTGAATGACGCCTGTAAACAATTTGGAATCATGCCAGACGCTCTAGTGTGAGTGTGTGTGTGAGGATTGGGGGGGGGGGACAATGATACACTTCCTAACTTCCAAAACGTCAGTAAGTAAGTTGGTGGGAAAATACCGTCTATAATCAGGTATAGGTACAAAACAGCTGGATGTCGGTAGAGAGGTGTATGGGTCAACTATGCATTTTTTCTTACGTTTTTTTCCTTATATCATATATAATAATACTCGTTCTATCCAGTTGTCCAAATCAAATAAATAATTAAAGCGTAATTCAACTATCCATATATAATCCAGTTCAACCGAAAAAAAAACCATGGGTTTCGGATCTGCCCGAAACCAAAAAATAACCTAGCCTACCGATCAAGCCTAAGGGGATATAACTCTATGCAATATGCAAAGGTTGTGCAGGGTACAGCTAGTATATAATATATAATACAATTGTCAGAGCCAATGTTCCCCCTAAGCTGATGTAGTCCCACACAGAGCGGCGCTCTTACACACGATTAGGATCGCCCGTCCCGATTAATTAGGATCCAACTGACCCTATTGGGTATTGCTCATAAATTTCATATAGATCGCGTCATATTTATATATATTCCTCACTCCTACCCCCTAGAGGGAACATTGGTCAGAGCTCAGTGATATAGTCTCACGTCTTATTTACCTTATTTACCTATATTTTACAATACACGTGTATTTTCACTTGTAGTTTATTTTTAACTTTCAACGCAGACATTTAAAATCATCAACACTATAGTGCTTGATATATTGAATGCTACACGACAAAAGGATGTAAAAAAAAACAGTAAAAATCATAAGGATTCATAATAGTCTATAGTTATAAGAAATGTGGCAAGTTAAATGATTTTTCAGTTTTGTGCCTACATGTTCTTATAAAAAAACTATATTGTATTCCTATTAACAGAAGTATTTCCTATCCAACTTTCACGGAAATGATAACGGAATCCTCACCCCTCCCCGACCGAGCAGTTCATAAGTTTCTGGTATATGCCAGGGGTCGGCAACCTACAGCTCGCGAGCAGCATACGGCTCTTTCGATGTCAAATTGCGACCTTCCAGTTCCATGCGCAAATAATAATAATTAGATTTTTTTGTATACCTAATCCTAATCAAATACCGTAATACTGAAACAACAATTTGAGTGGCTCTTTAAAAACTGAGAAAATTGTAAATTATAACATTTGGCTCTTTCGTCTCAAAAGGTTGCCGACCCCTGGTATAGGCCAAATGCGGAGAGTTAGATATATTTGGTAGAAATTTTAACTGACTCGTGGGTCTATTGACAGTCGGGGCCCTAGGCTGTCGTCAAGTTTGTATGTCCTTAAGAACCGCTATGATCCACACAAAGTACAAACAGTTGAAAGTATGACCTCAAATTCAACCAAAACCCAACATTCGAAGCAGAAAAAAAACAAAGTTTGTTACTTTCAATGGTTTTGTTTGTTGAGGTGTTTAAAAAAAAAGTTCTTTTTTTTTTGTTTGTTTGTTTGTGTATTTAAAGCGGGGGGGGGGGGGACAACAACGTAACAATAGTAAATAACAGGGGGCAAAAAGTCATGTCTGAATGTCTCGTTGGCGCTTGTTTTCAAAATGTTCCCAAACACAAGCGTCGGTGTCCACAATCTATTTGCACGTCTGGACAGAACTTGGGCCCATGTGAAAAGTCTGCATCTTTTCTTGTAATTAGACCACAAACACAGACATTTAAAAAATAAAAAATAAACCGCCACACACTTGAAAAATCCATCCCATCAGTTGATTCAACAGTGAATCTAGCTACTAGCGTTGTGAAAACATACAGGGTAAAGTCCAGGACATAATGGGTGAAAGTCCAGACAATTGAAACTTACACAACTCTTCAGTTATTCGCTCATCACATAACTGGAGGTTCTACAACAAATTATCATTATTCATTGACTTTAGAAAGCGTGTTCAATAAACCGAATGTCCGATATAGGAAAAGAAACAGCTGAGCTTTAAACTTTATTATAATTATTAGCATTTTACATTATGTTTGGTTTGTTTCTTTTTTAGTTTGTTATGTGTTATATATTAGGTCGCCGGGTGACGCGTTTTGGTTTACGTGTTAGAAGACAGAAAACAGCAGTACAATATTTTTTTTTTATAATGGTCTGCCTGTTAAACACCGAAATAACTGACAAAACCTACAACTTCACAGACTTCAACAATAATAAAAAAAAAAAAGTAACAAAAAATAATCATTAAGAAACATTTTCTTGCCATGCTCTGACGAGATCAAATTATGTTCTAAAAAAAATAAAATAAACATAATCTCCGGGGGTGGGGGGGAGGGGGAGAGAAGAGGAAAAGACATCAGGAAATGGGTGGTTGAGAGGGAAATGTCTAACGTAATTTACCCCTCGGGGAAAAAGGGGGGAAAAGTGGGGAAGGGGAAAATGGCCGCCATGACGTCTGCGTAATATTTCGTCTGGCCTCTGTTCGGAACGAGGCCCAATCTCGTAATTCTCGATATCATCACGTTGGGTATTAACGACAGTGCAGGAAATGAAGTCGGGATTTGGCTTTAATCGGAGAGCAAAGTAATGGCTGGAGTAGTGCTGGCAGAGAAGTAAAAAAAAAACCATGAATACGAGCGACCATTAGTTACTATGTGCAGAGGCGATGTTTAGCCTTCTGGAGGTCATAGACAGCGTCTTCCGGGGGATAATTGGGGGGATGTAGTCAACAGTGCCCACGGGGGGCCCTGTTAGCACCCATATTTATAAGAAATTAATTCAGTAAGGGGGGCCCTTTGACGTCGGGGGGTCCATATGCGATTACATAGTTTGCATATCCATAGGATAAAACCTCAATGGGACTGAATACCCCCCTCACCAGTGCCGTAGCGAGCTTAACTCTCGCCCAGGGCACAATACCTTTATAATACCTTTTAGCACACACACACCCCAATCCGAAAACCATATAATATTACATGTAAAATATACCATTTGGCGCCCCTTTGTGAGTAGCGCCCGGGGCATAATGCCCCCCTTGCCCACTCCCTCGCTACGCGTACCCCAACAAATATCAAGGTAACTGTGGAGAACATGGTTCTCACATATTGGTTAGAATGTAGGATAGTATATAAAGTAAATCTTTGAGAGTTTAAATCAAGAGTTCAGGGTTAAATCTTTGGGGGTTGACTCATTACGTTTTCTAGCGACCTGGGTTAGGGACTTGACATATGATACCTTAGCCTTTGTTCCGAGAGTAGGGAGAGAGTCAACTGACATTCGTGACAAAAAGATATATCACCGAACACAACCGAAGATGGCAAAGGGCGCTAACCTTTTAATGAGTTTTTTTTTTAATTAGCCAATCCAACAAGTGGGTGGGGCACTAAGCCTGATGAAAAAAAGTTTGAAGAAACGGGACGTGGGATAGATTGGGACAGTAGATTTCTAGATAGAGCCGAGAGTGGTCACAAGTAGATTACCAGTAGATATTAATGTTATTGTACTTAGTGAAATTGATGTTGGACCATATTGCATGCGATGTACCTTGTGTTTATAATAAATATTACCATATACACGGAATCCAAGTCCCACTTCGGCTGTGTATTTAGTATATTGCCAGCCTAGGATTCTTTCAGTCTGTATCCAATCGTTCTATTAGAGATATGTCTACGTGTAAACGCTTTCAAACTCCGTACAATAGTATTTATAACACAAGGTACATCGCATGCAATATGGTCCAACATCAATTTCACTAAGTACAATAACATTAATATCTACTGGTAATCTACTTGTGACCACTCTCGGCTCTATCTAGAAATCTACTGTCCCAATCTATCCCACGTCCCGTTTCTTCAAACTTTTTTTCATCAGGCTTAGTGCCCCACCCACTTGTTGGATTGGCTAATTAAAAAAAAACTCATTAAAAGGTTAGCGCCCTTTGCCATCTTCGGTTGTGTTTGGTGATATATCTTTTTGTCACGAATGTCAGTTGACTCTCTCCCTACTCTCGGAACAAAGGCTAAGGTATCATATGTCAAGTCCCTAACCCAGGTCGCTAGAAAACGTAATGAGTCTACCCCCAAAGATTTAACCCTGAACTCTTGATTTAAACTCTCAAAGATTTACTTTATATACTATCCTACATTCTAACCAATATGTGAGAACCATGTTCTCCACAGTAACCATTAAAAAATATGACGGTTTCATTATTTTAGGGGAAGGCGTGGGGGGATTAGCCTACGTTTTACTATACCGTATGTATGCTGAAATAGTTCACGCCCCAGCCGCATTTAAAAAAAAAAACACGAACAAAAGAAAGAGGACGAGAGAAGAGATCGTTAAAAACAACAGTGTAGCTGGAACCATGATATTTCTGACGGAACAAATATTACGCTGTAGTACAGTGGTTCCCCACACCGCGATTATTCGTCACAAAAATAGTTTACCATTGTGCGCACATCTTTCTCGATTATTTAAAAAAAATGTCGGCGATCCAACTGGGTCATTATTTAAATAACTCCAACGAGCGCGGATAAGTTATCAAAAGTCCAAATATCATTCCTAAAATACATGTTCAGGGGCTGTCGATTCAGTTTGTTTAAATTAAAAAAAACAAAAAGCTAAACCCTGACAATTTAAAAGAAAAAATGTATCAAAGAAATTCCGTGCCAAGTTTAGTGACTTCTGGTTCAGAGATGCTGATTTATATACGCCACTAACATTCAGGCAGCATACTAAAAAGTTAAAAAAAAAACATGGCTTTATTATATCTATTAGAGAGAGAGTTAAGGTAGATAGGTAACAGAAAGACAGACAGACGAATAGATAGACAGACGGATAGGTATTGTCCTTATGTCATACAATCATACTTCCTCAAACAACATACAACAACACATCGTTTCTTATCTCGAGTCAACAAAGATACACTCACTCGCTTATCTTACCCTGAAACCAAAAAAAAAACACAAGATATAAAATAAAATAAACATAGATTTTTTTTTCCCTCTCCTCAACATTTTACAACCTAAACATTACCTAGTAGACGTAACCGATGCCGATGTTTGATACTTGTAGAAACTAAAGATACCGCTGAGAGAGATGGGTAATAAAAAAAAACACACAATATCGAAGAAAAATTAAAGGGAGATAAATTGTAATGCAGAATCAAGAGGAGGGAGATAAGTGTTTATCGAAAGCTACTACACACGGAAGAAGAAGTAAAAAAAAAAAGCCAGTGCATTAGCCGAGCGTGTTAATCAGGTGCTAGTTGCCGTCTTCAGGGTAATGATTGATTGGTTGCCGGTACCTGGGACTGGGGAGTTGTTTTGGTTGCATACATTAATCACAAATATGATAAGGTGATGGTGTGCATTTGATAACAAATTACAGATAACAGCAACAACCAAAAAAATAAATAGACGTAATGCGTAATGTCAAACCGGTTTACTTTTGATCTGGACAAATATCCCTTCTAAACGCACATGAATGCACGGGGAGATGGGTGAGTATTGGGCGACCATGTTTATTGACCATAAGTGTTCCCTTCTGTTGTTTGCTTATGTGGTGCCCCCCCTAAAACACTTGGTTTGCCTCAGGGGGCCCGTGTGAAGGAAAGTCTGTCCTAGTTTGTGAGAAATGGTGGTCATGATGACGTGATGAGCAGATATCATCATTATTGTGGTGGGGAGGGGCAGATAAGTAGCCTTAAAACCTAGGGCCCCTGACCAACAATTATGACAACTGACCAACAACTATGACAACTGACCAACTATGACAGCTGACCAACAACTATGACAACTGACCAACAACTATGACTACTGACCATCTATGACAGCTGACCAACAACTATGACAACTGATCAACAACTATGACAAATGACCATCTATGACAGCTGACCAACAACTATGACAACTGACCAACAACTAACCATCTATGACAACCGGGGCTTCACACAAACTCTTTTTCTCAAATTGCCCAGCCAAATTAAAATAAATTGAAAATATTTTTTCGAAAGCTTGGTCATCTTGACGAGTCTTCGGTATTTTTCCCTCCTGGTCATCGCCGGACTAATTCCACTCTACATAAAGAGACCGGTGCAGACCAAACTCCACAGTACGAGTGCCGTCTATTCGAACTGTTTCGTCCACAGATTAATAGACTAACAAATCGTGCATCTGATGACGAACAAACAAAGAGACTAGAACATTACTAGCACCTTAAATCATCGATGAGAGATTGTGTGACCTACAAACACTATTACTATTTGTTTTCACTAAATCAGGTCACTGAAAGAATGATAATCGATACACAGTATTATTACCCCGTTATGACCTTGACCTCTTCTTAACTTACCTTAAAATATCCACCGAGGATCAGAAAACGCCAAAAACAAACACATTTTTTTTCTCTTTCTTGTTGAGGAAGAGAAGGAGAAGAAATAACACACACACACACACACACACACAACAAGGCGACTAGAATGAGCCCCACAGAAAGCACAAATCCACAGTGAGCACTCTCCCTTCGTGCTAGGCTCCTGTACTCACACACAGCACATATTGAGGTCAGGCGTGCCGGAGTATCTCGTCAAAAAGGTGATCACGGCGCGAGCTGTGAATGGCGATGATGCTAGCCAGCCGAGGGTTTGTTTTTTTTACTTGTTGTGAGTGACTGAAGCACACCTCATCCTCCCCCCCCCTCTCTCTCTCTCTCTCCCCCTCCCTCCCTCCCTCCCTCCCTCTCCTTTCATGATTGTATTTTAAACTGGAATACTGTTGTATTAATTCTTTACTTTTGATTTAACGCAGAGCCCAAATCGCTTTTATATTTATTATGTTAATACATACTTTTACTATATCAATATGTTGGCATAAAGACGACATAATCTTGCAACTTGAAATTTTACTGTTGCTGTGGACAGTGCCGTTCTTATAATTAAGCAAACAAGGCTGCTGTCGAGCCCCCTACATTAGCTAAGCAAAAGTGACTATTGGAGCCCAGATACCATCAGATGTGATAGGAATGTGTACTAGTAAATAGTGCATGTATTTCTGGCTCTTATGCAGTCCGTATGAAATTCACTGCTCAGCATTCACCAACACACATTCAAAATTTTATACTCGACTACACTGTAAACACAGTATCTAGCACTCAACATTTACAACATGCCCTACACGCAGAGCCGTAGCCAGTTATTGTGGCGCCCTGTGCGAGTTACATTCTTGGCATCCTCCTCCCAATCTGAAAAAATGCAAACAAATTTTTAAAAAAACTTTAACAGGGCTCGTTCGGCGCCCCTACCTAGTTCGGCGCCCTGTCCGGCCGCACAATCCGCAGTACACTTCCTACGCTGCTGCTGCCTACAATACGCACTCACACAGACAAACGATCAGCACTCGCCTACAC
Source organism: Bulinus truncatus (assembly GCA_021962125.1). Lineage (NCBI taxonomy): Eukaryota > Metazoa > Mollusca > Gastropoda > Planorbidae > Bulinus > Bulinus truncatus. The sequence continues at coordinate 4,916,384 of JAGDYQ010000024.1, forward strand.
ACATTCACGCACAGACTAAAATAATGATTCGAAAATGTAAGTCTAGTCTAAACACTTCAGACTTTAATATCGGATCCCCGGGGGGGGGGGGGGGTCGGAGGAAACAACCGTCGCCATTAAACAGACAACAAAAGTTTCCTTTCTATATATTTCTGGGTTGTATAAGATGAATTAAACGCCTTGAGAAAGTGACACCCCCGAGTTCCTCTGGTGACGTACGTTTGTTTACGAGATGGCAGACGTTGCCCGTAAAAAAAGAAAACAACCGAGTGACTTGTAAAGGGTTTTAATTTCCTCATTTTCGTATTTATAGGGCTGAACTTTATCTGATGCCATATGACCTCTTAGTTTCGTAAAACAGTAAAAAAAAAAGACACATCATGGAATACTCGACCGTGCGGCCATGTTCCCCATTGATTAGTCAGGACACGCGTCCATTACAATTAATAGACTTACTTTTTTTTCCCCCCTTGCTTTCGAGTTAATTTTTTTTTCATTTGGCTTTCTCCCCCTCTTGCCCCCCCCCCTCTATAATTTGATATAAAAATATAATTGTTTTAAGTTTGCCAGGTACACTGTGTATGCTTACGTATCTCGCTGGCTTCCATTTCATTGGCACAGTTTCCACACAGTCAGTCACGATATATGAATAGCAGCTATTCATCCGCCTGGGTAAGGGTGGTAGCAGAATTAAAAGACAACCTTCTCGTACGTATTAATGCGTCATTCTAGTCGCGTGAAATGTATCAGTCAAGGGCATCAGACGCCCAACTTGTATTTATTTTTACTCAAAGAAGGTTGTATACCGGTTGTTTATTCATGCAAAACAAGGAAGAGAGTGAAAAATTAAAATAATAACAAGTCTTAAAATTTAAGGGCGATAAACAAAAATCCTGGCAAATGAGTTGTATAACTTGTTTTCACATTCGAGTAGGGTTCTCTAATTTTTTTTTTACCAGGGCTGCATCTAAAAAAAAAATATAGGGCTCCTGAAAATTCCGAAAAGGATCGAGCTAAGTTCCATCAACATACATAATTTAAGTCTCCCCCCCCCCGTAAAAAAACAAAAGACATGGGGCCCCTGAAAAAGTGTTCGGGTTGCCTCACCCTTCAGACGGCCCTGCCCAAATCGTCATCGACAACGTACTAATCATGTCATAACGGAACCTTTTTTTTTTAAAAAAAAGAGTGCAGAATGAGGGATGAGTAACAGATCAGACATATGTACAACAGTGGTGTTGTACTAGTGGTGTTGTACTAGTGGTGTTGTACTAGTGGTGTTGTACTATTACATGATCCAGGCTGATGCACACAACATAATCTCTTTTAAAAAAAAAAAATAAAGCTGGGAAAACAAATGTGTTCCGTAATTTTATGAAGAGGGTTGAAGAGCTGTGTGTTCCACCTGTAACGTTTACTGCTCACCATTAGTGCGAAAAATAAAAATCATACAGTCAACTCCACTTGTTTTAGAGGTCGTTACTGGTCGAATCTACTACATAAAACACCTAATCTACTTCCTGTTTATGTATATGTTCACTCAGATAAAAACGGCTTATTAGTCATTATGGGTTTATTTTAAAAAAAAAAAAAAACTTTTTTTTCTGTTTTGGCCTAATTCGTTACTGTTTTTCGCCTGTTGTGCGGGCTGTTTAAGTGGCCAATAAAACTCCCCCCCCCCCACCACCACCACCACTCCTCCTCCGCCCTAAGTCTAGTTACATCACAAGTGCATGCACCAGCTATGTTGGATTTATTTTGTCTACTGTATGAAATATGTCATACAGCGGTATTATGTTGCCTCTATACTGCGTGATCTGTGCATGTAATTGGTCATATACCGGTATTATGTTGCCACTATACTGTACATGTAATTGGTCATATACCGGTACTATGTTGCCATATACTGCGTGATCTGTACATGTAATTGGTAATATACCGGTATTATGTTGCCATATACTGCGTGATCTGTGCATGTAATTGGTCATATGCCGGTCTTATGTTGCCCCTATATTGTGTGATCTATTCATGTAATTGGTCATGCACTGGTCTTTTTTAATGTTAAAAAAATGCGCAATAATATATCTAAAGCGTTTAAATGGTGTTTGTTGTTTTATTATAATTATTTTTGTAATTTCACGAAACTCCTTAAATAATGAGCCCGAGGCCAACATCACCACAATAAAACACATGAAATCAAATTTTAAAAATATACATTAGGGTAGATCCCTTGCCTCTAACTGAATAACCCAGTTGTATCGCGCAGGAGACGATTAAACTGGACGGGTGCTCGCTAGGATGTGTTACACCAACAGAGGGATATCCCTTGCACCACACTCGAATATACACTCACACACATACACACTCACACGCACATACACCTCTATTCATTTATCCTTCATGTTTTCCTAACAAAAGTTTAAAAAAAAAAAAATCAAAAGGGTGACACTTGAGAATTCCTTCTGAGATCGCTCGTGAGTTTTCAAGCATCAAGAGCTAAGTTCAGAGGTTAAGGATGAGTGATAGAGTGTGGTGGGGGGGGGGGAAGAGGACGGACCAACAAGATAAGGGGTGGGGGAGGAATCGTGGCGAGAATGCACTCAGGGAGGGTCGTAAAATTCAACCTTAAAGACATTAGTTATGAAGTTGAGAACGTCGTTTTAAGGTTAGCGAACTGGAAGTAGTGTCAGTCTCCTGGTGCTTCGCGTCTTTTAGAAACACGCCGTGTTTTGCTGTTGCTTATTGGTTTTTAAAAATGTTCATCTTTGGAATCATTGGGTCTAGAAAATGCTGAAATTATGAAGAATGGCGTTATAAACAAAGTCAAAGAAAAGACATGTCGCAGTGTACAACAATCCACACACACACACAAATAAACTTGACAGCTTTGTCGTGTATATTACATAGGCAAGTGTCGTTCTATTTAAACTTTCGGCTGTCTGCATTTCTTAAAGGCCAGTTTATCCTCTTACACCCAATCCCTCGTCACCTTGGGCCCCCCTCTTCCCACTTAGGTTAGAAAAATAAATAGATATGAGCATGTGGTCCCGTATACTTTTGAGGCCCCCTAGCAAGTGCCCGGGCTGGCCCTTGTGATTAGGCGACCCAGAATAGGAACGCATTAAAATTTTAATTAACCGCTTGCAATTATATCACCTGTTAGATGCAGCCTTCACGTGTGAACAGCTGCACAATATGTTTCAAAATAATCAGCACCAAGTTAGGAACTTTGGTTACTTGTGGTAGCTGTGTAGGTCTTTAATGTAGAGACAACTACGGCCATAGCTAACACACACATACACACACAAACAAACAGAAAACGAAATCCCTGGTGCCTTTATGCGCATTCGCTTTAAAGTATTTATAATTGTATCCATGTTAAAACAGGATCGTCTGCTACATGTATTAAGTTTTATTTAAGAGAGAGAAAAAACGATTTCACGAATAACTTTGTTTTAGATTGATGGGCATTAGGCTAATGTTATACTAATGTTATGTTATATTAATGTTATACTAAAGTTATAATAATGTTTTTCTAATGTTACAAATACAAGCTACGTGCATTGCTTTAGTCAAACTGTATTCGACGCCAATTAATTTTCTTCTTACCATGTTTTTTTTTTTCAAACTCGACATAGCCCTTTCAGAAGTTCAATACATGGCAATCTCTCGTTAGTTGATACTGCCCGGGCCGAGAGCGAACGGCCGAAGGTGTCTCTTCCAATTGAGACTGTGCCATCTAATTTCTATTATGTCGTACATTGCTACGATCGATACCGTCCATGTTCCCATCACACAATCAAATAAAGCAGCGGACAGCGACAGCAAAATCTCATGCGAATGGTGTCATTAAAAACAGTTTGAGTTCAAATCTCAAATCCATCACACTTTACACAGGACAATGTAGGTCAAAACACACACACACACACAGACGCTCGATGAAACTAGGCGCCTGTCTCAATATAAAACGATGTCCAAAATATACATTTCAATGCTTTTACATTTGGTGGTGATAGATGTGGTAACTAAAATAAAACCTGCAAGTCCGGCTTTAAAAAAAAAAATGTGGATGGATGGAGTTGGGGGGGGGGGGGGTAGATTAATGGTGTCAGCCATACCATTTCCAGATTTCTCAAGAAGTGTTTCCTCGTGGTGATACCAAATGTTATCACAGATAACACTCCGCGGGCTGCACACGATGGGGCGGTAAGGGGGGGGGGGCGGGGTTAGAGTGCATGCAGGGGATCTGTCGTAACACCCCCCCCTCAACGTCAGAACCGCTGCAAACATTTTGTTATTGAGCTCCCCGTTTTAAAAATTAAATGGAATATCGCGAGACTTCGGCGTGAGCAATAAACACGCTGTCGTGAGACCTTTTCCCTTAAATGTAACGCCTGCTAATTGTTGTACATGTACCGGTTTACAATACATGGTTCGGCATCAGCACTAGGGAGCTACCGATAATCGGATCGGTATCGGACCGATATTGGCACTATCGGTTAATATCGGATCGACCGATTTTTGTAGGGAGCGACCGATAGTCGAACCGATATTGGCACTATGGGTTAACTATCGGACCGGCCGATTTTAACTGCCGATACATTGTTTTTTTTTTTTCACAACAGAGTTACAGAAAAAAAATTCGTAAATAACCCAATTCTATAACCAGATCATACAAGATTTTAAAAAAAAAGGAAAAAAAAACCCGTACACAGAAATTGTCACGTCCACAAAAATTGCATCAGCGATATGACCTTGAAACAATAGGATTGGCATTTCTTAATTCTAATGTATGACCTTGAATGATACAATTAGTGAATATCTGTGTGTATTTTTTTTGGGATGGGAAGTTGGGGTGGGGGGAGGGGGGAAACAAGACTTACGTGTGGGCGGAGTGTTACGAAATATGACAGGGAAGGGGTGAGCATGGGTTGACATACGACATTAGCTGTAGCACGAGAAAAACATGTGTTTGGCATTGTTGTTGATTAAAAAAATATCGGTATCGGTATCTGTATCGGTAAAAATGCTGGGAAAAAATATCGGTATCGGACTATCGGTAAAAAAGCATATCGGTCGCTCCCTAATCAGCACAACCTTTTCACTCCAGACAGCCGCATTGATTCTAGTTAGACCGCCAGATAGTCATATAACATGCAGCAATGTATAACAACAGATGCATCTTATACAGATACGAAAAATCACGGCCGTCATCTTACCCCCTCCTAGGAGGGCTCAGGTTGTTTGCTACCGGGCTACCCTGTTCAACAGCAGCATAACTTTTTTTTTGTTAAACCCCGTTGATTGCAGCAACATATTCAAACTTACAGCAGCCTTATACGTTGGAGCTTCGGGGTGGTGGTGGTGGAACCCGCCAGATGCTTACACTCTATTAGAGACACCGCCCACTCGACACGGCGTTATAAACCGACCACCGCCCCCCCCCCACCCCTCCCGCTAACAACGTATCCCTCACTGCACTTTATTCCCAGAATGACACGCGAACTTATCATTCTGCACGCGTTTCTGCATCTGTTCTGCATCTTCTCTTCATTTACTCACACTTCCATCTCTCTCTCTCTCTCTCTCTCTCTCTCTCTCTCTCTCTCTCTCTCGTTTGGTCTCACCTTTCACACCGTGATTCATAAAGTGTAAAGGCCAAGACAATTTCAAGGTCGCAGCCCCCAGAATATGAACAATTAGCGTTGATGGAGCAGTCATGAAAGTGGGCCGGGGGGGGGGAGATATAATTCCATGCAGTTAATAAAAAATTTACAGCGTTCCTATTCAGGGCCGTCTTATCATAAGGGTCTCGTATACGGGGACCCCAAGCTCATGTCTTTTTTTTTCTAATCATTGTCCCGGGGGGGGGGGCACAAGTTGATGGTGGATGAGTGGTGTAAGAGGATAAACTGGCCTTTGAAAACGCAGCCAACCAAATGTCTAAATAGAACGACACTTGTCTATGTAATAAACACGATAAAGCTTGTCGAGTGAAATGTTTTTTTATAACTAAAAAAAAAAACAACATTTCTATGGTGCATGTAAAGGTTTGGGTAGTCAGTAGTGAAACACAGTCCCCTCTCGCCCCCTCCCTCCCCCACACCCATATACTCTCCCTGGCTTGATTAATGCATTTTTTAAATCGTATTTCCCCACAATTAAAAAAAAAAATAACGCACGGCGAGTTTCTTGTCTTTTTTTTTTGCACCCACGTAATTCAGTAAACGGAAATCAAGCAATATAAGATGTTCATAACAGAAACTGTGGGAATAGCAAAGCATCCAGCCCCCAACGGGCCAGCATCACGTGACCCTAAATGTAAACAAAGATCTCAAGAATAATTCACAAGGCCGCGGGAGTTGATGGTGTTTGTTTTTGTTTTTGTTTTTTTTTAAAGTTTTGTTTTGAAAAGATTATTTGACATGGCTATTTTCAGCCAATTACTAGCACACTGCCAACATCCAGGCTGTATAATACATTAAATAATGTCAAGGACATTGAAAATTACGTTCTTTCTCTATCTTCGCTCACAAGGATTGGTGGTTGGGGGGGGGGGGGGGTAGAATCAATGGGAGGTAAGAAAGAGCTGCAGGGTAATTAAAAAGTCATTCTCCAAAGGGTTGTATCTTAATTTTTATTTTATTTTTCATTTCTTATTCCTAGACGCACGCACGCACGTCAATATCTTCCCCCCCCCCCCCACATATTGAACACAAAATCAGAATCAATTGCAAAATGTCATCTACGGCGTGACATGGCTAGCCACGGGGGTAGTGATGACTGTGACTTTTTGTGTTAATGACAACATTCCTGTCTAATGTCAGGAAAACGGGGTGCCAACAAACTTATGACTCGACATTGCTTCAAATGGGTACCTGACGTTAAGTTGGGGGAAGTGAAGGCCGCTGGGCGTTGTGCTATAACCACACAATCACTTCATATGCCGGAGGTTATAGAAACAGATGAATTCTACACATCATCTGCACCGATGGCCCGTTTGGGCTAAGGGAACTTTACTTTTACAACAATGCTTTGCTTGATTGGTGATAAGCGGAAGGGGGGGGGGGGGAGAAGGAAAAAGGGGTGGGGGTATGTTTGTGTGTTTGTTATACGTACAAACGTGTGACGATGACACTATGTTTTAACTATGTTGTTGCTAAAAAAAAATAAGTTTCTTGTTACTGGTTGCCTTTTTTTTTTAAAGTTAAGCTTTTACTCCTCTATTCTTTCTTCTTTACCTCTACGGTAATTACAATTCTCATTTCAAGCTGACGTGAATTGTTGAAAAGAACACACACACACACACAAAAATAATCTCGTGTTGCCAATGACTTCCGCTGGGTAATGTTGTGTTAGACCCGCGGTTCTCACCCGTTTCCTCGACTGTACCCCCAAAAGGTGCGAAAGTACTTCCGCAGGTTTCCGTAAGTTTTTTTTTTTAAATTCTTGGTTTGTTTTAAGATTAAATTAAATGTCGTTGCGTACCCACTTGCATAACCTTTCTCGTACCCATGGGCGTCGCTAGGAATTTTTCCAGGGGGGGGGGCAAAAATTTTCCGGGGGGGGGGGCAAATAACAAATTTATGACATTTTTTCAAAATGTAGGGGGCATTTGCCCCCCCCCCCCATGAATACGCCCATGCTCGTACCCCCTTAAGATCCGCGCACCACCGGTTGAGAACCGCGGTGTTAGACACAGAAAATTTATCGTCTGGAGCCATTTTTTTCTTTTCTTTTCTTCCCACGTGAAGCTCGCCCCCCCACCACCACCACCCCCCACCCAATCTCCACATCTAATTTTTCAGGCACGGGCGCTGCTATTTGGGATTTGGTGGGGGGGGGGGGGGGGAAACTGCTATTACAGGATGTAACTTTGAAATAAATGTGTCGACAACAGTTCAATCCACGTCTTAAGCCTTGCTGCCTGGTAATCTCTACCAACTGGGAATCCATTTGATCACACACCCGTTTTTATAGGGGGGGGGGGGGTGACTCTATTCGACAATGACAGTGATTCCTGTAATTCTGCTCGGGGCTGCCAACAGTTAACGCGAACCCCCCCCCCCGGGTCATAATAGAGTTACATAGCAACCAGAGATGAGCGGACAGCGGACGCGTCCGCTTGCGGACGAAGATCCGCAGACTTTTCCGAATCCGCGGACTGACAGCGGACGCTTCGTATGGTTAAGTTGCGGACTCGCGGATCTTCTTTAGCGTTACCATAAAAAATTTCAAGTCATTTAAACAGCTAAATTTCAGCAATGCGGACGCGCGGACTGACTGCAAACCAATGTTGTTAGATTCTGCGGACGCGGATCATTGATAGAAATCCATGGACGGACGCGGACGCTAAATTTCAAGATCCGCACACCTCTGATAGCAACCTTTTAATATACCGAAAAAAAAAATAGAATAAGAAGAAGAATCTCAAATTGGTCATCTGCCATGCACTACAATTAAAAGACATTTCCAGACAAATTTCTACTCGCCTACCTCCCCAACCCTTCCACCAACCCCCCTAATTAATCCTTACCCCCCCCCACACACACACACCCCAGATTCATGTGGTGTAAATATTGTTTGTATCGTCCGGGGGGGGGGGGCAGACTCTATAAATTCTGTTTTTTTTTTATCTTTTAGTTACTTCCCGTTGCCCCCAATGTTATCTTCATGCCATTGACAACATTTCTCTGTGTAGATGAAGTATCCGGCCTTGTTTCTGCAACTTTTTTCGATGCTATGTTAAAGCTTTTTCAGTTTATGGGTTGAATATAATTTTTAAAAAAATTCACTAAAAAACATCACTACAAAAAATAAAACGTAAGAAGGGCAAGGTGGGTAGGGTAACGAAATCACGTTATTTAATATTTTTACGTTGTTCAGATTAGGAGAGCGCCCAAAATTTAGCTCGCAAAGGGCGCCACAAGAGTTAGTGATGGCCGTGCAAACTTTAACTTCGGTTTTCTTTTTTAACATTATTTTTTTGAAACATGTTATTTTAACCTTCTACATTAATGGGGGGGGGTGTCATACGAGACTATCGCTAATCAATTCGCTATGTGTCATTGAAATCATCTTTAAAAAGAATAAGTGACTAAATATGACTATGTGTGACAATCTAATACAACAGAAATGCATACGAAATGCAACACTGTATGAGCAAAGTATGTATCTGTCAAATATTCTTGAGGGTTCAAAGTGCACACACACGCAAAAAACCGAAGAGTCACAGTTGAATAATATGGAGAGAAGATTTTGGCAATAATGTGGGGTAATGTTGGATCGTTGTTTTGTTTTTTTTTTTTGTCTCATATCTATGACCAGAGAGAGTGTACAAATGTCATGCCGATGACACGGTTGTCATGGTTACCGGTCTCGTGGGATACGAGAAATGTGAAGGGTGCATGTCGAGAGACTTGGGTGGGAGGGGGGAGGGAGGAGACAATAAAAGGTTTGTAGGTGTGAGAGCGTTTTTCTCGTCTGTTTATTTAACATGGGTGCTGAGCATAGACGTTGAAACAAATCTGTAAGGGGGGTAAGGAATGCCTACAGGGGAGTTGGTGAGGTGGGGGGGGGCGTGGGTGATAATTGCAGCAACACAGCCTTAATGCAATCCCTTTATGACACCACTACCCCCCATGACATTAAGAATGGCATTCACGAAGTTCAAGGTGTAACCCGAACGCTTCCCCCCATGACCAGTTAGTTGCTTACCGTCCGACAGCGATGATGTAATTGCCAATGTAAAGGAGGGGGGGTGGGGGAATAGAGCGTTTGCCTGTGTCAAGAGGGCGGGGTCAGAATGACACAGCAGTAACATTTACACACCAAGACATATCTCAGAATCGGCATCTGTGTTAGTTGATGGGTGGGTATTAGTTTTAGACAAACACGTTATAATCCATAGGCCACTTTGAACCAAAAAAAAAACTTTAGCCGACAATATGCATGCTTATTTCTCTACAATGTATCTCTCTCTTTGAACTCTCTAAGTAATCTGCGAGCTGACACTTAGTCTCTTAGAGCCAGTGAGATCAGACTTGCTGTGTCTCTCAACATCTGGAGACTGCCATAGAGCCCGATGGCCAGCAAGCTTCCGGACTGGTCCACCCTGTGGTCCGCCAGTCCGGGGCACTCGAAAAGCAATGTATCTAGTGACATTCATTATTATACAGTGTGATGACAGTTTAATTTGTACCTTATTGTAATCACATTTCCAATTTTATGGGTGGGAGGGGAGGAGGGAGGTAATAAATAAACATAGAAATTTCCCAATAGTGTAAGTATCCATAAACCCGCTAGTTCTTATATATAAATAAATGATAATCCATGCAAAGCATGATGCAAACCATACTATAAATAAACGGGTTTGCAGTAAAAAAAAAAATTATCCTTTTTAAGCCAAACCAACAAAGGCAACTCACGCCCTTGGTCTGGTCTTTTTCTTCACAATAAATCTGGCTCACCACATCTTAGAACAAAGGAATAAACCTGCACCGTATCAAATATGGATGCCCGTGCCAGATGGCCCTTTTTCGTGCTAAATAACAAAAAAAAAAAGAAAGGAAAATGTTCAGCGATGAAAAAAAAATACCTACTTAACCTTTGAAGTACTGATCTTTGACATTATTTGCAAGAATATTTAATTACACATGTTCATTTAATACATATTATGTAAGGAAAAATGGTTTTTGTTTATGAAAATAGGTGGCCGCAGAATTTATAGACTGGACTCAATGTCCAGTTGTGTGGTGTAATCAGTTTCATCAATCATTTCTAAAGCTTTGCTGTATGTGTATAGCATTACTGAAACGGTGCAACCCATGATTAAAACAAAAAGACCAAATTCAAAATTGCAAAAGATGTCGTTCGGCTATTGAAAATAATTCTTAGATATTTTCCTCTTTGCACCTAATATTTCAACTTAATTCTTGCAGTTTTTAGCTTTTATAGATCTGCCTATTTATAGATCATTCATTTTATTTTTTGTTTCCTTTTGCTTCACAGAATATGTTTACAATCAAGTAATAACAATAACCTTTGCTCTGTGCAATAACAAACAAAAAAATATCTTGCACATATAAATATTCGGGGAATGGCTATACAGTTTATGTTTATATTTTAATGTTTATCTCTGTGAGTGAGCGGAATCAAAACCTTTTTTACATTCATGTCAACTGTTAAGTCACGTCTGAGTGAGACTTGAACCCATCATTCCCTATCTCAGTTATCATTTCTTTCATTCTATCTCATTGGCTGCCTCTGCTTCCATATCTAAACACTCCAGATGATGTCTGAAAACAAGGTTAACTTCGATTTTTTTTTACATTTTTTCTTTATATTTAAGGCATGGACCCCTTAACCTTTATGCAACCCAGCCCAAACCTGATGCAAGCATTAAATAAAAAAAAATTAAAAAATCTTTCATTATTAGCATTTTTTATTGAACCAGCCTTTAATGGTTTAAAATTGATGATTCTGACCTAAATGTTCATGGACACATCCCCTCCTTAAAGTTTGACAAATACTGATGTGGGGCACATAAAATAAGCACACACATAAAAGACATTATGCTAACTAAAGAAATTAAAAAAAAAATGAACTTGATAGAATGCAGAAGGAAATAATTGAATAGGAAAAAGATATGGAAGTTATAAAAAAAAATTATTGCCTCCAGGAACTATATTTTAGTCTTATATGTCAAATGTATATTTTAGTGTACTTGTTACAGTCACTTTTAAGGTGTGCATTGACCTGCAAAAAAAAAACTATTTACTAGTAACTTTCATTGCAGTACAGTTTATAATATTTGGACTACAATGAAGATCTTAGTCATTTATGAACAAGAAAAAGCTACAGTAGGAAGGGAAGTGCAGGTTGTGCAGTCACAAAGAGTGCTGAACTATTGAAGAGTGCTGAAGTAGCATTGTAACATAATTTTGCACTTTGCAGATCCGATGGAAGTGCCAAAAGATTAAAGTCGCATACAATAGCTTGATATGGCTCTAGCTCTGCGGTTCTCAACCAGTGGTGCGCATACCCCAAAAGGTACTGGAAATATTATGTAGGGGTACGCAGTGACAAATAAATGTAACGACCAAGAATTTGAAGAAGGTCGCCAGTTTGTTTTGTGACTAATCGTCTAACCACGCGCCTAAGTATGGCATTAGAAATGTAAGCACACCCCGGTATAAAAACATGTACATTTATTAAAAAAAATTACCCCGCAGACATACTTTCGCACCCAATGGGTACAGTTACGAAAAAGGTTGAGAACTGCTGCTCTAGCTAATAAATATATATAATTATAAATCCTAATGAATATAATTTTTGATAGTGATGGAAATATTACAAAGTCCTTAAATTCCTTCACTCCATGTTAATTTTGATTAACATAATTAAACAAAAACTTTTACTTAATGCACTAAGCATATGAATAAAGTTTTTTTATGACATGGAATGTTTTATAAATAAAAAAAAAATTTTAATATACCAATAAATATTCTATAGCCATGTGAAGTTTGCAATGCTAACATATTTAAAGGGAACATAAAACAAAAAATGTTATGCTTTTTTTATTCAAATGTTTCATGATATCTATAAATGATGAAGAAAATTAATTCAAGTATGATGATTTTTTTCAAACTAAAAAACTATTGAAAATATTTGTGCCAGGTCCAATAGAATGAAATGTTTAACATTATTTAAATTTGAAAATAAATGGTCAAAACATTTTTTTAACATATGATTTAGAATAACTGAAATAATTAAATACTAACAACTGGATTTAGTGAGCCCTATACCCCCTGACATATTTTCTATGTGGACCTCCAAACTTTCAGTTTTTTTTTTCTAAATCAGTATTTATTATCAGACATGCTGTTAGTAAAGAGTAGCCTAGGTTATGAAAGGGCCAGGGCTATATTATAATAATTAAATTTTTAAATGGTTATTGTTAAATAGAGCTTTAAATGTGCAGAAAATTTTGATGACAAAATGAGGCTCACTATATATTTTTAGTCTCGATAAATATTAGTAGTATCTAGTGTGTATGACTTCTGTAAGTAATAATTACTTAGTAAGAGTCACTGTGCAGTCTACAGTCACTGACCTCTATAGCCTATTATTTAACTAATTAAAGCTCATACGGCTCTGTGTTGTACAGTGTGTACAATACCCAGAAGTGATACCCACACCCATATTCACAGTATGGTTACAGCTTATTTATGTTAGTACTAATCATTATATTGAAAAATGTTGGGTGATTAAAAAAAAAAACAATATCACAACCATCCTTCACAATCTTTCACACCAGCAACTGGCGTGTAGACAGAATGCATGAAGCACCACTTAGCAGACAGCAACAAACACACAAAGCCGACGCTCGCATTTGTCGTTTGTATTATTTAAACATCAGTCTAAGCGTATCTGATAGAAATCAATAAACTGAATAAATAATTATTAGTTATAGTATGCAGTATTTCATGTTATAAAGTTTACCTCATGCTCCGAATGTCCACCAATTGAGTATAGAAAACACAAGTTTTTTTAACAAACAACGCTGGACTCAGCTCAACCTCCTGTAGTGTGTAATAATTTAGTTGACCCATGACCTCCCCTAGCACTGATTTGATTGATCGACATGGCGCACGTGACACAGAGCCTCACTGCTATTTATTAATAGTAACTACACGTGCTTTTTTTGTCTTATATACCGCCTAAATGTGATTTCCGTCTTAATAAAAAAAATGCATGTAAATCATAAGTCTCCCAAGCATTTGAACCCCATAACCTTTATTTCAAAAATACAATATATATATATATATATATATATATATATGTATATATATATATATATATATATATATATAGCTATTTATTTATTCATGGTTTCTCTTTAGTAAATATGAAGCTTTTCGCTAAATTCTTGTTCAAGTATAGACCCTATACATTGTTTACCAAATTTGTAGAGCCATTCCAAAATTCATACTATTGTCAGTATTTGTCAAAACCTGCTATGTACATGTAGAACGATTGCACATCGGTACTAATCGGTAGAGAAAACTGGTATTAGTGGGATTTAAACCCGTGACTATCCCTGGTAGATCGTCGAACATCAAGTTATTTATTTCCCCCCCTCCCCCGGTCCCCCAGGCTTTGTCTAAGAGTAATTTGGGGGCCTTAGACAAATATACTTGTGGATAGGGGGGGGGGGGTCTTTTCTAGCATGAGATTGAATAGAAATAAATACTAGTCGCCATCCAGTCGCCGAGTTTGGCTATCCATAAGTGCGTCTCTGATCCACCACCAAAACTACCTGCTTTCTAATAACAGTCTTGTCTTAAGAGATATTCCTATAAACTGGGAGGGTGAGAATATCTTGAAACTGAACTCATTTGTGGCATTTAGCCAAAGAAATCACACCTTAGACAGAATGTAGTCATCAGAAGTGATGTCTTAACACTTTTGTTGGGGTGTGAGTGCGAATAGGCGGAAAGGTGTTTGTTAGTTGTGGGGTTGTTTGCTTTTTTTTTTTTTGTAGTTGTTTTTTTTTTTACTATTATTTTTGTATTACATTATCCAGATTTATAATTCTCAGAGAACACAAAAAAAAGTTAATATATGCTACATTTGAAGTTGTATGCTTATCTCTGTAGTATAGTATCGGTGCATAGATTATGAAGCCCTTTCAGTTTTAATTTTAAGTAGAAAAATTCTTTTTTTTTTTTCATTTCTTTCTCCCATTCTATCTCTGATATTCCTTCGCTATGGCACCTGTGGAGAACATGGTTCTCACATATTGGTTAGAATGTAGAATAAAATATAAAGTAAATCTTTGAGAGTTTAAATCAAGAGTTCAGGGTTAAATCTTTAGGGGTAGAGTCATTACGTTTTCTAGCGACCTGGGTTAGGGACTTGACATATGATACCTTAACCTTTGTTCTGAGAGTAGGGAGAGAGTCGACTGACATTCTTGACAAAAAGATATATCCCCGAACACAACCGAAGGTGGCAAAGGGCGCTGACCTTTTAATGGGTTTTGTTAATTAGCCAATCCAACAAGTGGGTGGGGCACGAAGCCTGATGAAAAAAGTTTGAAGAAACGGGACGTGGGATAGATTGGGACAGTAGATTTCTAGATAGAGCCGAGAGTGGTCACAAGTAGATTACCAGTAGATATTAATGTTATTGTACTTAATGAAATTGATGTTGGACCATATTGCATGTGATGTACCTTGTGTTTATAATAAATATTACCATATACACGGAATCCAAGTGCCTCTGTTATAAATACTACTGTACGAAGTTTGAAAGCGTTTGCACTTAGACATATCTATAAGAGAACGATTGGATACAGGCTGAAAGAATCCTAGGTTGGCAATATACTAAATACACAGCCGAAGTGGCGCTTAAACCAGCACGCAACAGCACCCATGTTGTCTCATTTGAGCTCAGTTATATATAATAAAAAAAATGATGGAATTAGTTGTAAGTAGAAAACCTTGTTGGATAGAATTCATTTCTTTGTTAGTTTTAATATTTACTGACTTGCTTAACGTTAAGTGAATTAAAAGGAAAGGAGAGGGCAAGAAAAGTGATGGATTTTTTTGTAAGCAAATGACAATGAATATGTTTATCTTATAGACACTGATTTTTTTTCTTGCAGATGTACATCTGTTATTCATACATAAAGATGTTATTTATTCTATCATTATTATTGTACAAATTTACTACAAATAATGCCCAAAGTTGTTTTTGATTATATTATCATTGAAAAAAAATATAGCCCAAAGTTGTTTTTGATTATATTAACATTGAAAAAATATAGCCCAAAGTTGTTTTTGATTATATTATCATTGAAAAAATATAGCCCAAAGTTGTTTTTGATTATATTATCATTGAAAAAAAATATAGCCCAAGGACTTCATAGATACTATGATTAGGCCTACTGCACAACTATGGCTAACAGTGGTACAACACAGACGTCATAGACATTCAGAAAAATATGAACATTGGTACAACTCTAGCTTACAGTTGTTAACAGGTTCTAAGTCTACTGTGATTGCACAATGCTAATAAAAGTAGAAAGAAATGCACTTGCACACGCTCAGAAATAAATACATTAAACATGCTCTCTCACACGCACACACACACATACACATACTATGCTGGTGTGGTACAACCTTGCCAATACCGTGATCGCTTATACAGCTCAGGTAACGTTGTCAGCGTGGGAAAAACTCACTTCTTGACCAACTTAACTTACAGCAGCTCACTACATTCCCCCCTCCCTACGACCTCCAGTTCACCTTCTTCCCCGATCTGAAAACTCCACCTGGCCTGGTGGTACACTTGGTTACTTATTTTAATCTTATCTTTTTTAGTTCATCTTTTTATTTATTTTTTTTTCTTTGCGGCGTACGGCGGAAGCAAAATGGTGGGTAAGAGGTGGGCGGGGTTGCTTCGAAATATTAAATTATTATTATTGTTTTCATTTTTGTTACATTGGATTTTTTTAAAAAATATCATTTGTACATAAAGAAACGAAATAAAAAAATCATAGACAAAGGACAAAGAATGGCTAGTAAATGATTTTAACCATGAGCTTTTGAATAACTGAGAATCGACATCGTGGAATAGATGCTGGGGGGGGGGGGGGGGGGAGAGAACGGTATGTTCAGTGCCGGTTTAAGTTTACTGTGGGCCTAAGACTTATACATAGAAAGGGCCAATTTTGAGAACAAAATGAAAAAAACTGATGTGTGTTATTTCCAGTAGCTGGGGGTGGTGCGATTTGTGCGGTCTCACAGGCGCCCGAAATATCAAAAGTAAACGCCTTTTCACTTTTCCGAGCTTGGAGTGGAGGGCGCCAAAATATTTAACTCACACAGGACTATGATTATTTCCCTCCCCACTTCACCCAATGCCTGTTTCCAGAAGATGCAGAGAGTTATTCAAATTTTTTTTACGTTTATTTGAATAACAAGTCTTGGGGATCCTATACTGGTTGAGTGCCACAGGAAAAAAAAACGCGTTTTGTCCAGAGGTAAATTACCCATTCAAAATGAAAGGGTTGCGTCGATAAATGACTGATTGTTTAAGAAATTTGTTTCGATAAATTAATTAGATAAAGGCCGATGTTTTTTTTCTCAGGGCTAAGACTATAGCATTTCAGATTATAATCCAGCCCATGTTGCTGGGGCGTTACGACATATTTTACATTATATTACCGACGACTTTCTGGAAAATGATGCTAAGGTGGTTAGTGTATGGAAGAAAAAAAAACGAAACTAAAATGTCTGGCACTGTATAGATACCACTTGTTATTTTAGTATAAATTATATCATTCGCACTAGTTTTCAATCTTCGGGCCCCATTATGTAGGTCAAAAGAATGGCGCGTTGAAAGGGTACAGGGTAAATTGCGACGCCATACCTTTATTTTCAGTTCATCTGGGTTTAAACAGGACTAAATTGGTGAACGCTCTGAGCAGCGCCGTAGCCAAGGGGGGGGGGGCACGGGAGGGGCACGACCCCGCCCCCCCCCGCTTAAATAGAAGAAAAAGAGGAAAAAATAAAGAAAAAGTAACTAAAAATGAGAAAGTACCCCCCTTGCTGGGTATTGGTGCCCCCCCTGCTTACTTTGACCTGGATACGGGCCTGGCTTTGAGTACCAAATTTAATGGAATACCAATATACCATTGTGTGGAAGTAATAGGCTACTTTGCACATTCAATGACCTTCTATCACCTGCATTTAAATCTTTATTACCTAATATATATCCTTATTGGTTTCGCTAAATGTTTTTTAATGCATTTCTGTATGAATATAATTATTTCAATTTAACGAGGAGTTGTTGTTTTTGTTTTTTTTTTAACTTCAGGGTATTTTTTGCTATTGCATTTACCGGTATATCTGTGGGTCAAGCGGCTTCATTCTTGCCTGACTACACAAAGGCTCAACTGTCCGCTGGATATATTTTCACCATGCTTGACATCGTCCCTAAGATTGATATATTTAGTGCGAAAGGTTCTATAAAGGTAAAAAAACAAGCAATTAAGCCTGTTCCATTCTGGACACAGGACGTGTTAGCGCATTTTCATGTTATGTATCAGTACGTTTGTTAGCTTTCAGTAAATATTTGTAAATTTTGGAAATGTTTATAAATTCAATTGTGTAATGCATATCTCTGTAAAAAAAATATTATGAAGACGTTTCTTTATATTTGAAAAAAAAATTATTTTCTCTTAAATCTAACTAACTACAAGTGGTTTGTGATTACTGAAATAGGACTCATAATTGAAAACATTCGAAATTGTAGTCATTTAATCGTCCGAAATCTCCGTCAATTGTTGCATAGCTCTGATACTTTCAATAAAACTCAGAACACAAGCTTACTATTTCATTTGATGAGTTTCTTAATAAATCTTGGTGAAACTACGTGCTGCAGTATTTCGCACCAAATGAACGGGTTATTGAACGTACAAGGTGTATATATAATATATAAGCCCCTTAGGAGCCCTGAAGCCCGGCCCTCAGAGGTCCTATCGCAAAATGAACTTTTGATGTACACTTGGCAGGCCAAGACCTACAAAATTATATATACATCATGGGTCTAGGACTTATAGTTGCTGAGATATAGCGCTCCTTTATTAATATAGCTTATATAGTAAAAAACAGTACTAAGGCCCCTTTTACGGCCCTGAGAGGTCAGATCGCGAAATGGAAAAAAGTCATTTCTTGGCAGGCCAAGACCTACAAAATGATATATACATCATGGGTCTAGGACTTATGGTTGTTGAGATCTAGGGTGATGGCGGACGGACAGACAGACAAAACGGGGACAATAGAGCATTTTTTTTCGAAAATGCTCTAAAAAAAAACTCACTTAAAATATGAACAGACATAATCAATAATATAAAGCTAGGCTCAGCTAGGTGAAAATCAGTCCATCCTCAAATCTTTATCTGTTATATATATATATATATATATATATATATATATATAAACTATGATTCTATTTATTTATTTATAATAGGGTATATAGTTATATATTCCTTAATAGTCATGAAAATTAGGGTTCACTTTCACCGAGCATATCAACTTATATACGTTATAATAATAACACTGGTAAACAGTGAATTCGTTGCCAGTGATATTTGAATCATTTTATACAAAGTCAACGATGCTGATTTAGAATATGTAAGTGCTTTTGCTAGATTGGCTCTATTTTACGAGATAATTAAAATTAATTAAAAAATGCATGCACGGTTTTTGGAATTTGTCAAGAATTGCATGAAGTATAATAGTATACTAACAAATAGTAGTGAAAATGTTAATAGTCACTCAGAAATTTGTTCAAAAATATGTGTAATAATGTTATAGAAGAAAACATTTTCATTTGAAAAACGAATTATGTCTAATTAATTAATTAATTAATTTGTTAATTGTCTATGGTAATGCATTAGCAAATCGCTGTTTGCTCGACTTCCTTTTGTATGTGTCGTTGGTGCAATTGCGTTGGAGGCTCCAACAGTAGTCAGCCATCATATGTACGTCCCATCTTCCTTGATATCTCTCCTCCATCACCCTCATATCCTGATGGAACCTCTCGCCTTGTTCCTCACTGAAGTCCCCAAGGTTACCTGGAAAATTGTCTAAATGACTGTGTAGGTAATGTACCTTGATGCTCATATTTGTTCCAATGTTTCTGAAGTTAGCGAGCATATCTTGCACCAGTTCTTCGTAATTCTCTGTTCTGTTATTACCTAAGAAGTTCCTGACAACTGAAACAAAATTGTTCCATGAAGAAGCTTCAATGTGATCCATGAAATTAGTAAAATTTTGATCATTTGATCGAATCTGAGGACCGTCAAAAATCCCAGGTTTCAGCTTCTCCATGCTCAATCCGGGGAATGATCTGCAAATATACCTGAAGCAATTGCCAGATTTTTCCAAAACCTTAACAAATTGTTTCATTAAAACTCATTTGATATGAAGCGGTGGGAGAATGATCTTATTTTCTTTACCTACATTCATGGTTTCCCTTGCAGGCCATGTCACTCTTGTCCAAAGATCTTGCCTTGCCCTGCTATCCCAAAGGCACATGAAGCATGGGTATTTTGTGTATCCTGACTGCTGTCCAAGCAAGAAGTTTACTATTTTTAGATCAACAAAAATTGACCACTGATGCTCATAATAACGGACTTTCTGCAATACTGTTTTGATATTCTCATACTCTTCTTTAAGTGTTGTTGAGTGAGCAATGGGAAGAGATGCATAACGGTTACCATTGTGTAACAGAACACATTTCAAGCTTCTGATGGAACTGTCCCATTTGGAGCAGAAGTCCAGGGATGTCATTACAGTTAACAAGATCTTCCTCTTGGCTGAAATATGGAAGAAGAAACTCTTCTCTTTTCCGATAAGATGTTATTTTAACTTCTGGTTTGAGAAAATTTCTTTCATTGAGCCTGGACGCTAAAAACTCAGATGCTTGCTTGGACAGATTTAGGTCTCGTATTAGGTCATTGGGTTCTTCTTGGCTGAATGGTTGAGGTATTGAAGAACTTCCTTCATAATCGCTTCCACTGTTTTCACCTGCCAAAAACTCCAGATCTTGCCCTTCGTCGGATCTGATGGTAAAAGCTCTAATAATCCAGTAAACACTGGTATAGGAACTTCACTGCTATGTGGAATTGGTCTCCTTGCAGATTCAAGATCAGGATAATCCCACTTAGATTTCTTGTGGCGATTGAAGCCTATAACATTCACAATAAAAAAATAAAAATCACCAAAATGGTCTTTAGGCTCTCGCCATACCATTGGTACACCCAAACTTAGACTTTTCTTCTCACCATTTGTCCACTGCTGTAGGCTCTCCACACAGTTTTTTCAGACCTTATGGGGAGCCCAAGACTTGTCTTGGTTTCCCAGCTTCACACCGAAATAAGCCAAATATGCCTGCTGCACAAAGTCGGTTATATTTCTTCTTTGCTTTTCAATCAAGTATTCTCCACAGATGTAACAGAATACATTCGGATTATTTTGCAGCATCTTCGTGATGAACTCGTGATGTCTTTAGAAAGCAGCAATAAAAGAGAAAAAAATAAACCAAGTTATAACTTGGTATATTTAAATTAAACAACAGACACCAAACTTATTGCATTTGTTTTACACAATAGGTACAATCATATTTTTAAGGGTGTCCAATATCTCAGAAACTAGAGCCAATTCAGCAAAAGCAGTGGCAGTTTTGAAATCAGCACTCATGAATTGCTATAAATTTATTCAAATATTCTTGGCAACTCGCAAAAATTTTTTTTTTGTTGGGCTGTGTAATCAAAGTGGAACGATTATAAAAAAAAAACGATATTTTTTTTTCCTAATTGACGAAGGGGAAATAACTATGTAAAACACATTGAACCAGAGTGTTTATCTCGCTTGATATGCATTTGTTTTTTCCCTCATCCGGTCTTTTAATGTTTTGTATAATTAATACTATGTGGTTAAATTGCAACAATGCTTCCAACCTTAGATATAAAGAATGCTTCCAACTACGTTAATAGTTAATTCCGCATAAATTTTCCATACAAAAAACTCAAACCATGCATAATTTTTTATTCAATTATTTTTGTCATTTTTTTTTAATACTAAAATTTCATAACTAAAGAAATTTTACACTCATGAAAAGAAAGAATCAGTAAATAATTGACTGATGAACACATTTTTTTTACTTTTTAAAAAATGTGCATCTTTAATTTTTTTTTCTAGGAAAATATCTCTGGAGATATCAAACTAGACAATGTACATTTTATATATCCAACAAGGCCAGATGTCCACGTTCTCAAGGGGGTCAACATTGAAGTCAAGCCTGGCCAGACTGCAGCCCTTGTGGGTATGAGCGGCTGTGGTAAAAGTACAATTGTCTCTC
Organism: Bulinus truncatus; assembly: GCA_021962125.1. Lineage (NCBI taxonomy): Eukaryota > Metazoa > Mollusca > Gastropoda > Planorbidae > Bulinus > Bulinus truncatus. The sequence continues at coordinate 4,938,320 of JAGDYQ010000024.1, forward strand.
TTTTACAAAGATACTACGACCCATCAGAGGGACATATTGTAAGTGTGCGGCATTTACATCTGCAAGTATGATTCCCATAGATCTTAAACCCCCACCTGGGCTGCAAACAGTGGTGTGCAGAAGAGGGTGTGCGTGGAAGGGCGGTGATGTAATTATCATTAGAGGCTCCTGGAAACTTTCAACCTATCCCCCTGTCAAAATGCCTTCCAAGCCCCCCCTCCCCACCCCAGTCTGGGGCAGAGTAGTTGCTTCCAGGTGTGGTCTGCCCTCCCTGCCCTCATCCAGGTGCACTCCGTTAGCAGAGGCAGTTAAACCACAGTTCCAATTTTCAAGGTTTGCCTTTTTGAGCAGAATAGTACAAGTTTTTGGTAATCTTGAAACACACAACTTTTTTTTTTTATATTGAAGCTGACAGGAGGGTAATGAAAGGGGTGAGTGCTCAAAGTGCTGAGATGCATGGAGTGCTACTGGGCGCAAAGAGTTTTCTATGTGTGCCCCAATGAACCACTATCACTTCAAATAAGACATTATTTTTGTCAATATCAGCTAACTTCCATAGAGACTTATCACTTTGTTTTCATGATCAATTATTTTCTTTGGGAAATCACTGGAGTACACTAGGTTACAGCAGTGAATTCAGGGGCATCAATTGCCGGGGGTAGAGGGTGAAAGATCCAGACCACACTATTACTCGTAGACATGTATAGACACCATTAAAGACTCATGATCCACACTTGTCAGATTTGCACCCCCCACCCCCAAAAAAACCCTCCCCAAAATGATGCTCCTGAGTAAATTAAAAAGACAACATTTGCCATATGACAATATTTTATGTAGCAGTCATTAGTAACTATAATTTTAACATTACTGTTAAAAAAAATCAGTGATACATTATTATATGTTACATATGTTTCTAAAAACAATCCACTATAATTATGGCTTACATTATTAGAGTTAAAATATACCCCCCTTAACTTGGCCTTAAAAAATGTTTTTCAGCTCATAGAAGGGATAGACTCCAGAGAATATAACCTGAAGTATCTGAGATCCATTATGAGTGTGGTTAGCCAAGAGCCAATCCTATTTGACTGCAGTATCAGGGAAAATATCAGCTATGGGATAGAGAGAGATGTTCCTATGGCTGACATCATAGCCGCAGCCAAGACGGCTAATGCCCATGACTTCATCACTAGTTTACCTGATGTAAGTATTATCACAATGTTTCTCCTATATTCACTGTTTTCAGAGTCAGGTTTCTACAAGCTTTTTCATTTAAAAACATTTCATGAATTATTTAGAGAAATATTTTTTTTTTAAAAACTGGATTGGACATTTAGATGAAGTAAACAAATTTCACTGCAAAGCATACTTTTATATTTATATATATCTTCAATATTTGAGAAAGATAATACTGAAAAAAAATCTTTTAAACTTACCAATGATAGTTTGACAATATGTTTTGACCTGCATTTTATCATTTACAAAAATTTAATTAAAATATTTTGCATTTTTATTTTAGAATTGTTTAAAAGTATCTATAAAAATCTTTTAGTACTCTAGCATGAAGCTATTGAACCATAAAAGAAATCGGATGGTGATTGTACAGAAATATACATAAATTTAAACTTTTTTTTGGCTTTAATATTTACAATGAGATGGATACTATGAGATCTCAGCTATATTTTTTCCCTCAAGTGTTTTTCTCATTGTGATCCTACAGGGTTATGAGACACAAGTGGGTGAAAAAGGGACACAACTTTCTGGTGGTCAGAAACAGAGAGTGGCTATTGCCAGAGCACTTATAAGAAACCCACGGATATTGCTGCTGGATGAAGCAACGTCTGCTCTAGATACGGAAAGTGAAAAGGTATGAATGTTTTGTCTGTTTTAATGAACCGCTTTAAATCAGGGGCAATAAAATAAGGGTGAAAAAGAAATCCCATCAGCGTCAGTTACATATGACGCCTTCACTGCAACCCTCACTATGGAGAGGAATTACTTATTTCTATACAGAGCTATCCCTATCAGGGCTTAGCTTAAGGACGTTTGACTGGGCAACAAAAAAAGAAAATCTGCCAATATTTTATTGATGACTGGGTGATTAAAAAAAAAAAAAGAAAATTGGCTAATATTTTATTTGAACAAGGCGTAGAAATTATAAATAAAATAATCTTTGTTGTCACCCAGTTAGTGAATTTCAAACTTACAAGGTGACTTTAGTCTTTAGTTCAAGTATGCTCTGGTCCCTGTAGTGGAAATGGGTTTGAGATAAGAGCAAAAGAAAAAAAAATCTTACAGGATCCTCACAGAAAATTAAAAAGTCTATAATATTTTGACTTAATATATTGATCCCAATGCTAACACTTTATAAATTAAGATCTATTAAATCATTCATAAAAACCTGATGAAATAAAAATAATAGTTAACGGAATTATTGGTAAGGCTTAACTTTCAAAACAAATTAATATCTTTTTATTTCATTCTCAACGTTTCAGATTGTGCAAACAGCTTTAGACAGGGCCAGAGAAGGGAGAACATGTATAGTCATTGCCCACCGTCTGTCAACCATTCAGAATGCAGATATTATATATGTCATGGAACAAGGGAGGGTAGTGGAAAGCGGCACACACCAGGAATTATTGTCGAAGAAAGGAGTGTACTCAGTTCTAGTCCAGGGTCAGCAGTTCCGCAGAGATGAAAACAATCAATGATGTTTATAACCCTCAATGCAACTTTATTTTTTACCACGTTATAACTATTTGATATTTTTTTAAAATGTATTGATAACATTTTTAAACATGTTTTAATCTGTAGACTATGAAATTTTGTGGATTTTTTTTTTTAAACTAATTTTAACCCCATAATACTTTTAAAGAAATGCTGGTTAAAAATAGATGCCAAAAATCTTTTATTTACCTACGAACACAAGAAAAATTTTGAAAAAAAAAAAAAAAAAATTGATAAATAGACTTACTGGATAAATCTATTTCATTTTCCTTTTCATGTATTTCTTTGATTCTATTTTTATAATTGAAAAATAAAGATTTAAAAAAAAAAGATTCCACTTATTGCCAGACATTACAATTAGTCAAGGGAGAAAATCAAGGTTTTCCATAAAGATAATTTGAAATTAAAATTCTTGACTTATTCTGCTTAAATGGCCTTGTAAGACATTTTTACAAAGGCTTGACAAAACACTAAATACCTTCAAAAAATGGTTGCCTTATGCCTCTAAAATGATAATAACAATGAAAATACTAAGAAAACAAAACAAAGAGAAGACTATATTTGAAATTAATTTTGAATTAAACAAATTCAATCAAATTGTGTGAAAAATCAGTAAAAAAGTAAAAAAAAAAAGTTTCCTTCTTAGCCCTAACAGGCCATCTGGGCAGATGAAGTGTAGAATTCATCTGTTTCTATAACCTCGGCATATAAAAGGGATTGTGTGGTTAGCACAACGCCCAGTCGCCTTTACTTCCCCAACTTAAAGTCAGGTACCCATTTAAAGCTGGGTGGACTTGTGGGACGACTTCGTACCGAATTTCACCTGGAAAAATTCCATGGGCATCACAGAGGATCGAACCCAGGACTCTCAGGTCGACAGACGAGTATCTACACCACTCGGCCATCAGTCCCACTGAAAAATCAGTAATCGTAATAAAAAAATTTCTTCTTAATGATACTTTGAAATCTGCCACAACTGTATAATATGTTAAGTTCTTTAAAAAAAAAAATAAAAAAAATATTTTAATACCAAATAAAATTCACCAACTTATAGTGAAACTAGTTTAAAAAACAAAATTAAATGGGGTGTGAAAAGTTACATTATTCAATGGTTTTTTTTACTTGTTTTTTATGGGGCTGTTGTGAGTGCTATCACAATTAAATTCTAGTAATTTATTTAGGATCCGTTCAGGGTGTCGTACATTTACATATAATGCACTATTTTTAACAAAGCTTTTTTTTTTAAATACACTCTAAGCAAATTCAGAGTTTTCACTTTCAGTTTTTTAATAAAAAAGCAAACATTAAACAAAAACTTAACACATTAGCTGGGTGCTTCATGTCAATTTATTTAATGATACTATGTCATATACACTGTAACATATTTTTATATAGACAAGCATAGAATTTCAACTGTGAAGCAGCTAGCCTGCTGGAAGTAGACCAACTTTTACTTGCAAAAAAAAAAAACAAAAAAAAAAAAAATACAATACAAGACAACATGTTGGCATTATGTTTTGTTTTTTTTTCAAGACTGCTGAAGAATGGATTATTTTAATTAACAAAGCAAAATTGGACAAATGAAAAAAAAATCATCCTCGTAAAAAATATAAGATATTTATCATAATGTCATACTGTTCACATTAGAAAACATTTGCACGATATATCCCACAAAGCCATATTCTGAAACATTCCTTTTAATTCACTGCTACATTACAAACAAGTAATAATTTCAAATCAATTTTTTGTGACAGGAAATTAACATCTGAACATTTTCAACCGATAAATGTAATAGTTCATTAGTCAAACCACATGAAAAAAAAAAGGAAACAATATGTAATCCTTCTGGCCATTCTTCAGACAGGCAGATTTCTTTCTGCTACTGGGTGTCCACAGAAGTCAGATTTTTGGAGTTACTAGAAGTCGGGAAATTGACACAAAACTAATCAACAAATTAGTCACCACATTACTGCATATTTAAAAAAAACAATATGAAATTGAATAATAAATGGTATGAGCAAAGCAACTAACCGCCATGGATGACTCAAGTGACAAAATGTAAATAACTTAAATTTAAAACATGAGGGGTGATGCACAGAAAAAATGCTAGAATCAATCGAAACCAATGTTACTTTAAAAACAAAAAACATGGACTTAACATTACAAAATAGGATAAAAACAATATATAATAGAAAGAGGAAACAAAATATTCATGAACAGCAAGGGCTTCAATTCAGGGTAGGGAAAAAATCTAAACCAACCGGAATAGTTCATCTTTAGGTAACAGAAGATGCTTTTGATAGCCAGTGTATGTTGGAGGCTGAAAAACTAATTCCATTTGTAATGTTTTTATCACAATAACAAACATAACTGGATAACATCAAAGTATTTAAATGTAGAACGTTGTATAAAGACTGTTATATATTTTTTAAAATCCTTTTAAGTATTAATGTGCTTATGCATGAGAAATCTAAATGCATATTTGACATATACTAATAGTCTTTTACATAAAAAAAGTCCTTAATATAATATTGCTCTCTACAAAGAAAATATGTACAATCAGAATATACAAAGCATTATATATCTTTTAAGCTTTATTTGTCAGAAATAATAGTAGTTTTATAACAACTTAAAATGTGACATTTTTTTATTTAATAACTTAAACATATTTAAACTCCAGATTGAAAAATTTTAAAAGATTTGTTCTTCCTCCAAAGTTGCCAGCGTGGACAAAGAACACAAATCACTCTCTAAAACAAACCATGATACTGGTGTCATTCAAAGTAAAGGGTAACACATTTAATTTTTTTTTTTTAATAAATGTAATAGATAGACAAATAATATCGACAAAAAGGGCTTTTGGTCACTGAATAAAGATGTGCTCAAGAAATAAAAATTAGGGCAGGGAAGGTAGTCTGCATTTTGTTCAAATAATCATAGCCATTTTAAAAAAAAAAAATTGGTGACAAAATTTTGTTACAATTACTCCATTGCTATACTTTTCAATACAAATGTTAAGGATAAATATTTATCCGAAGCCTATAATAGGATGAAAAAAATAAAGAAGTTTAAATCTGATAAGTGACTTTTTATTTTATCAACCAATAAAGATACATTAGACAGTACAAAGTACTGAAATAAAAAAATTAGAATGGATCACCATCACTGTGCCTGTGTTCTCTGTGAAAGAGCTTGGAATAGGTCCTTTTTGAAGGCTGCTTGCTGTTTGGGGTCTTGCAAAGGTTCAATGGAGCGTAGGCTATTGACTATATCTTTAGTCTTGCCAAAGTATATATTATTCAGTGTACTGCGAATCTTGTTTTCCATGTCCTGTTAAAAAAAAATGTGAATGAAAGCCAAGGAAGGAAAAAAAAAAACCAAGATAACAATGGATAAAAAAAATTCACACAAGTTTACATGCGCTGAAAAAATTTCTTTAAATCTTAAAACTACACATTAATTAAGAAGGGAAAATTATATTTAAAAATAAAAAAGCAGTGCAGAAGATTTGTTTTCTTTTGCTTAACATCTTTATTTCCTAACTTGTAAGTAAATCAGTAGATTTCCACCAGCCCACCACCCTCTCACCCACTTTTGCAGAGGATGCCATCTTTTATGGACGCTCTCAAAATTTATGGTGAGCGGGACGGGTAAGCGGGACGGCTGAGCGATGCAGAGAGCTAGATATTGTTGACCAGAGTGTCTAAGATTCGATCCTTAGTGAGAACCAAAGAAATTTTTTTCCAGGTCCTGGTGAAAGTCTGTTTTAGTTTTTAAGTCTCCCGGTCCACCCGCATTTAAATGGGTACCTGACTAAGGCTGGGCGTTGTGGTAGCCACTCCCTTAATAAACTGTGGCTACAGAAACGTGAACTTTACATTTCATTTGCCACTAAGCCCTCAAGAGCTGAGGGAACTTATCTTCAGAATATATAATTTGTATAATTACCTTTTAAGTGATGAACAGTTATATGTAAAAAAAAATAAAAAAAATCAGACTTACCTCAACCATTTTACCAATATTGACTATGTGAGGGGAATTTTCATTAACTGGTGCATCTGATTCAACCTAATTCCAAGAAAAATTAAAATTAGTTATTAAGGGTTAGGCACCTGGTGAAGTACTTAAATCCACCTTTGTTAAAGTGGGTACCTGACAATAATTGGTTAAGCAAAAATAGGGGGCATTGGGATAGTCATTCAAATCCACTGATATGCTGTGGCTACTAAATCAGAAGAACTCTACTTCATCCATCCCATGGCCATCACGGGCTCAAGGGAATCTAACTCATTTCTATTATAAACAAAAAGCAGTAAAAAAAAACTCATAGAAATTTAAATATCTCTTCCTAAAGTCATAAAAAAATGTCCATCTGCGTATGAAATTTTTTTAAAGTTCCAGTTATATAAGTCACCCAGTGAAATCCATAAAGAAGAATGGGTTTGAATAAAACACAATTTAGTATGATGAATGCAAATTTGCATCTGATGCTTTGGCCACAATTTGGAGCATAATTAAAAAAACTTTTTGTGCAAATCAAACAAGACTAGTACAAGGCTGAAGTAAAAGTCCACCAAATTGCCAACATTTGCTCAACAAAGAAGTTATTAAAAATTGTTTAAGTTTAAATTTTATATAGATCCCCCTATATAATTGACTTCAAAAGCAAACCTTGACATATTCATTACAGTTCTCATCTGATAGACAAGTGACCTTTTAAATTATCTATATGTATGACAAATATCAAGAACAGATAGTACATTTTACTACAATGCACAATATTAAAACTATTACTTTTCAGTTACTGTACCTGTCTAGTTAAACTACCCCCCAGATTCATGGTACCAGAGCCTTCTTTACTAGTCTGAAGCCAAAGCATCACAGTTGATGTCAGTTTATAATGAGCATTCTTTCCACTAGATTTCTCCTGCAATGTATAAGAAAGATGCAAGCATTAGAAATAATGTTATTTTTTTTCAAAAAATTTTTCAACAATTCTGACGTTTCTATTAATTCCTTTTTATTTGTGAAAATATTTAATAATCTACAGTTAAACTGCCTTTATACCTGAACTTCTATGACATGAATGGAATCCCAACATCCTTTAATTTTCTTTGAGCCGTCACCAGCTTTTTTTATTAGAATGACCCCCGCAAACCCATGGTTCAAGTCCCACAAGTAGACTGATGATACACCTCCCTCAAAGTACATTTCTCTGTACTGGTCAAAGGCGCTGTTGGCCTCTATCTCAAGTTTGCGCAAGGATTCAGAAGGCATTGTTCCATCATCCAATGGAGGATCATAACTGTTGCTCCATGGAGATCTTGAAAAATATACATTTTTAATGAATCATACATAAGTCAACTGATATAAAGATTATTATTTCTAAAATAAGCATCAGGACGGCAACTAACAGTATTATGGGTGGGTAAAAGAAAACATTTTTGGCTACTGTATGAGATCACATGAAAACTTCATATAAAGTTTCTGTGATTACCACTCTAACTGTTTTGTAGTTTTAATTTTTTTATTTCAATAAACTGCTTATAAAATGCTAATATTATTTAAATATTTCTTTATTTTAGTAAGTGACCATCCGTAATACATCATGTAGTAAATCTTATCATAGTTGTTTACAACTTATTTAAACATGCCTTGTTTTAGTAGATTTATATGGATCTCGTGATAAACCACACTAGTAGGTTGTGGGGAAATTTCAGCTGAGTCATGACAAGATTTCAATTTTAATTTAATGAATCAAGAGCATATATGTACATAATTACAACTCTATTTCTCAATTTGTTGCAAATAAAACAGTGTTTTTATTTGCTAAGTAAAATGGGAACATATTTATTTAAAACTGCTGACCCTTTTATTAGTTTTGAAATTCTTTACAGGTGGGTTGCAAAAACAAAATATTTTTCAAGGTGGGTTACAATAACAAAATAGGATTAAAAGTGGGTCACATAGCGCTAAGGCACCGCCGTAATCCAAAAATAGTTTGAAATTTTGTATGTAATACCCAAAAAATTGTGCTTAATTCAAAATAATTATTTTTGACTGAATAATGGCTAAGCATCTGACCCTTGTAACCTTCAAACACACTGAGGCATAAGTACCTCAATAGAATCACACACCAATTCCAGATAATGTCAAGAAATTAACTTCTGGATCTGTGTTAAGCAGATAAGAGCTATTAACACTAGACTTCAAAGATTTTTAACAAAATGTGTAAAACCATTGAACAGTGAACTTTTTAACCGAAGGAGGATTATTTTTAAAAGAAAAATGCCATTTATATGTTTAATAAATCATAGAAGTGTTCAAAAATTAAGTTCTCTATCAAAGATTCAAAATGTATGCAACAATAAGTACTTTTAATTTATATACATACTGACATACTGTTTTATTTATTTATTAATCAAGAAACAGTTATTATCACTTTTTTTATTTACCTGTATGAATCACCATCTCTGTTGTAGTCACACAACAAATAATCTTTTCCTACTGTTTTGTCACGAACAATCTTTAAAGGCTGATCAACAGATGATAATAAATCTTCACACAGCGAAGGTACCTGATAAATAACCATATATCCTATTACCTTATTAATAATGATGTATCCTATGTTATGTGCTGAATAATAATAACATGGAAGAAGGTGAAGTAATTAACACATGTAATATCGTTTTATAACATGCACTGATAAAATAAATGCATTTTACCAACGAATATTAATGATTTCCCAATATTTAAAACATACAGAATATACGTGCATAAACAAGATTTTACAAAACCAATGCAGTCTTACCAAATCAATAAGATCACATAAATTTTTTTCTATTTGTTGAGGCGGCAACCGTCTCATCAAATCTAAAGCACAGTCAAGCTGTTGTTCTGTCTAAAAACAAACAAAAAAAATACTATTAATATTCTGTTTTCATCAATGACATAAAATATTGAAACATTGAAAGATGATTGCAAATCTAAAAAAAACAAAGATAGTCTTGAAAGATGTAGCCCGACTGTACTAGACATAGATAAATAGATCTTGTATACCCTAGTACTTATCAAATTAAAGAGATTTTTCATTAATGAATAAAAGTATTGCAGAGTAAAATGTATTTAAAAGTCATAAAATATGAGAAATGTCATTTAATCATTCATATTTTATAAAAAAAGGTATCAATAATAAAATTGATAGTTGATGAATATAGTTTTTGAATCTTCAGAAGGCTTGATTTACCTGATTAATGATACCTCCAGACAGAGTCTGACACCACTTACCTAGGCTTTTTATTTTTGCTTACAGCACTTTATAATGATTAAGGTATTTAATGACTATCAAAGGCGTTATTGTATTTATCTTTCAAAGTTGTTTTTTTTATACATTTAACCAATATAGACACATCAACAGACATATATCTGTTGTGCTTTCATATGTCCTTTCCTTTAGTGATAAAAGTTAATCTAATTTAAGAACGTGTTTCGAAAAGGAAAAAAAAAGGGGGGGGGGGACTTCCATGAGAGTTAGTTAATATAATTTTATCAGAACAAAGCAAAGAAATTATAAATAAAATTAACTTTGTTGTCCCCCAGCATCTAAATTTCAAACTTACTAGGCAAGATACTTTCCTAACTGGATAACATAAATGTCGCAAAATTACTATGTTTAAGTATGCTGTGATATACAAACAGAAGTTTGAACTTACTTAAGTTAAAACAACATTAAGTCTAGGTCTAGGTCAAGAAACAAAATATAAATAACTTTAAATAATGTAAAACTATCTATTCACTTAAAATTAGGACAGAATAATGAAGAAGCTGGTGAAAATTGAAATGCTAGTTTTTACTACATTCTTTTAACTATTTCATTTTTAATTAGCTAAGTCACCATGTAAGTCTGTCATGCCATCTTACAGTACTTATCATTTAGAAATGGACAAATTAAAACTTAAAAATGACTAAATTCACAAGAGCACTTTCAGTTTCCATATCAGAGTGAAACAGTAAAATGTTATATTTTATTAAAACTAAGTCTTTGTCTAAGATTAAGAAGTCAGTAGGCCTATACTATATACTATATAGACTATAATGTCTATAGTATAGAAATTATAGGAAAAGAATTTGGCTGTCGCCAAGCAAATTTCAAGCTTACCAGGCGATAAATTTTAGATTAATATTATATAGTTAAAATGTGCTCTGATATTGTTGACATACTGTTTAACTCAGGACAACTAGACTACTAAGTGAAATGTGCTAGTGATTGTCTAGATCTTATCTTAAAAATGCTTTGTGACCTATGCATAATAAATAATGATTCAATATAAAAATGGAAAAGATAGTGTAAAAAACGTAAAGACAAATAAGATATTTGAATGATTTTAATGGAAATAATAGTAACCCTTTAAAAAACTATATATATAAATAACTATCTCGCCCCGCCCCCACCCACTTTACTAAAACATTTGCTTGCCGGTAAACAATGAGAAAACGCTGTCATTATTGAAATATGTCACTATTTATTTTTACTATCTAAAAATAAGGCATACGATTTTCTGCATACATCAGCAACAGAAACAACAATCATTTTAATAATCGGTGAACAATGAGAATAATTTGTGTTACCATTTTTATCGATAAGATGCAATACAATCCGTTTCAGGAAGTATTCAACACATACAATATGGCCGCTTCATCCGGGACCTGTAGAGGAAATAGATACTTATAAAACTTTACTAAATATTTATAATAAATATTTTTTTCTCATAAGTCGTTGACTTATTTCATTGAATAAACATTGACCAACAAAATAAATTTCATTAAATTTGACCAATTTAACGCAAAGCAATGTTTGTCAAAAAAAAAGCTTATAAGTTATTTAGTGAAGAGTAAAATTATTTATAAACTTATCGAATCACAGTATGTAGTCATACATTGGCTTTGCGCATATATAAATTCAATATATATTGACTAAGTTTTTAGAAGTTTTTAAAAGCACTAGAATTTTCATATATAATTTAATGTGTTTTCTTTTGTTTTAGCCTATAATTGCCCATTTATGGTATTGTCTGTCCTGTTTTTCCCTTCCTGGTAGTGGTAATCGTCAAAATCGAAGTAATTTTTCATTGCTGTTGTTTTTTTTCTATTAGAAGCCGCGCAAAAATGATTTTAGTAATGTGTGTAAAAAATAATAAGATATATATGATATTTATAATGAAATAATATATATTAAACGTAATGCACATCATGTATTAGGCCTACTGTGAATCCAGTCGGCTACCACATATGATTTGTCAGAACAAGGTCAACTACGTTAATGCCGATTGTGAATGAATTGATTTTTAAATAAGTCTTTTTTTTTTCAAATTATCATTTGATTCTTCTATATAATGTAATGTATGTGCATGCCTACATTTTGATTGAATGCTTTTGGGGCTTAAAATGACAACCGAAACATCCCGCTACACCACCATATGTGCTGTGACAGTGATCGATCAGGTAGGCACATTGACTGTTATCTTGGGTGTTTACCTGTTCACCAAGCTTACTGTATGGGCAGTGGTGTAGCAAAGGGGGGGGGGGGTCATCATACCCCGGGCGCTACTCACAAAAGGGCGCCAAATGGTTCGCAAAAAATATAATATTATATGGTTTTCGAATTGGGGAGGAGGGGGCGGGCGGGGGCGCTAAAAAGGTATTATGGCCATGGCGCGAGTTAAGCTAGCTACGCCACTGTGAATGGAAATGTACGATCATCTGCGCTCTTAGACCTATGACACCCCCTCTCCCCCCATCCCCATTATTATAGTGAGATCCCCAAAAAGAAATTATTGCTTTGTTTCCTGATTTCTTGTAAATTTAATGCGAACTTAACCCAGCGGTTCTCAGCCCACGTTTCGCGACTGCATCACAAAGGGTAGGAAAGTATATCCGGTACCGGTCCGTGGAACGAAGGTTACCGATCCGCCCAAGAAACATTTAATCATTTCCTTTTGATTTATTTCTCTCGTGATTGTGCGACTTTCCATGGACGAGAAATAATTAACGCCCACCCCCACCCCATTTCCAGTGGGCCGCGGTGACCGGACCGTGGCGAGAAAAAGGTTGGGGACCACTGAATTGCACTGTACAGAGTTTAGTTTTGTTTTAAGGTCTATTGCTTGAGGTTACAACCGGTTTCACGGCCAGGATAACAGCAATTAGCCCACCGATAGTTGATTTCTGTGAGACCATGAGCTACGAGAGCTCATTAAGGAATTACATAGTATTGTTGGTTTTTAGGTCATGTAACACATTTTTGAAGTTACAGCAATGGCGGTATTGGCTCAGTCATGTAGATATCGTCGGGGCAAACACTCAACGCAACCGGTATTGATACCTTAAGACAGGGGAGGGCAAAATTTTTGACTATGGTAGGTTTGAACATTTGACAGAATGGCCGGATAAAGAGCGGATGGATGGAGTGTTTAGATGAAGTAACTTAAATTAAACGTATTCGTCACTGATTTGAACGAGCAGGCGTGGAGCAGAGCGCGGGCCGGACTTGGTTCGCAGCAGTTCGCCAAAGTCTGTGTCCAAAGACGTCACGGCATGGCCATTGCAAAGGGAGTGTGTTGGTGTGCACTCTTAGGCGAGTTCACAAACACACAATATGTGAACTACCCTTCCTTCATAACCGAGTCCATAAAGACACAACATGTGGAATAGCCTTCCCTCATAGCCGAGTCAACAAACACAATATGTGAACTACCCTTCCTTCATAACCGAGTCCATAAAGACACAACATGTGGAATAGCCTTCCCTCATAGCCGAGTCAACAAACACAATATGTGAACTACCCTTCCTTCATAACCGAGTCCATAAAGACACAACATGTGGAATAGCCTTCCTTCATAACCGAGTCAACAAACACAATATGTGAACTACCCTTCCTTCATAGCCGAGTCCATAAAGAAATAACATGTGGACTAGCCTTCCCTCATAGCCTAGTCCACAGAGACACGAAAAGTATATTTGTATTCCTTCATAGTTGAGTTCATAAAGACACACATAAGGAAGGCAACCAAATATCCCCCCCCCCCAAGATTATGTTATTTCAACATCCTCTCTATGTCCACAGATGTCTAGAACTGTTCTTATGCCCCCCCCTCACTGCCGAAGAATCGATATCTTTACAATCTGGTAATAAGAAGGCCCATGCCAGGCAAATTAGCCTAACGGCCATAAAATATCTCTGAAACTGGGGGGGGGGGGGAAGGGGTATATTTAAGAGGTGCAGAGTTTTCTGGCGTCAGAGGCCTTACCATTACCGATAAATGCGCTTAGGATAATTTACCAATATAAACTACACAGTGTACCAATATTAACTACATACCGTACCAATATAAATTACACAACGTACCAATATTAACTACACCACACAATGTACCTGGACTTGGGCGAGTGTCAAATGAAGGGGCCTAGATATTTTACTGTGGGTTGCATATCATAGTACCAAGACGCCCTAGTGTCGATCTTTGTAATTTTATTTTGCCATTCATATTTATCGGTGTCATTCGTTAAAGGGGGGGGGGGGGGCGCTCTAAGATGCTATAATTTGACTTAGTTAGCCAAGTTGACTGTAGACCATTGTCCACATAACTATCAGTGATGCTAGTGGGGTTTTTTTTTAGAAGCGGAAAAAAAATCTTGGTATATTCTTAAAATTTTGGATAACAAGATTTTAAAAGATTAATAGCAGTATTATAAAATAAAGACAAAACGTAGAAATATTATATCTCCGCCAAGGGCAAACTACAGGCGACGGGCCTAATCCGGCCCACAGGACTGTTTAAAATCAGCCCGGTCAAATTTATGAACCCGACTCAAAACATTTGCTCACCCCCTTGTCTAGATAGACATCCTTATATATATATATATATATATATATATATATATATATATATATATATATATATATATATATATATATGATTATATTATTATTTGGCCTTTGATTTTTTTTCCCCAACAGCATGATTAGTGACTTTAGTGTTTACATTTTAAAATGGTATAAACAGGTTACTAAGGAGAAATACTATTATTTTAAAATGTCTTTGTAAAGACTCAGTAAGGATGGGATGTTTATCTCCTGGATCTTATACACCACTAATGTAACTTTTTTTTCGCAGTGCAATTATTTTAACCCCATCATTGCCGGTAGTGCAGTAGCCATGGAGGCACCACGGGAGATAGAGGGAAATTTCCCCATGATCTGAAAAATTACCTAGGAGATCTAACCCAGGACCCTTAGGTCGACACTCGCACAATTTAAACCGCTGAACCTAAAATAATTTTATGAAGCCCTCACATTTTAAAATAATTCAAGTATTGTAAGCTGTTTCGTAAGTTTTATTTATATAAAGAAAAGGAAAGGAATGATTACATGGTAAAGATCTATAAACAGGACTGGATTAACCATTAGCCAGTCCAGGCTTGCGGAGCCGGGAGCCGCTACTTTTAGCTGGAGCCGGAGCCGAAAAAATCTGGCGGCTCCACGGCTCCCAAATGCTTTTTTTTTTACTATATAAGCTATATTAATAAAGGAGCGCTATATCTCAGCAACTATAAGTCCTAGACCCATGATGTATATATAATTTTGTAGGTCTTGGCCTGCCAAGTGTACATCAAAAGTTCATTTTGCGATAGGACCTCTGAGGGCCGGGCTTCAGGGCTCCTAAGGGGCTTATATATTATATATACACCTTGTACGTTCAATAACCCGTTCATTTGGTGCGAAATACTGCAGCACGTAGTTAGTTTCACTAAAAATAGTAAACTTCTTGCTTGGACAGCAGTCAGGATACACAAAATACCCATGCTTCATGTGCCTTTGGGATAGCAGGGCAAGGCAAGATCTTTGGACAAGAGTGACATGGCCTGCAAGGGAAACCATGAATGTAGGTAAAGAAAATAAGATCATTCTCCCACCGCTTCATATCAAATGAGTTTTAATGAAACAATTTGTTAAGGTTTTGGAAAAATCTGGCAATTGCTTCAGGTATATTTGCAGATCATTCCCCGGATTGAGCATGGAGAAGCTGAAACCTGGGATTTTTGACGGTCCTCAGATTCGATCAAATGATCAAAATTTTACTAATTTCATGGATCACATTGAAGCTTCTTCATGGAACAATTTTGTTTCAGTTGTCAGGAACTTCTTAGGTAATAACAGAACAGAGAATTACGAAGAACTGGTGCAAGATATGCTCGCTAACTTCAGAAACATTGGAACAAATATGAGCATCAAGGTACATTACCTACACAGTCATTTAGACAATTTTCCAGGTAACCTTGGGGACTTCAGTGAGGAACAAGGCGAGAGGTTCCATCAGGATATGAGGGTGATGGAGGAGAGATATCAAGGAAGATGGGACGTACATATGATGGCTGACTACTGTTGGAGCCTCCAACGCAATTGCACCAACGACACATACAAAAGGAAGTCGAGCAAACAGCGATTTGCTAATGCATTACCATAGACAATTAACAAATTAATTAATTAATTAATTAGACATAATTCGTTTTTCAAATGAAAATGTTTTCTTCTATAACATTATTACACATATTTTTGAACAAATTTCTGAGTGACTATTAACATTTTCACTACTATTTGTTAGTATACTATTATACTTCATGCAATTCTTGACAAATTCCAAAAACCGTGCATGCATTTTTTAATTAATTTTAATTATCTCGTAAAATAGAGCCAATCTAGCAAAAGCACTTACATATTCTAAATCAGCATCGTTGACTTTGTATAAAATGATTCAAATATCACTGGCAACGAATTCACTGTTTACCAGTGTTATTATTATAACGTATATAAGTTGATATGCTCGGTGAAAGTGAACCCTAATTTTCATGACTATTAAGGAATATATAACTATATACCCTATTATAAATAAATAAATAGAATCATAGTTTATATATATATATATATATATATATATATATATATATATATATAACAGATAAAGATTTGAGGATGGACTGATTTTCACCTAGCTGAGCCTAGCTTTATATTATTGATTATGTCTGTTCATATTTTAAGTGAGTTTTTTTTTTAGAGCATTTTCGAAAAAAAATGCTCTATTGTCCCCGTTTTGTCTGTCTGTCCGTCCGTCCGCCATCACCCTAGATCTCAACAACCATAAGTCCTAGACCCATGATGTATATATCATTTTGTAGGTCTTGGCCTGCCAAGTGTACATCAAAAGTTCATTTTGCGATAGGACCTCTGAGGGCCGGGCTTCAGGGCTCCTAAGGGGCTTATATATTATATATACACCTTGTACGTTCAATAACCCGTTCATTTGGTGCGAAATACTGCAGCACGTAGTTTCACCAAGATTTATTAAGAAACTCATCAAATGAAATAGTAAGCTGAGTTTAATTGAAAGTATCAGAGCTATGCAACAATTGACGGAGATTTCGGACGATTAAATGACTACAATTTCGAATGTTTTCAATTATGAGTCCTATTTCAGTAACCACAAACCACTTGTAGTTAGATTTAAGAGAAAATAATTTTTTTTCAAATATAAAGAAACGTCTTCATAATATTTTTTTTACAAATATATGCATTACACAATTGAATTTATAAACATTTCCAAAATTTACAAATATTTACCGAAAACTAACAAGCGTACTGATACATAACATGAAAATGCGCTAACACGTCCTGTGTCCATAATGGAACAGGCTTAATTGCTTGTTTTAATGGCATGTTATTTTGTTATATATGAAGTTTTATTTCATAGAATAATTGTATCAATCATTTAAAATAAATTTTTACTAAGACGACAAATAGAACGCGTCATTTCGTATTATTTGACCGCGAATCAGGCCCGTAGCGTGTGTGGGGGCCAGGGGGGCTTAGTCCCCCTTGCGTTTTGTCTGGCCCCCTCTGCTTATTTGCTCTACTTGGTAAAATGTATTACCTGCCCCCCCCCCTGCTATTGCCTGGCCCCTGTTGTAGAATGCCTGGCCCCTGCTGTAAAATTTTCACGCTACGGGGCTGCCGCGAATTTGTAATAGACTAAAAACAAAATGGTCGCTTTCTGTATTTAACAATTTTATTATAAACAGAATATCTGAATTAGAGTAGATAAATTTATAAGGCTGTGGCTATACGGACCCGGGTCCCAATAAAATCCGATTGTTATTCGGACCCGTGGCAAATATGCACTTAGCTATATTTAAACTTTATTTGACGGAACCCGAAAAAATAATAATACAGAGCCCGCTTAGTGGAACCCTAGATACGACTTTATTGGGACGGGGTCCGAATAAAAATCGGAGTTTATTGGTACCCGGGTCCGAATAGTCATTTTGAATTTATAAATAATAAATATAAATACTGAAGTCTTTAAAATATTTTAAATAATGTATCATTTTACTATTTGCAATTTGATCATTGAAATAACTTTTTATTACTTATGAAAATGGCGACTAGTGAAACCTCGGTCGAAAATAATGATATGATTCTGGATGCACTGAAATGGTTTGTTTTTAGCAAAACCGACATGCGTATATTTTTCAAGTTCCTGACTATGGGGCAGCCCCGTAGCGTGAAAATTCCACAGCAGGGGCCGGGCAATAGCAGGGGTGGGGCAGGTAATACATTTTACTAAGTAGAACAAATAAGCAGAGGGGGCCAGACAAAACGCAAGGGGCCACGGCCCCCTGCCCCCCCCCGCACGCTACGGGCCTGCTATGGGGGTGAACGCGACAAAATTTGCATAACTTTTTAGCAGCGGCATGTTTGCGTGGCGCAATTACAAAAATTTTTGTCTCGTGGGATACTATCTTAATAGGGAGCCGGAGCCGTGAAATTTGTGAGAGCCGGAGCCGGAAAAAAATTTGGCGGCTCCGCAAGCCTGTAAGCCACATAAACTCAGCTCGTCAAAGGCGCGTGTAACCATTAGTGCCCTTCCTAAAGTCATCTTTCAAAACATATCTGGCATATATTTAAACCTTTATAAGACATTTAAATTGAATTTTATTAATAGCAGATAGGGGTTTTTTGGGAAGCAGTGTACAGAGTAAATATAAAATATATTACAGGGCACTGCAAATGTTCACTGAAACAGGTGAACGCTATTGTCGTGCTTAAAATAACAGGTCCATCAAAAAATAAATTATCAAGAAATATACATATACAATGAGGGTGAGATGTGAAATCTTAGATAAGCCCTGTAGGCCTATGTGTGTTTTACTACATTTGTATGGCTTAATGACTTGTCCCTAAAGGTGGATCAAAAATTATTTTTGTTTGTGGGCCAGTTTATGTCGTCTAGTCTGGTTTAATTAAACTTCCTTATATTTTAATATAATTGTAATATTTTTATGTGTGCAGCACATATGTAGTTATTGGTCTAGCAAAGGGGAGGGAATGAATGTCTGTCAATAATAAAATAGTGTAATTAAAACTGATGTTAGATTAGACTTAATTAAAACAAGGTACATCTGGCTTGTGATAAACAGTTACCAATACATAGCTGCTTGGCAAAAGGTATAAAGAGAATATGCATATGGCTGAAAAGGGGGGGGGGGAGGGGGGAATTGGAATGATATCTGTTGATTATGATGTAGTTAAAGCATTAACACCTTTTTATTTTTAAGGTGGGTGAAAAAGTAGTGTGGGAGCAGAAAAAATATTCTTTAACTGGTGTGCACAACCTGCTTGCAGCCATAGAAGAGAGATAAATGGCAGCCATGAAAGAATAAATATCTCTTCATAAAGAGATAAGGCAGTCTGGCAGCCGCCCTATCAAGAAAAAGTATTCCACGAGGTAGTCATTTGTAAAAGTTTTGCTCCCCTGCTTTATAAAATCCATATGCTTCATCTTAACGACACTTAATTGGGTCCTTAACATCACATAAAATATTAATAATACATAAATATTTGACACAATTTTTCCTCCCTCTAGAAGTGAAAATAAATGTAAGTTATTTTTTAAAAAATGACACCCTGTGTTAAGTGGGGATCTACTACCCACATAGGTGACGACAGCACAAGACCTCGGCACACCACCCTGGCATAAAAATATTCTTTCAACAAAACCTTAATGCTGTGGCAGTCAAAACAGTCTATTCAATAATACTGAAGAACATGTATAGAACAACTTGGGCAGTTGCTTCATGAACAGCTTTTCGTCTTAGGTCAAAGCCAATGTTTAGCATTAAAAAACAAAGCTAAGGAACTCTATATCATGTACTTAACAACACTAATTTAAAAAATAATTTTTTTAAATAAGATCCATTTATAAAATGTAAAAAATTAAAACATCAGTGATGATATATAATAAGCATTCACTCTGATTTCATAAAAAAAACAAAAAAAAAACAAAACAAATACATGTAACATTTTAATTAAATTTATAACAGACTAAATTTTAACACTTTCAGCCAATTGTATTGTTATATCAATAAAACATATGTTACAAAAAAAAAACCCAGCCTTTATCAAAATTTCAGAACTCAATTCTCTCTATATTATTTAAAGTAATCAAACATTAATAAATTTACAAAAACATGTTTAAACAGATTTTTCCTGAATATTTTTGTAATGTATTCTGTCAAATAGTAATGCACTATGTAAACTTATTAATGTACACATTAATACATGTATTTATGACAAACTACTGAATAGCTACCAGGGATTTTAAAAAAAAAATAAGTTCACATACCAATACTTTTTATCAATTTATTTAAATTAGTAAACAAAGATATATTATAAAAGACTTAGCAGAAAAAAAAAGTCATAAATGTCAGTATTCATTAAATAATGATATAGCAGCAATGTTTTTGAATAATATTTTCACAATAAGTTTATTGTTAAATTGATAACTTGAGAATTAAGTGGTTCAATATATATAATAATTTATTTTTTAGCACTATTTTCTAAAGTGTGTATAATATAAGTAAATTTTCATCCGAAGATTCAACTTAAGACAGTTATATGTTTTATAATGATGACCATACAGTTTCAATATACTGTTAAAAAAAAAAAAATTTACCACTAATAACAAGTCAGTTTGGTAATCTAGAAATCACTCAGGCCTAACCACATGCGATTGTGACAATACAAATCAAAAGCTTTTTCATGAGGAGCTATAGCAAGTTTAGGAGATATCTGTGTCATTCCAGGCATGCTTAGGTCAGGAGTCTCTTTCTGAAGATCAGATGTAAAGAACTCCATCAAATCCGGGGCTTTCTCTTCTATTTTCTGTTTTATCATCAGAATTACAAAAACAAATAAAAAATGATTAGTAATGGGCTATTTCATCCTTCTGTAAATGTTTACGATTATTATTTTTTTGTAACATAACACTCAATTATCTGATAAAAATGAAAACAAAATTTTCTTATAATTTAAAAATATTTAAAGTATCACTGTAAAGATCAACTTGATCTGTAACTTACTTTGTCCACCTTAACAAATTTTGTTTTTGTGGGAATTTTGCTAGTTCTCATTCGCACAACACGTTCACATAAAGTTTCCACAGAAGGATCAATGTCTACAAGATCCCAAAATTGTTTCGATGTGCGATTAGTGCAGGAGGCTGCCTACAGAAGAAACATAATTGCCCGACAAAAGAATTTGTTTTAAAAACTGTGGTAAAGATATTCCAAAGTAACATTTTTAAAATAAAGCTTTTAAATCATGAAACTTTTTAAATCATAAATATATAAACCCAAAATTTTAATTAAAAAATTGCACAATTATGTTTTTTTTTCACCTTTTCATTTATCTCTGTTCTTTTGGATTCCGAATTTGCAAGTGCTGTTTCTAAAGCTTTTACTGCATCCACCTCTTGATGGGACATGTTGTCAAGTTCACTATGTATTTTCAGTGTAGTGTTAAATTCAGGTCGTGCAAATATGTGTTCATATTCAGAATTTCTATCCACTGAATTGAATGGAAATGAGTACACTGAAGAAATATGTTCATTTTTATCTTCCCTTAAAACGCTTACAACTGGTTCAGATGCTGACCGAAACAATGTCAATTTATCCTTCTGCAGTTGAGGTTGTACTTTTTTTTTATTGCTGTTATCAGACTTGCCAAGAGATGCAGTACTTTTGATAGCATTATCTGAAGATACTTTTGTGAGTTTTGATGAGTTGCATGTTTTGTTGCACTGATCAACAGTACTACATGATGCGAAACTTTTGGAAATACTACCTGTTAATGGCTGTTGAGAATTATTAGATAAGTCAGTCTTAATGCCTTTTATCTCTGAAGAGGCAATAACATTCTGGGGAATTAATGTGGCATCATTAAAATAATTCTCGGACATGCTCAGAGTTGATTCATCTAACATAGATTCATCAGAATAATCATTTGGATTGTAGCTTTTTTGTAGACTAAAGGGTTTCCAAACTGGACTTGAGGAGTTTTGTATATTAGAGCCTTTTAAAGTAATAGGTGATTCAGGAGTAAAGAACTCATCCAGTGTTTCTTCCTCAGAGGATGCTGAGGGTAAGTCAAACCTTACACACTGTTTTTCCTTATTTTTTACAGCCTTTTCCTTGTCCTTCACATTCTGTTTTTGATCAACTACTCTCATGATAAAAAGTGAATTTTTATAATCTGGAGAGCTATGATCAACTTTTTTTGTCAAGGGTTTCTCTGGGGTAATTAACAAAGATGGGTTGGCATGTAACAGCATACCTGGACTCCATGCTTCAGGCTGTGGGATTTTCTTTAAAACCTGAGATTCAAAACTGTCTCTGTCAAAAAACTTTTTGAAATCATTAGAAGGCTTTTCAGGTGTAATGTTGATAGATGGATTTAACGACTTTGACAGACTAGGGCTCCAAGCATATGGAGTAGGAATTTTGTTTTTTGTCTTAATGTCATCATACAGATCTTTTGAATTTGACATTTTTTGTAGATTTAAATGTGAAGGCATTATGGACTTCTTCTGTAGCACAGCAATGGGTTTGCAGTTATTTGAAAACTCTGAAAATAATAAACTATCCACATTTGAGTCAGGTATCCCCTTGTCTTTCAAATTTTTCATATTTAAATCTTCGTATTCAGATACAACTGTAATAAAAGCTGGTGGTGGCATTTTTGGTACATTCTGTGAAATATATTTAGATAAAATATAAACATAGGTCAATTCAGAGCAATAAAAAAAATTAATAATGACATTTATTATAAGAAAATAGGAATTATTGTAATAAACATATTACTAAACTTTATTTTACTACTGACACATAAATTACCATGTATATTAGCCTCAAATTATCTATAGCCTTTTGTTATCAAATTAAAATTCATTCTTTTCTGCAAATCTTTACTGATTAATAACCTTGTTTGATTTTTGAGCAAAAATACTGCCAGCTGATTTAACAAGAGGGGGTAAAAAATAAAAACAATATTCGGCTGAAGATTCTAATTTTTTTTAAATAAATGATATAAATGTGCAATATTATAAAATTACTTTTAATAATGTTTGAAATGGTATATAGCTTTCATAAATTACAACACGTTAAATGAATACAGTTACTACCAGATTAAGTATTGAGGCCATACCCCAATTTATATTGAACCAAATGCGCAATATTTTTTGAGTTCTTATTTTCTGCCTGCCAACTTGTATGCTCTATAATGTACTTTATTTATAGGACCAAAAAAATCTCTTAAAAATAGTGATTGTACAGTTACTCTAAGTTACTGGGACATAATTTGTCATATCATTTGCAGAGACTCTTACTCCAGAGTTGCTTTTTTTATGTGCTTGTATCGTGTTTACTATGTCTAGACTTGCTAAATGTCTATAGCTTCCTATATGATGCAAACACAATGTACTCAATTTATTTGTCTTTCAAAAAATGTTTGGTCACAAACAATAGGTGAAAAAAATAAGTGTAATTTGCCAAAATTAGAAAACTAATAATCACTTTGTTGATTTAAACCTTAGACATGTGCAGTAAGACTGACTTCAATTATATCTTATTGGCTCCAGCTTCATGCAGATCACTTTTCTTTATCTATATTTCATTGTACTTAGAAGTTAACACTGTGATGTCACATGTGCTGCTGACCACATCCAAATAACATAAAATACAACGAAATATTGGTAAAGACAATTTTCGTTTTAAGTAACTTAAAATTTTTAGTAATTTCACTGTCAATTTCGTTTGGTACTAAGTACACACTGAGTCTCAACTAAGACTGACTTAAGTCTAAAACCTTTACATTTAGATGTGAAATAACCAAATATCCTTGGGCAGACTGTCGTAACCTCATTATTCAATATTCTTTTGACTTATTATAGTTATATTTAAGATAAGTAGTATTTTGTCAAAATAATAAGTTAATTATCAAACAGGTTGCAACTTGTACCGGTATGAGTTAAAGTTAAAACAATATATATATAAATATTACTATTTAGTTGAATATATAAATAATAATACAAGTTAAAATTTAAAGCCTATTTTTGCTGAGATCTGTGATAGCATAATATTTCTAGCTTGATTTTCTTACAGTAATAATCAGCTAATGTTATTTGAAATACAAGTTCGGTGACAGGTTACTGTTTGTTTACACCGCCATTATTTACAGCGGAAGCCCAGTTGAAAATTTGTATAACCAATGATTATACCAGGCAAGCTGAGTTTTTTTTTTTTTTCGAAATTGTTAAAAAAACTGGCTATTTGACCTATTCACGGAAACAAACATGGCAACCTGCAAGTCAATAATAAAGTTTTCGCCAGGCACCAAGGCTCTAATACAGCTTATTCAGGTGAATTTATTTGCCCTTATTCCATTGTATGAATTTCAAACTCTTACTGTTTTGGAACATATTATTTAGTTCATTTAAATTATATAACATCTGTGTCACCTTCAGTGTCATTTTGAGATTCACGTCCTTGACATTGCTTTCATATACCATACATATTAGTAAGTTACACAACTAAATATTTACACAAAAATGAAGAATCAAAAATTATAAAAGAAAGACATATATTGGTGGATATTTAAACATATAGCATTGGTATACTTCTTTGAGTCAGATTTGAATTGATAGTCTTGAAGATGAACCTTGAGTGACTTTAACAACATAAATACTAAGTCTAAGTTTTATGTAACAATGCTTAAAATATGAATAACAATATTAATATGTTTGCATCTTCCAAACAAAAGTATTTCAGAGCCCCTCCCCCCATTAAAGCAGCTATACATTTTCCCCCATTTCAAATTTAAATAATACTTATTTCCCAAGTCCCTGTATTGTGCTATTCAGTTAAAATAGTCAATTTAAACACATTTTTTTATGCTTAAATTTTAAGCACTTTAAGGTTAAACATTATGAATTCATTGTGCCTGGCCTGGGTCCGTGACTTTTCTTCGGTAACATTTTTGGACGCATCCCCCGCATTAACACTTAATCTACCAACTTTCACCTAGAATTTCATTTCCTGCCTCCCAACTTTTTTTTTAGGGCCCCAACTGCTTTTAAAAATTCATTAAAAAAAATTAATGATCAATTAACTTAAAATTTTCAAGAGAGAGACAAAATTGATTGTAGATTTATAAGAAAAATATTTTATATGAATAAGATAGGTTGAATTCTAAAAAAAAAAAAATACAGGAACAAAAAAATGTGTCAAAATTTAAGTCCGTGTCTGAGAGTCTTTAGTTGTTATCGATATCCCAATCATCATCTCTGTACTGCTTTCATCACCCAATATCTCAGCTGATTCAATATTAAATAAAGTTCTGATCTGTATATCATTCAAGATAATCAAATAAATTATAAAATTTGTAAAAATAAATAAATTCTGATAATTTTTAATAACTTTTCACATCGCTAAGATCAACATTTTATACATTGTAAACAACTATCACAAAATCAATTTAGCTAAAATACTCGGCAAGCATTAAAAATAAAACCAACATACTTCCGGAAATTTGCATTATTATTAAATTTTGACATTGCATCATGATTTGATTCCATGGTAAAGTTGCTATGTAAACATCAGCGGTATGGGAAAAATCGTAACAAGCAAATGATCAGTGGTATGGTAGATTAAGTGTTAAAAAATCAATAGTGCAAAATTAATAGTCTATCGTGTGTACTAGAATATATTTCTTATCGTCATATTTACATTACAGTGAAATAGACCAAAAAAAAACCCCAAAAACTATATGCTTTTTGAGGTTTGATCAGAAAAATCCCTATGGGGATTTCTCGTGGTAAAAAAAACTGACAAATAACATTTGCAAAATTTTATCTAAAAAATCAGATTGAAAAGCTGTTTTTAGATTTAAATTTTTTACTTGGATTTGTTTTATTGAAAATAAAAATTTAGTTTTAATTATTCTAATTTTAAATTAGATATTTATTAACCACCATCAGTTTGTCAGAGCAGGAAGTAGGTACTTGCTGTCTAAAAATGAAAGTAGCTTGAGCTGCATTATGTGGCTCACAATATGGAGTTAAGCTGGGCTTAAATTCTTTTAATAGTATTGTCTTGAAAATGTATTTACCTATCACAGACAGTGTTATTTGTTAGGCTTAGAATCTTTATTGATCATAATACTATTTAATTTTTAGACTAGATCTGCTCAAACAGCATCAGCACCTTCAGCAAAAATTAAGGAAAATCTGAAGAGATTTGAAATTTACAGATGGGTAAGTTATTCACTATCAGGACCTTTAGCTATTTGAGATTAGATTGTTAAACCAAAATCATTTTTAACCTGGATTGTACCTTTTAGATATTACGGATTTATTTTCTTTTAAATGTTGATTTTTGAGTACTTAAATTTTTTTTTCATTACAGACTTTCGAAATGCTGTAATTTATTTTTTGTTTATTTACAGAATCCAGATAAACCAGGAGATAAACCAAAACTTCAGACTTACCATGTGGATCTCAATGAGTAAATCTTATTATTCCTGATGTGACAGAATAGTTGTTGTTGTTGTACTTTCTACATTTTTTTTGCTAGATTGTATTTTTTAGCATTTTGCTTTAGGTCATATTTTTTTTTACTTTCATTCAAAATGGAGATTTAGATGCGCAAGGCTCCAATGAAGAGCAATAGAAAGAAAAAATATAAAAGGATTTTTTTGTTTCATGTTAAACTATCAAAGCACTGACATGCACCATTAGACTCCGCTTTTTATCATTTCTAAATTTTGTTATAATTGTTGGGTGAATAGCTGTGTGGTGTAGGTGTTCAATTGTCGACCTGTATGTCCCAGGTTTGATCCTCACTGAGATTCTGAACTTTTATAAAGTTCCTTGTGAAATTACATAAATCCAGCTATCTTAAATTGGTACCTGACATTAGTTGAGGAATTGTGCGTTTGTGCTGAGGACATATGAATGTCTCCCATTGGGCCTTATTGTCATTGCTATTTTGTCTATGATGGGGTTGTAAGATTGGCACCATTTTTAAGTGGTTCATAGACTCAAAAGAAAAATCTGTTACAGTACAGTTTATTTTATAAGAATAATAGCGATCTCAAATCTTTCTGTCTGTCTTAGATCAAAAATAAGAATCGAGAATACTGTTTCCTGATATTAATCATGGTTTTAGCCAGTGTCTACATTCGATATTTGTCTACAGTTTTAAATAGTTGATGTGGTTTTTATTATGACACGTAAAAGTTTTAAAGATTAAATAGTATCAATAACATATTATCATTCAAATTATTGTTGTTTTTTATTACAACAGATAGCATTTTAAAATCGTCAAAAGTAATCAATAGTAATAATTGAAAATTCTCTGATGATGAGAATAGTCGCATTTGTCTTAAGTAATTTCATAAATAAAGTTATTTTTAATAGTCTATCTAATATAAAGAAAGAAAATGTGCAAAATTTCCAGGCAAAGATCTCAACTAATACATTATTTCATTTTTTAATTAAATAGTACTTTTTTTGTAAATTAAAAAAGATTATATTTTTAAGACTTACACCAAGTCAAGTGCAGGTGCTAAATAATCGAGCAATCTTTAATATAATAAAATAAAAACATCCTCATTTCAGCATAATATGGTGACTGAAAGGCTAAGCTACTTGATTCTCATGCTGTCTACCCTCTCACAGTTTTTTTTTTAAATAATTTATTCTTTTGTTTTTGTTTTAGTGAAAAGAAACAACCACCAAATTAGATCTCTTTGGCAATTTTTTAAAACTTTTTTTTAATTAAAATGATTTACCATTAGTTCGTTGTATGGAAAAGAAACAAATAATTAGATTTTAATTTCTTTCACAACATTAAAAAAAAATGTATCAATGCTGGACAATAGTCTATCTCTATGCAGTAGTCTATATGGGTACAGCCAGTGTTTAAGATTTCAAGTTTTTTTTAATTCTCTCCATAGTTGTGGCCCTATGGTGCTAGATGGCCTGATTAAAATCAAGAATGAGCAGGATGCAACATTAACCTTTAGAAGGTCTTGCCGTGAAGGAATCTGTGGATCATGTGCCATGAATATTGATGGCACCAACACTTTGGCCTGCATTTAGTAAGTTAATCAATGAATTAGATTCAAAGTAGCAATTATTAAAAGCCAACGATTTTTTAAAATCTTAACTATTTATCCTGTTTACATCCATGTCAGTGTAATTGATCTACAGAAAACTTTTTGAAACTTCAAAAGAGAAAATAGTTGAGTTTAAAAAAATCGTAATTTTGCTGAATGCAACATTAGCTACATTATATGCACTAGACTGAGTTTTAGATATTTGTACATTTTAAAAACTTCCTTAAAAAATTCATGCCTTTCAAAATGTACATTTTTGGCTATTAGATCATGTCATTCTAAACTCATAAAAAAAAAAACAATAAAACCATAATGCTGATAGTTAAATTAAACAGAAGTTGCTCTTTCATTAAATTTAGTTTGCTTTCAAAATATTTCAGTTGACATATAAAATAATTCTTTATATGTATTTATTTTTGATGTATTATCAATTGTCTCATGTTTTTTCCTCAGTAAAATCAATGACAGCCCAAGTAAAGCAGTGAAAATTTATCCTTTACCTCACATGTATGTGGTCAAGGATTTAGTTCCAGTAAGCATTTTTTGTTTTAATAGTTATCCAGTTTTTTTTTCTTGTCAACTTCAATTTTTGTATTGCCAGGTACTATACATATATATATATATATATATATATATATATATATATATGTGTGTGTGCTGTCAGGGTTTTAAAATGTGTTTGCTGTAATCTCCAGGACATGAGCAACTTTTATGCTCAGTATCGTTCCATTGAACCTTATTTGAAGAAGAAGGATTTGAAAGATTCTGACATTGGTAAACAATCTTACTTACAGTCTGTGGAGGATAGAGCCAAATTGGTAGGTTTGCTGGCAGTTTTATCTACATCTGTAATTATGCATTCATTGTTCTGTCATTTGAATGTTGCATATGGTTATTTATGATCTTATCCTGTTGGCTTGAATTGGAAGAGTATCAATTGGTGTGTTTGAATAAATCAGAGATAAATATAACTAGTTTCTGGCATAATAGTTCCTATACCTGTCATAATTTTTTAGTCATACATTTTACATTTTCCTTTTCAAGGATGGACTCTATGAATGCATTTTGTGTGCATGCTGCAGTACTTCTTGCCCAAGTTACTGGTGGAATTCAGACAAATACCTTGGACCCGCTGTCCTTATGCAAGCTTATAGGTAATTTAAATTATTTTTCATAAATCATGAAATGAGTTTTTTAAATGCTGACAAGATAAGATTGTTCCAGATTTGATCACTGAGTTGCATTTGAATTTTACTCAAGTACACTTGCAATTTAAAATAAATATAGACCAGAGAAGAATTTGATAGCATTTATTTCCGTCATCATTTCCTTAGTAAAAGTCGTACTTCTAAAGAAGAGGTATGAATAATTCTAAATGTTATTGTGAGATAAATGTTAAATGTTTATTTCTTTAAAGTTTTATTTCTAATGGCTGGTCTAAAGCTTTGTCCATTATTGAGTCTCATTGATATATCATATCTGGTGTCAGACAACTCCTTTATTTTTTAAGTCATCAGTTCCAATAACAATGAAAGAAATTCTAATGGCTTCAGCAGGAAAAATACGCTTACATCTATTTTTTGCATATAGAATAAAAATCTAAAATGCCTATTAGATTCAATTTGTGTTGATCTCAGATGGATGGTTGACTCTCGTGATGACTTTACTGAAGAACGCCTGGCACAGTTGGAAGATGGCTACTCTGTATACAGATGTCATACCATCATGAACTGCACTAAAACCTGTCCTAAGGTTTGAACACTTGTTATGAACAAAATGCATTTATTTATTTTTTGTAAATTATTCTTAATTTAAGTATAGAAAAGTTATTATCATTTTGTTTTTACTATTCTCAATAGTGTATTTACATCTTATAGTAAATAGCAGTCGTTCAGCTGTAGAAAAAAAAAATTCAAATTTTACATAACATTTTAAATAGCCGAAGTAAGTTTACATATTGCCTTTTTTTTTTATCAGGGATTGAACCCTGGGCAAGCCATCGGTGAAATCAAGAAACTGATGATGTCGTACAACAAACAGAAGGCTGCTCATTAACTGAGGATTCAATCTGAGAAATCATGAGTGTTACATTTATTATGTACAGTGGACTCTTAAGAATTGACTTTAACATTTTGTAGTAGAAGAATATTAGAGAATGTTTACTATTCATGCAGTAAATGGGGGTTTATTTTATTTTTCAATGAGAATATTACTTTCTTTTGCTATTTTGTTAAAAATAAATGATATTTATTTTATTCAATTGATATTGTTAGAACTTTATATCAATTTCTGTGTGTTTCTTTGTCAACTAGTTCAGAATTGTAAATACATGTATGCAGTATTTTGACAAGGGATATATATTTGTACTAACATCTTTTGTCTTTATAAACTGATAGAATCTTGCTTTTGTTTTATTAGTTTTAAAACAAAATGTGGTTAAATAAATAATAAATCTTAAACTAAAGACACAAGTCATAGAACTGCTTTATATCTCAGATTTTTTTTTTTATTACAGTAATTGTTTTGTTCTGTCTTTTTTATTGTTTATTAATTTATATAAAGGACTACTTGTAATGTGATAAACGCTTTGATAATTTTTGCTCCAGTAAATAATTATTATCCATCTCATTGTTTGTTAATAATTGTTTGTCTTTTTTTTTTTAAAAGTAAGATGTACTGTTGGGAAAAACCAACACTGTTTAACAAACACCCAGTAGCACCCAATCAGATCAGTTGTTCTCATCCTTTTTGAGTTCATGGAGCGCTAAACTGTGGCAATTGTTTCTTTTCTGCATAACACCTACAATATATCTAGTCTAAGCAGGGGGTAGTAAATCTGTTCAAAATGAAGAGAGCAATGAAATTAGGAACATTTCTGTAAACTGATTCTCAGCACTGAGGAAAAAAAACTCCCAGGCATGTAATAAGCTACCCTTGGATATTTACATCATTTTTTTTCTTGCTTGTAGAACACAGTGAGAAACACTGCATTTGATCATATCATTGATATTCTTTTGCTATTTTAAAAAAAAACCACACCTTTGAAATACAAAATAAGAATTGTATTTTTTTAATTGATATTTTTTTCAAAAATAAATTGATTGGGTGATATTTATCCTATTGGTTAATCATTCGTTAGTTAATGAGCGAAAATTCAAAATCCTTTATCAAAGAGGAGCTGTTGGATTCAGATTGGTGCATTTTTATTTGTAGCTTGTATGGACAGTATAATTAACAATCTGAGTGGAACTAAATAAAAACAACCAAATACTTTCTTTAAAAAAAAACCATAAAATATAGCATGAAATTGTATGATGAAGAAACATCACTAATTTAAACCATTGCATTGAGGGGGGGGGGGTTCTAGGGGGATAGCGGATATCAACTTTGGACATCAGGTTCTGGTGAAAGTTCCGAAGTCCAAATGAGGGTACCTGACATGAGTTTTGGAAGTTGTGTGCGCATTGTCATATTCACTAACGTTTGTCTCACGTGGTACCTCCATGATCAATGCAGTCTCAGATATTGTGGGGGGGTCAAAGAAGAGTAACATCAAATCGTCCCATTAGTCATATCTATAGAATCTAGCAGGTTAGATAGTCAATTATTAAAAAGTGATACTTATAGGTAGCTAGTGGTACGCTCTGCAACATAAAAACAATTAGTTATACACGGGGCTCGGATTTTCATGAAAAATAATTTTTTTTTTATAATTTTGTGGTATATTTCATTCATATTCATTTAAAATGAATTAGCACGTAGTCTGAACACAATAGGGCAAAGTCCATGTGTCATAGAAATGCATATTTCAGCTATTTTACGACGTTTGCGCGTATTTCATGCCATATAAACATATTCTAAGGTCATATTTTACTTAGTGCAGTTATTTACATTTTACAGAATAACGTTCTCCCCGCTATTTTTTTTTAATTCATCAATGGACTGGGCCCCCCCCCCCCCCCCCCAAAAAAAAAAAAACAAGGAAAGGGTGACATCGAAACCAATACAGTCAGTAGCAAAGTTGGAAGATTTTCTATGATTTCATCCCCGGCTGGGATATATCAGCTAAAGCAGAGCCGGGGATGACAGTTCTCAGTGCCGGGGGCATCCCCGGCGGTTAATCGAGCCCTGCTCCTAACCATCAAAGAAAAAAATATTTTTACCAAAATGAAAAAAAAAAAATATTAGGGAAGGGGAGGGGAAAAAATGGATCAGTTGGAGCCGCACAGCTCAAATAAAATTCGAAATAGCCTATTGGTGACGAAAACCTTCAGTTATGAATACACA
Organism: Bulinus truncatus; assembly: GCA_021962125.1. Taxonomy (NCBI): domain Eukaryota; kingdom Metazoa; phylum Mollusca; class Gastropoda; family Planorbidae; genus Bulinus; species Bulinus truncatus. Next base: position 4,970,898 of record JAGDYQ010000024.1, read on the forward strand.
TGTATTCTTAAAATGCAAACATAACAGAAATGTTAATGGTTTTTCTTTCCTATCTTTTTTTTCACTTAACCATTATAAAAACATGCAGTTTTTGAATTATACAAAACATCTTTCCTCTTTCCTGCTTTTTGCAGTCGACTTATACAAACTATTTCCTCCATCTAGGCTTTTTTTTTTAGAAAGGAAACAAAAAATAAGAGAATAGCATCAGACAGTTGATTATTTTATCTGCTTTATCCCCCCCCCCCGGCCATGTTACCGATGTTAAATTTGAGTTGGGTGGAGGGGCGGGGGAGTAATCTTATGACTCTTTGTCAAAGAGCCGGTAGGAAGCCCAAGCTACGGTCCCTTGTGGCGAGTGAGACTATGGAGCTAAACTATTTCAGCTATGTTGGACTGGGGGAAAATTGATTAAAAAAACAAAACAACTTATACAAACTGATAGAATATCTTCTCGATTTTCTGTCAACTGTACATAAGATGTGAGTATTATAGTTTTAAAGTAGTGAACATGCTGCCCCTAAGAATCGGCAAAGTGCCGACTCAATTAAATAAAAATAAAATAATTATTTTATCTTATTTCCACAATAAGTGTTTCCTTGCCGTGTCTAAAAATAAAAGAATGACAAACGACCAACTTCCCGTCCCCCTGACAGCTTGACGTACACGAGATAAAATATTCTGGTCAGGGAAGAAAGCTACAGTCTACGGTTGGGGGGGGGGGGGGCAGGAGCCAATATAAAAAGGCAACGGGCACCTGGCAGTGGTTGTCTCACAGCAAGTCTTGTTTGCCAGGTAAGAATTAACAATAAAATGTGCAAAATTATTTTTTTTAAGATAAACTATAACTCATCAAATATTGCAGTCCCTTAAACAGGTTTTATAGTTTCCTCATAGAAGGAACATGTTGGGTTTTTTAATAATAACTTATATGAAAAACAGCAACTTTAATAAAACATGCGCGATTCTTTTAATGCAGAGGTTCTGAACTTGTGGTCCGCGGACCCCCAGGGGTCCGCGAGGAGCTTCAAAGGGGTCCGTGGGCAAGTCAAGGAAAGTAGTGATTTTTCTTGTATAAAGTATTGCTTGGTTTGGTTGATTGGTTAGCTTTTAGCTAAACAAAAATACTAGCTAAGCCAATGTTTCAGGCACAGACAACAATGTGTAGAATTGAAAACTTCGCTGGTATTTCCTTATATTTTCGTCTGAAGTCTGAACTAGACCGCATACTTCATGTGCGCTGATATCACTGTTAAAACATCCGGATCAGCGCAAGCGTATGTATTGTTGATAAATAGTCTGGTTTATCAGTGGTTACAATTATTATAATCCTAGATTGGCATATAAATAATCTTAGACAAAAGTTTTGATTTGATATCAAATTGCTGGTGTACACTTCGCATGTTAATTTAAAATGACACCCACAGATGAAACGGTGCGAAATTCTAGCGATGAACCTATTATACGTTGGTTCTGTTGGAATCGATGGGAATTGCTCCAATACCGTAAAAATACAAGATGTTTTTTTACCCCTCACGTCATTTTATGTGACAAATACTTTTTAAAATGGTAGAAAACAATTCAAATTATTTCATAAGATTTGTATTTGTTTTATTATAGTAGTATAACGAGACGAACTCATTTTTCTAAACCAGCCTAACAAATCGATGGCACACTTCTTTACAGTCGAGACATTCCAGCTTTTCTTGCAGACATTTTAAACATTTTGAACAGTTTAAATCTGTTGTTGCAAAGACCTGAAACTTCCAGAAGAAACTTCGCATATAGATCGGAAGATGTGAAGAAGGCACCTATGATATATTTCCTTTGTTGGCTGACTTTCTTATAGTGAACAATATTTTGACAGGCGTCATTGCAGGCACTATTTTGAACCACCTACAGAAGCTGTCGTATTACTTTCATCAGTATTTCGCGACGACGATATCAGCGCATTTGATTGGATTCGAAATCCCTTTGAATTCGATCTAACCAATTTAACTGGTCTCGAGCAAGAACAATTGTTCGAATTGTCGTCTGACAGGACACTGTGCTTGCAGTTCATCAGACTGCCACTGTTGTCGTTCTGGCTGCTGTCAGACAAAGCCATCAATGTCCTGCTACCATTTTCAACGACGTACTTGTGCAAAACTGCATTTTCTGCTGTTATTGTTACTCGTACAGGTCCAGACTGGACATTGAACATAAAATACACATATGTTTATCTCGCATACCACCATGTTTGGACAAACTCTGTCGTGCAAAACAGGCAAAGCATTACCACTGAACAGGAAACTGTGTAACAGACATAACAGTAGAATAAATGCTCGGTGATTGTTTCATTTTTGGATAGATAGCTATTTTGGTATGTGAAATGACCTTTACATGTTTTGCGCGTAACTAAGGCTAGGTCTACCGTTTAGCATAATTTAAGTAGATTGCATCTGCAGACTTAATGAGATATATTCTAGCCCAACCTGAGTTACAAAAAGTTGAGGCCAGGGCGCTTTGGGCTATGGGGGTCCGCCAACCAAGCTTGGAATGTCTGTGGGGTCCGCAGCATAAAAAAGATTGAAAACCTCTGTTTTAATGGAATTCAACAATAAAATGTACATTATTTATCCTAATGACTTGCAGATTTCTATCATTTTTTGATCAGTTTTGTTTGCCACTAAATCTGTAGTTGTCTGCGTGTTAATATTATTACAAAAGTAAAGATTAATTCATATATAACTTTGAAATAAAAAAAAGGCCTAACATTTTATTTTGTTCCCCTTTTAAAACAGCTAATTCTTCCTACTGCGCCTGCAGTTGGTGCCAAGTTGGAAAATGATGACCAAAGTCTTGGTAGTGCTGGTTGTGTCTCAGCTTGTTCTACAGTGTTTATCTTCGGGTAGGTTGACAATTCATAGGACTTTGCAGAACAGTTTTTACGGATAGGCCAACTAGGCGGCTACAACCCCCCCCCACTCAACTGTCAAAGGGCCCTTTCCAGTGTTATGCAATAGGGACCACTTCAGGTACTTTTCATGGGGCCCCGAATATATCTCTATAGTTTCTGTCAAGGGCCCACAAAAACAAACAATAACGGCCCTGGTCCAGGATATTCAGTAAGTTTCAACTTCTAACACAATGTGGTGGAGTTAAACGACTAAAGGAAAAAATGGACCTTAAATAAGTTACATTTTCCTGCCATGTTAAAAGGTCAACATACACAGTTGGTTGATGACCTGAAGGTCCTCATGCTCGAGCTCCAGTGAGAGCCAAGGAAAATTTTCAGCTCATTTCTCCCGTGGTGCCTATATGGCCGTTGCGCTATCGTTTATGGTGCGGATGAAAGAAGGGCACTACAGAGGATCTAAGAGGTAAACATCTCATCCTCAGGGGCGCCGAGAGCCAACAAGGGCCCCAGGACAGGACATCATTGCGGGCCCCTTAATAAACAATGAGTCGTGAGAAAATTGACATGGTCGGGGCGGCTGGGCCCCCTTACAGATGCGGGTCCCCTGGCAATGACCCCCCAGCCCCCTCCTCTCGGCGTGCCTGCTCATCCTTACAGGGACTACAAAGACCACACGCCTAGGGCATAAGCGGGTTAAGATCAGGTGGGGCCCAGGACGCAGCAGAACATAATGAAAGTGTGAAACTTGAGTTTTGGCGGAGCACTATAAACCCACTTCTGGTTTAAGAAACGTGTAATACGACCAGGGTTACGGCAAAAAATCTTAGCTCCCCAAGACAAACTCAGACAGCTGGAGGTCACTTTAAGCGTACCTTTCCCAATACATTATATTTTAAGGCGTTTTATACCTACCGTAAAGAGGTTCTTATATAGGAGACAATATTGCTTTCAAATAATTTTCTTTGTGGATTCATTGTTAAAGCATATACTAGGCATACACTGTAAAAACCAACAATTTTGTTTATGAATTTTAAGAAGGTTAATTTTAATTACCATAATGACAATTTATTATTAACGTCATTATGCCATTTCTATTGTTTATTCTGTAGTTTTTATGTCTAATTTTTAATCTAAAAAAAAAAAACAAAACAAATAAAAAATGAGTGTATTAAATCGAGAAAAGAAGTAAATTATAATTTTTTTTTAACAGGTGACAGCGGACATGTGAGTAGACCAACAATATATATATATATTTTTTTTTCAAAAGTTTACTTAGGAAAAGAAATAGGGATATATTAGCTAAAGCAGAGTCGGGGTTGACAGGTCTCAGTGCCGGGGTTTTCCCGGCGTTAAATCGAGCCCTGAAATAGGCTAAAAAAAATTTAAAAGATGCACAATGTAATATTTAATTATGGCGTTTTAGAATTTCACTTCATAAAAGACACGAAGGCCACGTTTATGCTCCCCACATCAACCCTTCCCCACCCCCTCTGTTTAAAAAAAAAACAAACAAACAAATTAATATCCCGTGATTTACGGCAGTTAATAATATCAACACTCTGTTACGAGTTAAACCTTATGAATACTGGGATGCAATGTATAACTTTAAGGGAAAAAAAAACAATGAAAGAGAACCTTCAATTTTTTTTTCAAAGAAGCCAGCTTTATTAATTTTTTTCTAGCACACTTAATGAAGATTATAAAAGTAGGGAGATTTATGTTCAGTCGTGGCGTTCATGCCGCATAAAACACAAACAGCTGGTTCATAGAGATGATGAACATACATATATATGGTGGTTATCTTGTTAGTAGCTCTTTACCCTGAAAAAAAAAAACAACCAATGACACAAGAAATTGAAATTAAGTTAGCTAGTCATACAGACTAAAAATACATTATTTTGCTATATAAAAATACTTTAAAAGATAAATATGCCCTATAACAATAAACTTTATGTATATATATATATATATATATATATATATATATATATATATATATATATATATATATATATATATATATACAGTGGCGCAACCAGCAAAAAGTGCTGGGGGGGGGGGAAGGGCACACATTACACATAGTGAAAAAAACAGTTTGACAGTCTTTTTTGTAACTTAATAACATAAATTATGTATTGATAATTTGGCATGGGGGGGGGCTCAAGCCCCCTGCCCCCCCCCCGGTTGCGCCACTGTATATATATATATATATATTATATATATATGTGTCGCCAGAGGCGTACCTAGGGTGGTCCAAATTCGAAAGTACCCCCGTACGTTATCTCAAGTCATGGTGTCGAATGTCAAAATGCATGGGCCCCCAAAGAGGCCAAGGTCCCGGGCCCCCAAAATCCCTAGGTTCGGCACTGTGTTTCGTGGTAGTTATGCAATAGCAATATACATATTATGTTTTGCAGGGGGGACATGAAGCACCAAGTGCAGGTGGGCACGGTGACGCCCATGGAGGAGTCGGGCATGGAGACGCCCATGGAGGAGGTGGGCATGGAGACGCTCATGGCGGAGGGCACGGTGACGCCCATGGAGACGGGGGTCACGGTGGTGGTCATCACGGACCACCTGGTCCAGGATATTCAGTAAGTTTCAACTTCTAACACAATGTGGTGGAGTTAAACGACTAAAGGAAAAAATGGACCTTAAATAAGTTCCATTTTCCTGCCATGTTAAATGGTCAACATACACAGTTGATTGATGACCAGGAAGTCATCTTAACACTCAGCGGTTCTTGTCATGTTTCTTTTGTTTTTTACATGGTAGTCTTACAATGTAATACGTGAATTTTTTTTTTAGCGTTTCAGTTCATTTACAACACTAAAAACGTATAGCAAAAAAACTGTAGCTAAATTTGGGGAGAGGGTGGCGGTAGTTTAAGGAACCGACCCACATTCTACATAAAAGTAGAAAATATGTACATGTACTAGTAAATGTGTTGAAGTAATCTTTTTCTTTTTACAGAGCTCTCCAGTGCTTGGGTTCAACTTGTCTGTCTTAGCAACTGTCGTGTTATTTAGATACCTGTTCTAGTATGTGTATACCTAGATAAGAATGTATGTTGTCACCACAGAATATAGAAGAAAAAAAAAAAGGACTGACTGGGATGAGTGAGAAAGATAATTGTTTTCATAATTTACTGTAAATAAAGATTTTTTAACACATTAACAGTGCTTTGAAACAATATATATATAACAAAATGGTAGTTTTTTCATTTTTATTTCATTTTATTTAATTTTTTAAGTATTTTTTTTTTTTGAAAAATCAGACTTTAACATAAGATAAATCTGTAGCTGATTAACAAAATGATACAAGTCAACTAAATATACAAATAATGTTTGAAATTAAAAAAACACAATTACGAATTAAAAAGGGTGGAAATATACAAAGGCTTGTCTGTACAGATTGTAAAAACAATTGTAAAGTAAATAATGAAAAACAGAGGAAGTGCATTAGTTTACAAATAGAAAGAACAAAGCAATAGACTTTAGTTAGTAAGCCACACTGGGCTTTCATTAGTAATTCCTTTCCTAATGTTAAACACACAAAACACCAAACCACCCAATTTATCAGTAACCTAGTGAGCAGAATATGATGTAGACATTTTCTATCATATTAGATTTAATGCAGTATGACCTTTCATATGTCCCATTTTGTTAACTGTTATTATATTAATTTCAAGGCAGAAAAATGGCTCAAAACTTTCAACTTCTTATATTGCACAATGCCCCCTTATGAACTTGTACTTTAAAATAAAATGTTTCATACCCTCATTACTTGGATTTGTTAAATGATTTGAAAACAAATTGAAATGTTCATTTCCACAAACCAAATTGAATTCAGAAATGTGCAACATATGTGACCGTCCATATGAAAATATGCCATAAGTAGGAAACTACTTTCTGAGTTACAAGCGAAAAATTTTCGCGTAAAAAATTCAAAAAGTAGTTTCCTACTTTTGGCATATTTTCATATGGACAGTCAAATATTCTGATAAGAATTGTCTTTTTAAACCCAGCTATCTTGATAGCAGTTAATGTGTCATTAATAAATTTATTTTGAAAAGATAACATGATTTTATGTATTTAACCTTTCTCTAATTAACAGCAAGCGTAACAGCATAATTTCTTTTGTCTATTTTATATAAACTAAATCATTTATGTTTCTGATAACTGGACAGTAATATAAACTAGGTAAGTTCTATTCTCAAAACATTTAGCTGAATTTAACATTTTTTTAACTAAAAAATAATTACTTTTACTACAGTATTACTAATCCCAAATAAAACTGTTAAGATAGTATATTTTCATAAAAAAAATAAATTTATTCCAATTGCATAGGTTGAAGGTCATTTGTTTTTTTCTTCAGTAAAATGTATATAAATAAAAAAAAAAAGGAAATGATCAAACATAAAGCAGCCTGAATAATATTTCTAAAAAAAATTCTATGTATCATCATCCACCAGTCACTAAGTTATTATAAAAAAAGCATAAAATTAAAGCAATTCTCAAAATTAAACTTATAAAAAGGGACAACCATGTATTTCATAAACAAGTTAGGAAATAAAAAAAAAGTTAACTTCAATGCAACTAAATTCAAAAATTAACAGCAAAATTAATAAGTTAAAAATTAAAGAATATAAAAGAAAAACAACATATTCCTTACTAAATTACAATGAGCCACAGCTATTGAATTTTGCAGGGTGGCTGCTGAGATTTTTCTGATGAAAAAAAAAACAAACAAACAAATAGTTTTATTACCACTCAAAAATTGTGTGGGAAAATCCCCACCTCGAGAAATCCATCCATCAGATTTTCTAAAATAACTTAGCTGGCTGTTATTTCACTTAAAAAATTAATCTTGTTCATAGGACTTTAGCTAAGAATTAATACATATCTTTCAAAATTTAATTGTATGACACAGCATGACATTCATAGAAAACACCAAACTGGTGGCAAAGCTATTAAAATTCACTACATATGACCAAACATCATTAAAAAATTGGATCACTTAAATGTGAACTGAAATGCTTATGGTGAAAAAAGTTGACAGGAGATTCTCCCTTCTCAAAAAACATGCCTGATTCAGAAAGTTTTCAGACAAAGAGATTTCAGATGTGTGCTGGTGGTAGCCACACAAAAAATAGTGCAAATTATGAGTGGAAAATTAAAGACATGCTACAACGCTGAGTTGTAAAGTAATGAACATGACAAATTCTGTTAAGATTGGGTGATATGTTTGATATACAAAATAAACAAGAAAAGTGCCGGTATCCCTTAGTAACAAGGATTTACAAGCAGCAATAAATGAGAGACATCAACATTGCATTTCCCCCAGCTAATGTTAATTGCACAGACAGGGCTATAAAAAGACAAATGCTTAGACTAACTTAAGTATTTTGTTATGCGTGACACCAAAGTTTGGTGAATGCTGACTGATCTCAATTTTTGTCACACTGCAACTTTCTGTATTTCTTTTAAAGTTTCCAATTCACAATAATCCAACTTACATAAAGGTTTGAGTTTGACTAAGTTGACATAATTTAGCCATAGAATCAAGATGAGATTTTGGGACTAAAAAAAAAAAAAATTAAGGTAGTTTATCTCTAATGGTGATCGATTGAATTGCAAAATTTCACCTTGTTCTGGGTTAAAAAAAAACAAAAAAAAGCCCATATATTTTCAAGCACATACATCTTCAAAACAGAAAAAAAAACACAGTGAGACCAAACTAAAAAAAGATTGCATTATTCATACAAGGGCTTAAGAAAAACAAAACATTATAATAGACAGTCGATAAATTGAATTGTACAATAATAACAATAGAATATAAGCATAAAAAGGTCAAAATTCTATCTGTTGAATTTAGTTAAAATATTATGGGAAAATCATTATTTTCATAATAATTTTGAAGAAAACAGTGGTAGCAAGTCCCAACGAGTATTTGTAAATATCTCTCCACATTATTTATTCACTATATTAATATATATAAGCATGTACTTTTTTTTTAATCAAATCAGGAAAAAGAAATTCTTTGTAACCAAAAATTTAGTTTAAAAAATATTACATTGTCTTATAATATCTGACCCACTGATATAATTAACATATAATAATCTTTTTACATAAATAATGCACAATAACAGTGTACTAAAAACAAGTGCTGAAGAGACATTAAGGCATACTAAATGACTTTGAAAATAAAGTAGCCAGGGCTTGATCTGCATTTCCATTGGAGCGTCTCAACTCTTCTAAAACTGCATTTCTGCTGAAACCATTTTTCATGAGCTGGGTAACTACTTCTTCTGAAAACTGATGAGGAGATGGAGAATGTTGATTTCTAGAAGCAGTGGAAGGTTTACTAGATGATGAACCTGCTAAAGACAAATGCAGAAAGAATTTAAATGTTTGAAATAATAAATATATCATATCTGCTTGTTGAAAAAAATACTATTACATAATAAGCTGTTTAAAATAAAATAACATTGTATTAAACAATATTAACACTTGGAATGGAAAGTAAAATAATGAATACTAATTTCTGTTCAATATTAACATATAATACTGAGAATATCTGGTTAAGTATTAGTTCTTTTTTTTTTCAGACAAACTTTCAATCTGCATAAGACATTACATCAAGTAAAAATAGTGACAAAATAGAACTTGACAAAACTTTTTGTAAGACACAAAAAAAAAAGTGTAAAAAATAATCATATAAAAAACATTTTTTGAAAACATCTGGATAAATTTCTCTTTAAGAAATGCAAAATAGTCTTCAAAAGTAATGAAAAAAGTAAATATAATAGCACTTAGTACAGTTGGAAAATCAGATTACTTCTCTTAAGTTAACTTCATTTGCTAAGTGGCCTGCCTGATCTACGGAAGCAAATTTGACATTTCATTACACAGGTAGATTTCTATACAATATTCCAAACTTAACATGAAGAAGCCTATATTTTCTTGTAATCGTTTTGGCACAAAATCATGTTACATTTTTCATTGGTTACTAGACAGTTCTTTTTCCATGAAGCATTTAGTGGCAAGGGGGTGAGAATGACTTAAGTTTTCTCTGGTCAGAAAGTCTGCATGGCCAATATAAATATATACGCTTGATGCTGCCCTTCTGTTGTTAGTTTATACATATTAGGTATGAAGGTCTGCTTTTATTCTATTCAAATATTTGGGTCAATTGTGTAACTATCCGATTGAGTTTTAACAGGACAGAAACATGTTTTTTTTTTAGTATTTATACTATTTGTTTTAGACTTTTAAGATTATAGATTACATTAATTATGATGATGGTTTAGGACAGGGGTGGGCAAACTGAATGCGTCCAATATTGGGTTCATATATTTGACCGGCGGTTGGAGGACCAACAGCAGATGGATGGAGTGTTGACATTGAACTAACATTAATTAGATTTAAACATCATAACATAAAAGTCTAAAAGCTGTGCTTCATTATGAAATGAGTGGCAGGCCACAGGCCAGATATTTAAATACAATAAAAATTATGTGTCACCATAGCTATTATGATTGGTTTGATTAGTATAACTTGGATCACTAAATTTTTTCGATGATAATTTTATTTAGGCTGTTTTTATGTATCAATATGGTGGGTAAAGTATTCAACAAAACTTCAAAATTTTTACATTTTAGGAAACATTTTGAAGATAATATACTGAAAATGAGAGGAATTTTATAATGCTTAAACTGCTCTTTATCTTTATACCATTATACATTTAGGGTGTTTTTCTGGTAGAATTTTCAGTTGAAAATATGGTACAAAAAATCAAAATAGAAAAGAAAAAAACTTTTATGATCAATAACTTTTTTCTATCAGATTTATAACCTTGATTCATTCACAGATAGAAAGATAATTCCCAACATACTGGGGAGACATTAGAAACATATAATGCTAGTTAATTAAAAAAATACATAAATGATACATAGTTGGGGCGCAAAACCCATCTCACCCTTGAGTCACATTCAATGTTCTATTCTTATTAGGACGGGCGCAGGACTAATTCAAATCTATATATATTTAAGAAGAAATACATATATACATGTATATATATATTTTTTTTTTCATGGCCGTTTAGCCTCTAATTCTACCACAGGCTGTGCACCCCAGATACACAAAGACTAAATGAGAATTAATGGAATGTTTACTATTAATATTCAATTAAACCACTAAAAAAATTTAATGGATGAGACCACTGTTATACAAGAGATGACAGCTAATTATAAAAAAAGAGTTCTTTTCTTAAGACCAAGTGGTACATTTAAGCAAATACATGTTTTGAAAAATATGTAATAAGTGGCGAAAATGGGGATAACAGATTAGGCCAATTCACCAAAATAGATGTGAAACTTCATTTTTTTTTATAAAGCTGGCAGAAGAACAGTGGTAAAACACTGTAAAAATACTAATATCTTGTTAGATAATGGGCAAGGACAGTGACTAAAAAGCTTCCTAAACTTACCACTTTCTTGCACAGACTTTGAAAGCGCCTCTGCCAGATCTCTTTCATCATCCTGGTTATGTGAACTACCTGGCTGATTAAGACGGGCATGATCTGGTAAATCTGCTTCGCCCAGGAATGGTGTTATAGTTCCTGTTGTTCCTATCTCTAACTGGTTTTTCCTTAGGTCTAGGACACACTATAAAAATAAATTACATGAACTAAATAAAACATTCTCATCATTCATTAAAACAAAATGCATGATGATGTGATATTAAAAAAAAAATAATATACCTGGTGTCTTTTAAGCATGTCTAATCCCAATAGCATATCCATAGGTTGATTTTCCAATATTGAGAAGGAAGACTGAAGAAATACATCACCTATCTGAATCTGACCTGTTGAAGAAAAGATAAAAAAAAAAAAAGGGTGTTAGAATATTCTTACAGTTAAGTTACCATTAATCTCCATTTATTACAAAATTACATTATTCAATGTAAGGGTGGAAAAAAACATACATAAATGGACACGTCCTAATATTTTTTGAGTTCCCACTCCTTTAGCAACACCTTCCCATCTTCTGTCTACTAGCCTCATTATGTGACATCTTTCTGCACACTGCTGACTCATAATTGTCATCTGTGCACCTGTAAAACAATTAAAACACACAAATAATAAATGCATACACTAGTAATTTAAGCAGCAAATAGAAATATAGATGGTAATTGTAAGATGTTAATACATTTTCCATAATTATTTGCAAGTTTTTTTGTTTTTTTTTTAAGAATAGGAAGTTCTCAGTGCATTGTGTGGTTAAAGAGGCCCTAAACCATTTTCACTTCACACAAAGGATTAACTGTACTGCAACTAAAGGATTTTATAGTGTAAAAAAAAAGGTTACATTTACAATATCATTTACATAAGCAATAATAAGTTATGAAACTGCTAAAAATGTTCAGAACACAATCTTCACTGAAATACTTGGAAGATAGCTGATGTGATGCAAATTCTATGACTTTATAAATGTTTCTCCAATCAGACTAAAACAAAGAGTAATATGGAGAAATTGGAAAAACTGAAAACCTTTAGAAAAACAAACCCCCCCCCCCCCACAAACCTGAGTCAACAAAGGCTTTTACAGCATAACCATTGACTTTACAGTCTATGTACAGCATATGAACCTGTCCAAAACTTTCAGGGGCAAACTCCATAGCAGTTTCCATGTTAGTTTCAATATTTTTCATCCTGGCGAAAAAATAATGCCCATTAAACTATCACAACAACACAGGAATTAAGATAAAGTATATATGGCAAACTTACAAGTGAGATAATTAAATACTTTTCCTTTACATGACTAACTTAAGTGACATATTTAGACTACATGAAAAAAAAAAACAAAAAACACCAAGGTTGTTACATATAGCTGATAAGAATGTGTTATAGCGGTAGCTGGACTGAAAGTTAATACAATCCCATCTAGCAAGCTTAATCCTGAAATTTTGATTTCAGCTTATCTTTAAACAGAGGAATAGATGGTTGAGTGGTGTAGAGTGCTTGACTGTCTACCTGAGAGTCCTGGGTGAAAACCATGGGTATTTTTCTAGGTACTTGTGAAAGTTAGTAGAATGTCCCTAAGTTCACCCAGCTTTAAATAGGTACCTGACTTCGGTTAGGGAGGTAAATGCGGCCTGGCGTTGTGCTAACCGTAGAATCCCCTTACATGCAGCGGTTACAGAAATAGATGAATTCTACTTCATCTATCCTGATGGCCCTTCAGGGCTAAGGGAACTTAACTTTCCTTATTATATACAATTATGTTACTTAAGATTATTAAAACACAGGAATAAATATATAACAAGACTTGCAATACCTTTTCCCCATTTTTATTTTCACTTTCAATCAACTTTTAAAATCAGGTTTTATGCATGACAAACTCAATAACAATACAATGCCAATCTGATGGTTTGTTTTGCAACTCACAGGCCGGTCGAAGTGCAATTTGAACAAAAAAAACAATATTGCACAACCACAAACCTATAAGCCACAATAACATTAAATCTTGAGAATTCAAATTATCAGACAATAAATGTTTTGATACTTGCGTGATAAGCAGTTATATCAAGGCATCTAAATGTATTAAACATAATAAATAAAAATTTATGACAGTAAAAGAAAAGGCCTGGAAAAGTGCAATATGATAGTTACACTGAACACATTGCACAGTTCAGGACCTGTCTTCTTTGCCAAAAAAAAAAAAAAAACAAACCAACAAACAGCACAGGATATTAAAGAGAATATATTAATAGGCTTCAAATGTTATTAAAGATTTAACAGTCTTCAAAGGCTCATATGCAGTACATTATTTGTTACCTTGACAGGCCGGGGTAAGTGCAATTTGTTAACAATTGTGCCAAGTTGCACTAACCATAACCTGCTAAGGCCAAACTTAATGATTTTTTTTATTAAACTTTTCTAAAACAGGATTTAGTGGAATAAATATATTACAGGGGGTAATCAGAGATGTTCAAACTTCAAATCAACAGGCCGGGAAAAGTGCAATGTGAAATTAAAGGACAGACTGCACTCTTCACAACCTTATGGTATGAAGATTTCAAAAGATTCTATTGTCTGAAGAAATACAAATCCATCCTTATTAAACAACGTCAGAAAATTTAACTTTACTAACCTGTCAGTAAATTTATGAAATTATTATTATTAATAAAAGACAAACAGGCTTTTGGGTTTCTGACTGCAAAATATTAATGTTGCATATATTTTTGTTAAGTTACACACCTGATGGCTTCTTCAATCTGCTGCTGGGCATGTGGATCAAAAGGATCTGCAGTTAATAGTTGCAATCTTTTTTGTTCTTCTTTGATTCTAGCCTGTCTCTGCTCCTCAAACACTTTTGCAAACTTTACTGAGAAATTTAGATACTTGGCTATTATAACTAAATTTCCAGCATTTCAAATATATAATAGCAACCTAATGGCTGTAAAAATAGGGTATTCTATTTAAATATTACTGGCTTCTTGACTGCGTTGTGATTCTCAAACTGTTCATAAAATCTACAGTTAATAACAATTGCCATCTTTAATTATTAGCTCTAAAACCTAAAATATTACTGTTAAAATAACAACTAATTGCACTTTTAAATTGAAAAATGATAACAATCATGATAATTTCTTATCAACTTCCCTGAAAATAAAAATAGCAACGCCCAACTTAACAAGCTTCAATGATGCACTATTATATACTGAAATTTGTTTTAAAAGTTCATCTAATTTAAACCATTGATAACAAAAACTCAAGCATTTTTTTAAAGTAAATTGTTGCTGTAAATTTAATAATAGGTAATATTTTAATGTATCCAAGTACAAATGAGGCAAATGTGCAAAAGAAATAGTTTACAAAGGTTTACTTTAATCAATGGTTTAAAAAGAGGTTTTGTATTGCACTAACTGATAGATTTTTGCCCATTTGTAGCAAAATAATCAAAAGCTATGTTTATTTTGATTTTTTATAAAAGCAACATATTTTTCTATGTCTTTAATAGGGGAGTTGATTGACTATTCTATTTGGGTACTGGGGGTTTGAACTTCATTCCAGGATTTATTTTTTTTTCAACATTAGATATTTCTTTGTTCAAACAAAGAAATAAAAAATATATATATTTCGACTAATAGGTTTTTCAATTTCGTTCATAAGATAGAATAAATAAACTTACAATTACATATTCATGATAGAATAATATGTACGTTTTTATATTACACAAAGTTTGCACTGGTTAAGAAGGGTAATTATAAAGCTTGTTATAACATAACTGGTAAAAATTAATCCATTAAATTTAAAAGATCTGGTGAAAATCAATAATCATACATGAAATTAGTTCAATATACAAGATTTATAATTGAAAAATTTAATTTACTGTAATTTCTTTGCAACTAACAAAGAGTTAAACATTGACTAATTTTTTTTATGTTGCATTACTATTGGTGAATTTATAAGTGGTATAACAAACCAATCAGTTTGATAAGTAGCATTAAAGAATGAATCAAATAAAAAAAGAACTAAAAAAAAATCTATTTTAAAAAAAATGAACACAAGGAAATATAATAAGTTTCCAGTTCACTCTGAAAAAGGCTGGTATTAAAACATACCCCGGTCAGATAAAGCATCAGCTAGTGGAGGATTTCTTTCTTTTAAAAGTGCCATTTGACTAGGATCTTTCAATAACATGTTTCTGATGAATTCTGGGTCATCTTCACGCCTAGTATTAACACGTTCTGAGCCTGGCAGATGTATGCTTCCGAAATCAATGTTGGGAAATTCTGCGGAAATAAATTTATTTCTAGAGCTTAATAAGAATTATCATAAATCAATATGTATTTTTTATTTAAATTAAAAGTAAGTTTTTGAAACAAAGAAAGTTTAACAAAACATTCTGCAAGAACAAAGATTATATATTATTCAGTATATCAATTTACAATGAAAAACGCTCTGTCAAATTTTATTAAGATAAATAAATCATTTTTAAAACATCAATCTCAATTGAATTAAGTATTCTAGCTAGGTTTGTATTATCAGGAATAACTTTTTATTTGGATTCTATAAACTATACTATAGGCCAAAATGACAACCACCGTACTCATTTATTATGTGTCTGAATCAATATTTCAGTAAAAAATTTTGTAGGGTGAACCCAGCAGTGATTATGTGAAAGTTTTAAATGAAATTAATTTGTTGTAAAAGTAAGCACATTTATTATTAAACATCATATTTGGATACAAGTTTTTTTTTTTTGCAATGTCTGCAACTTCCAAACATTTACAGAGCAGTGCAAGTGGTATTAGTCTTTTTAACTTTTTATGTTTACCAATGAAAAAAAAAGAAACCTTAAAACTTTAAAGAAGATCACCCACTTCCAACAATGAAATTCTGAAAATGGGCTAATGCTTTTCACTTCCATAAGAATAAAACTACTGGATTAAAAACAAAAAATTTAAATCTTTTTTATTGTAAGAGTGATACATTTTCATATATATTAAAAATTTCATACAATTAAAATAAAAGCCAATAATTCATAACATTCATTGCCTTAGCCTAAGGCTTAGGATGACTAGGTTAATTATTCCATTCCAAAACTCAACAAATGCCAAACCTAAGGCTAAGGCAGGATGCAGTAATGATATAATTGATCTGATAAATTTTATTGAACAAAATTAATTGATTATACTCCATCTTACACAGTGCTTTCTACCTGAGGGATGTGAAATCTGACCACGTAATTGTTGTACAAGTACAATGTCTCCATTGTGTATTCCATACTGCTTCAATGTCAGTTTGTCGTCATGAAGAGGTCGCCCGTTCCACACTATCGACATTTCTTGAGCAGGGACACCTGTTTCTATTTGACATAAAGCTTTGAAATTTTCTAGTTCAAGATCTTCGCTCACTTCAATTGTAAACAACTGATCGGATAAAGTTGTTATTGTGATGTGCATAGTTTCTTCCTTTATTAATATAAATTATTGAATAAATATAATAATTAACTGAAACTATGTCAACCACAAAGGAACGTGTTAAAACCGGAAGTTAACAAACTTCTGTTAGATTTGTTTGAAAAAAAAAACTCGAACAAGATTCTTAACGGAACAAATGAAACTGTTAGGCTGAAAAATGACACAATGCTACTGATCAGCGTTAGCTACTAAATATATGTTTTAATTCCAGCTGACTATTTATAATGTATCGTTTTTGTTTGGTATTGTTTGAAAATGATAAGTTATGAATAAGTAATTATCATGAATTATGGTTTTCACTGAAAAACTTTGCGATGTCGAACAGTGGCGTAGGCCTACATAGCTTTTGTGCCTCCCGGGGGTGGTCTCTAAAAATGTCAGCCCGAAGGTCTTAAAAGTCGAACAACTTGGAAACCGAACAGAATATACAATATTATCTTAGAATAAATGTATGCTTTGAAATTCGAACGTCCGTCATGTTATATTTTTTTGTTGCATTTTTTAGTTTTTTTTTTATGTTGTGGTTATGTGACTTATGTCATATTTTATTTACGCGCCAGTGGTTAGTAGGGCCATTTTTCTCCTTAGCTACTTTGCAGTATGAAACAGTGTCATGGAAATTGAATGTACATATTTTATTAACAAGAAATAAATGATTTGATTTTATAATATACACAGGCCTATACAATTCGACATATATTTCACATATATGTGATAGTTTATAGCTTCTTTAACGGAATTAAATTGGTGTATTTATCAAACTTCATTTATTAATTTATCATTTTAATGCATATAACAAGTGGCGTCACGATAGTTGGTGTCACCCGGTGCGGAAATATCAGGGTGTGAACCCCCCCCCCACCCTTCCAAGACTTCCACCATGAGTAATGTTACATATTTCGATTTTTCCTGCACTAGACCTTAGACTGTATTTTAGAAAGATGTATATAATTCCCAATTTCATAAAATCACGTTCTTATTTTTTAGAACGTTTGCACAAAAACTCTAGATCGATCCGAGCAGCTTTGAACTGTATTCGTTTACCTAAGCTCCAGAAGCTCTGCGTGGTGGCACCCAGGCACGCCGAGAGGGGGGGGGAAAGGGGGTCATAGCCAGGGGGCCCGCATCTGTAAGGGGGCCCGGCCGCCCCGACCATGCCAATTTTTTCACGACTTATTGTTTATTAAAGGGTCCGCAATGATGTCATGCCCTGGGGCCCGTGCTGGCTCTCGGCGCCACTGGTGGCACCCTGTGCGTCTGCTCTGCATAGTGGCCTCCTGTGCTACTGCCTTATATGGTGACACCCTGTGCGACTGCTCTATATAGCGACACCCTGTCATCTATTATCGGTTATAAAACCGACTATACCGATTTTTTTTTCTGCTATGAAATTTAGAAATGTTCATTTCGGTGTCACCCCTAAAATGGTGTCCTCCGGTTCGGCCCGCACTTCCCCTAGTGACACCAACAGCACACCCTAGTGCAGGGGTCGGCAACCTTTTGAGACGGAAGAGCGAAAAGTTATAATTTACAATTCTCTCAATTTTTAAAGAGCCACTAAATCTCTTGTTTCAATATTATGGTATTTGAATAGGCCGCAATTTCACATCGAAAGAGTCGCAACTTGACATCGAAAGAGCCGCATGCGGCACGCGAGCCGTAGGTTGCCGACCCATGTCCAAGTGGATGCTCGTCGGGACATCATAGGAACAAGAAACAAGCAACACAACACAGAGGGAACAATAAACAAGCAACACAAAACAGAAGGAACAAGAAACAAGCAACACAAAACAGAAGGAACAATAAACAAGCAACACAGCACAGAA
Source organism: Bulinus truncatus (assembly GCA_021962125.1). Classification (NCBI taxonomy): domain Eukaryota; kingdom Metazoa; phylum Mollusca; class Gastropoda; family Planorbidae; genus Bulinus; species Bulinus truncatus. The sequence goes on from JAGDYQ010000024.1 coordinate 4,989,614, forward strand.
GGAACAAGAAACAAGCAACACGGCACAGAAGGAACAAGAAACAAGCAACACGGCACAGAAAGAACAAGAAACAAGCAACACGGCACAGAAGGAACAAGAAACAAGCAACACAGCACAGAAAGAACAAGAAACAAGCAACACAGCACAGAAAGAACAAGAAACAAGCAACACAGCACAGAAGGAAACAAGCAATATAAAATCAAAGTTTTGATTAAAACTAACCATTGTCTAAAATATATTTCTTTTTTCTTAAAGTTTTGCAATAAATTTTAATCTTATCATGTTTAATAAAGTAAACTTTATTTGTTTTTGTTCAAAGTATCTGATCTCGAGACATTAAGCTCTTAAAGCCGAGCACTTTACCTTTGCACAAATTCTGCGAAAACGTATAATTTATATCGTATTGGTATATTTACTTATATACATGAATATTTTTCCCAAATAGAAATTTAAATTAATTAAAATTAGTGAAAGTAATTAAATAATAGCAAAATTAAATCATAAATTGTCACGGAGAACTAAAATGTGCCTCAAAAATCGTTTACATAAAACATTTTTCCATGTAAACAGAAGTTTCGAGTGGAGAAATCGGTAAGGAAAAAAAAGAGACTATCTATCTCAGAGGCCCGTGGACAAGCGATTTAAGGTCCGGTCACATCCCCCAACTCAAAAAGGTGTAAACACTCACAGAATGATATCTTGTGAACTACTGTTAGCTACTTTTCCCCCTTCTCTTTATCAGCACAATTAAGACAATCAGGAATCATATTTGTGAATCATGACTTAAAATCACTCACTCGGAGACTTGAACGCTGGCATCAGCGCGATTACGGCAATCAGGAATCATATTTGTGAATCATGACTTAAATCACCAACTCGGAGACTTGAACGCTGGCATCAAACCTAACGCTGATCAACTCATGCTTCATTCATTACGCACGTTGCGTTGGCAAACTATGTGTGTTTGTATAGCGGCGAGTGTAGCCTATATGTGTGTGAGTGAGCGCGTGTCGCCGCGCGCTCTCTTCGCCTGTGTAATATTTTTTTTGTCCCCACGTGATTATTATATACAATGCATAGAACTACTAAAGCTAATAAGGTCCTCGCAGTTAACCACATAACAGCAACCCAAACACGCAGCAACCTTTCTCCATCATTATCATCATCGTCGTCGTCATCGGTGTATTAATTGTTGCTTATCATTTCGTCGTAGCTGCTCTCTGTCTCCTTGCATCGATCCGGTTCGAACCACCGCTGCTCTCCCAACCTCCCACGCCACAATATCTTCTTCCCTCGCCAAGCGGTCGTCTCTCTCTCTCTCTCTCTCTCTCTCTCTCTCTCTCTCCAAGTAGATGAGCACTACTGGATCATTCATACAAATGATAACATTGGTCAAATAAAATAAAATTATAGAAGCGACGCCGCAACGGGGTGTTGCTGTGGTGGTGGCTTGCAGCTGGGACGCAGGTGTGTTGTTCGTAGCTGGTGTGCCCTACTGTGAGTTGATGTGCTGTTGGTGGTGACACGGCAGGTTACTCGGTGAATTCACTGTGGATAACGCAAAAAGAAAAAAAAAATCAACAAAACAAAGACGAAGCAAGACAAAACAAAGTTAAGCCAGTTATCATTTATTCTTACACAATGTGCTATATATAGAGCTGGATTTATTTAATGGAATTAATTGAACAGTTTTTGAAGTGAAGCAGGTAAGTTTATGACCTAACTGCTATCTATCTATCCATCCATCCAACTATCCATCCATCCATCCGTCCGTCCGTCCGTCCATCCATCCGTCTGTCTGTCTGTCTGTCTGTCTGTCCGTCCGTCCGTCTGTCTGTCTGTCTATCTGTCAGCTATCATCTATCTATCTAATCTATCTATCCGTCTGAGTTTCTGTTTCTGTCTGTCTGTCTCACCCTGCCATGTCTATGTCTCTAAACTGTTAAATGATAAATCAAGACACTGGTTGATGTTAAACACACGCACACTCACACACTCTCAACTGTACACTATGATAACAGTTGATTTCAAATGTCATAAATATACATACAAATATTAATGTAAAACCACTTCACCCACAGTGCCTTCATTATTAAAAGTATTCTGACGTAATTTACACTAGTTACACGCTAAAACAGACAGACTGACTGAGACTAGCGACTTAGTGACTTTACAATACTTACGACTAAGTGAACAATTAGGTTGATTTCCTAGTACAACATTCGTGAGCTCCAGATTTTTATACATGCCCGTAGCTACGTGTCTAGATGGGATCAAGACTCTTTTTTTAATTCTCGGTAACATGAATTGCGTTATAAATGCTCGTACATAAACATATTATATCAACTTGTCTGTAGCGTGTCGTCCATTTCTAAACAAACTGTTGTATTCATCCAGAGGAAAATGATGACAGTATCTTCTACTCCTGGCTAATTTTTTTGAAATTTTAAATGTGGTCATAGACGGTTAATTTGACAGTCCTTATTGATTATCTTCTGCTCGATTTTGTTTATTGTTTGTTTAGGGCTATATTCAACAACAACAACAACAACAACATCAGAGCCCGTATTATTTTAAACGCGGGATAATTTTTTTTTTTAGCTAGGTCAGTGCTTCTCAAACTGGGATGTGTGTGTGTGTGTTTGATGAGTCCCAGTTTTTATTTATTCCACTTAAGTAATTGTATAACAGTGCGAAATGTTATATCCACAGATGTCACTGGTGCAAACAGGCTTTTAAAAATATTTTAACCAAGTGGTTCACAAAATTTCAAATCTAGCTTTGATAACTATTTTGTTTTCGCGACATACCTGAAAAAAAACTGTTTTGATTTCGCGACATACCTGTAAAACTGGTTTGATTTCGCGACATACCTGAAAAACTGGTTTGTTTTTGCAAACCACATCTACAGAAAAACTGCGAGGAAAAGGCTTCATTGATTTTATATAGACCTGAATATTTTCTACGTTTATTTTGTAGATTAATAAACATTAAATTTAACATTGTTGTAATTACGGTATATACATATAGTAATGATTTATTGTGGGCAATGTAACGCTCTACATGAACTCATTCTTTAATATTCTTTGCCATTGGGCAATGTAACGTTCTACATGAACTAATTCTTTAATATTCTTTGCCAGTGGGAAGTGTAACGTTCTACGTGAACTAATTCTTCAATATTGTTTGCCAGTGGGAAATGTAATGTTCCACGTGAACTAATTCTTCTATTTTCTTTGAGTCAACTAAATCAAATTTATCTTCATTTCTGATACTATTCATGTATTCAACCTTATTTCTCAAATATTTGATGTGATCTCAATTTTCTCTGTTTGTCGTTATTTTTTTTTGTACTCACAACATTTACTTAAGGTACAACATGTATTATGTGAGTCAGCACATTCATTCCGACTTCAAATATCATCTTAAACTACACACAATACGACAATGTGCCACAGTGGCATAGCAAGCTTAACTCGCGCCCGGGGCACAATAACTTTTTAGCGCCCCCCCCCCCAATTTCTAAAACCATATAATATTATATGTAAAATATACCAATTGGCGCTCCTTTGTGACTAGCGCTAGGGGCATGATGTCCTCCCCCAACTTGCCCCCCCTCCCCTCACTACGCCACTGATGTGGCATATATTACACACAGTACTCATGAATTCTTCACCCTTAATCTAAGGCTCTAAAGACTTATTAAGGATCTAGCATATTTCACAAATACTATCCATTATTCCTGATCCAATTTTACTCCAATATCTGACTTACGATGCTTTTTTTACGGCATTTTGACATCTCTTCCGTACGGTAATACAATTACTACCATAAACCGTACAACTTTTCCATTATCGTTGCATCATACAATGTTTACATTTTTTCGGCACTCACGACTACCAGAGTGGATAGAATAATTTAAACGTTAAGAAGAAACCTTCGTTTGTCCATTATATCTTTTCGTAATGTGTTTCCTTAATAATTTCCCAGAAGTGCAGGATTTACGTATAAGCAACACAAGCAATAGCTTAGGGCCCCGACTTTCTTGGAGGCCCCCAAAAATTGTCCAAGTGAGCAATCACCATATATATATATATATATATGTTGCGTGCTGGTATTTTACTTTTGGTTACAATCACGATGTACAAACACCAAACAACAGAAGACTCAAATGCAGGCTTTGTATTTTCCTTCTTTAATCTTAATGTTTATCTTACAACATCAAATCTTTACATCAAAAGTTCACAACATCACATAATCCAATAGTCTCTAACGCCTTTTATATATATATATATATATATATCTACTGCTGTCTTTTACTACTAAAATTATGCTCTGACTAACTGCTAGAATAATAGAAGACTATAGTGGACTTTGTTACATCTCACGTCCACTCTCTACGCTCGCCTCAGCCCCAATTCTACTCTCTACGCTCGCCTCAGCCCCAATTCTACTCTATCCCCAAATCTACTGTCCCCAATCTCTCGCTCTCCTTGTGCCCCACCCACTGGTCGGATTGGCTAATTAGCAAAATCCCATTAAAAGGTTAGCGCCCTTTGCCACCCTCGGTTGTGTTCGGTAATTTATCTGTTTGTCAAGAATGTCAGTTGACTCTCTCCACTCTCGGAACAAAGCCTAAGGTATCATATGTCACGTCCCTAACCTGGGTCGCTAGAAAATATAACGACTCTACCCCCAAATATTTAACCCTGAACTCTTGACTTAACCTCTCAAAGATTTACTTTACATATTATCCTACATTCTAACCAATGTGTGAGAACCTGTTCTCCACATCTCTCCCCATGTCACCAAGCATGATGCAATCATGCAAACAAAAAACAGCAGTAGATTTTTTTAAACGGAAAAATAATAACTAATGACATCTTTAACGCTAACAACACATTGCCCATTAGCCTATATAGCAGACTGGACAAACAAATATTTTAACATGATACACAAGATCAAAATAAAAGGATAAATGATTTCAAAGATGGAACGTATAACAACTCTAACACATGAAATACAACAGTAACAGATCCCCTTGGTCAGACACCATACTATGGCTTGCCCCTCCTCTCCATTGTAGCATATCTTGTTTCAGGGGGTGAAAGTTCCCACTGAGGGATGAAACAGAGTGTAGCGTCCCATTGTGTCCTAATGACAGGCTGTGGTGGTAACAAAATAGCACTAGCCTCCATTAGAATAGGACACAATTAAACCCATGAACTTCCAAAATGTACACATGCTGATAACATGCCGCACAAACATAAATGTTTACATTTAACTTGACATAGGTGTTTATCATTCTATATAATAAGTACTTTTGGTTTTCAAAATACATTTTAACTGTTACTGTTAACAATTTCATGAACAATAAACCACAACCAAATATAGTAGCAAAATAAACATGATTAAAATTCAACATACTAGTACTTCGATATTACTATTAAATTCCAGTGTTACAAAGACAAAAAGCGCACATCATCAAAAAATGGTAATACAATGAAAATTACTAAAATTTCATCACCCATAGTTAACTCTATTAATAAGAAATGAATACATAAATCATATTACACCAAAGCCACTTAGTACCACATAAGATCACGAGCAACAATAATTCCGGCTATAACAGAAGCTGATCTCTTAATAGAATTACAGTAATTCAATCGATCGCACTTTTCAAAATATACCCGATTAAAAAAAATACATTGTTTTCACAGGTGATTCTACTCAAACTTTTAATCAACCATCAGTTATAAACTGTTTTAGAAATAACAGACATAATAAACAACTATGTCATTTCGTTGCAAATAACATCAGACAATAAATCTTACAAATCTATTAAAACGTCATTAAAATTAGGTCAATTAAATATTTGTGATTCCTTCAACAGTTTTACGTAATAAAATGTTAGGTAACCATAATCTGCAGCGAAACAAAATCATCATCTATAACATAAAAGTTACATCATGCAATTCTGAATTCTTCTAAACGAACAACAAAATTATTGGCTCTATTAAAACAACATACGATATTTTCCAATACACAGAAAATCATCAATTAAAACACTTAAAAAACTTCATCATATTTACAAACATTAGCCCTTTCTGGTACATCAGTAATCGAGATGCCACATGGTCGAGGATCAAACTATTTTACAAAATGTTCTCGCCAGTTGCTATTTAAGTCCCTCTCCCTGCATCCAAAGAACCCATACTTTGATTTTCTCTTTTGATGAAAATTATTATGAAACTCATTATTTTTAGGTCTAGACTTCAGAGTACAGTAATGATCTTGGTAGTGGGATCTAAAACATGACGCTACCCTACGACTACTGTCTCTGTCTTCATACACCCTTCTGTTACAAAACCTTACATTATTACTTTCATAGCATCTCCTACCCTCATGATATTGTGGGTCATATCTACCCCTACACTGTAAAACAGTGTTATCACCCTGCCTACACCGTGTGTTCATTGGCCTTTTATTTACACAATTCCCCTTCACACAACATTGCTCTCTCCCAGCAAACTGCCTTCTACTTCTGTACTCACACTCACATTTGCGCTGCCAAACTAGCTCTACGGGCATGTCACAATTATAACTGTTGTTCTTCCTTACAACAATTATTCTACGAGTCTGATACTCCTTAGGTCTAAATCTCCTTCTCTGCCATTGATCACATTCTCCCACTGACTGACTTAGACCAGCTACAGGTTTACTAAACGCACAGGAAAAGTTGGTTTTTGTTGTGGTGTCTTCCCAAAATAATCATTTTGTTTACAAACAGGCTCTATAACAGGGAACTTTATTCTATCACATTTCTCCTTAATTATTGTTCCTTTATTACCACAACTTTTGGTCCGATTACTGGCTTCTTCAATAAATTTAACTTGACCAATGTCCCTTTTTACATCCTTGATCTCAACTATTGAGCCCACTAAATCTATTTTACTAACCATAGCCTTCAAACCCTCTACTATTTTAGGCTGTGATGCGGCGATTGAATCTATTGATTCTAATTTGATTAGGATACTGTGTAACAACTTCTCTACCGAACCTAGTCTAATTGACAAGTTGTCTATTTTTAAATTTGTTTCTATTATTTCATCTCGTAATCTCTCTCTGTTATCTAACTGCCCATTTACACGTTCTCTACTCTCTCTTTCATCCTCTAATGTCAACTCCTTATTTGTCACCTGTATTCTATTATCACCCTTTGACCTCTCAATTTCTTCGTTATTTTCCTCAAATAAATATGACCCTATTATCGGCTCGTCATCTTCTAATGACAGATTTTTCTCTTTCAATTGCCTCGCGTGAAATGCCTTTCCAAATTCTTTCTTCCGTAAGACCCAACCACCAAAACATTTCAATTTTACCATTTTCACTTGCCATCTCTTCTAGTCTCTCTTATGTTGGAATCAGAGAAAAGAATAAAACAATGCAATACAACAAATACACAAAAAATGCCAATAAAACTACTCAAAAGTACCAGATAAATAGAAAACACATAACTAGCACAAAAAAAAATAAGAACAAAAATTAGAACACAAAATCAAATGATTAACAACGAAACTAAATCATGGAACCGATTAAAAAATTTAAAAATATAATTCAACATATATATGTTTTAGTTGTTCCAAGTGGACCCTATTTTAACCTCTACTGTATTCGAAGAAATACAGAATTCCACTAGGAACAACAAACAAATTATTCAGCTGAAGTTATCTAAGAAATTAGATCTACATATATAATTACATTGAGTTAACTTGTCTGTAGTCGTCAATTCCAACGTCGATATGAAATTGAAATCACTGTGTAATCCAATATTTGAATGCACCACACTTAAACACAATCGGGTCAGTAATCTAAACAGTATGAGCAAAGTTAGCTCACCCGCACAATTAATTTGGTCTGAAACATCAGCCACGTCAGATACGTCGGCTACTTCAGGTACTTCAGACACGTCAGGTACTTCAGCCACGTCAAATACGTCGGCTACTCCAGGTAAATCAGCCACGTCAGATACGTCGGCTTCTTCAGATTCATCAGCCACGTCAGATATGTCGGCTTCTTCAGATTCATCAGCCACGTCAGATATGTCGGCTACTTCGGCAACAGCAAATTCAATAACAGAAAAGCTCAACTTGTCGACAGCAGTATCACACTATCAGGTTAGGACGTTAGGTAAATCCCCATAAGGTTGGTAGTACGACTTGTACTCGCAGTAGATAATATACAACGTCGCTCACTGTACAGATTCTTGCTTATACTTCATACGTTTTCTATATTCTTGCGCAGCAGTCAGTTTTCGTCGGAGGTGCCAATATATGTTGCGTGCTGGTATTTTACTTTTGGTTACAATCACGATGTACAAACACCAAACAACAGAAGACTCAAATGCAGGCTTTGTATTTTTCCTTCTTTAATCTTAATGTTTATCTTACAACATCAAATCTTTACATCAAAAGTTCACAACATCACATAATCCAATAGTCTCTAACGCCTTTTATATATATATATATATCTACTGCTGTCTTTTACTACTAAAATTATGCTCTGACTAACTGCTAGAATAATAGAAGACTATAGTGGACTTTGTTACATCTCACGTCCACTCTCTACGCTCGCCTCAGCCCCAATTCTACTCTCTACGCTCGCCTCAGCCCCAATTCTACTCTATCCCCAAATCTACTGTCCCCAATCTCTCGCTCTCCTTGTGCCCCACCCACTGGTCGGATTGGCTAATTAGCAAAATCCCATTAAAAGGTTAGCGCCCTTTGCCACCCTCGGTTGTGTTCGGTAATTTATCTGTTTGTCAAGAATGTCAGTTGACTCTCTCCACTCTCGGAACAAAGCCTAAGGTATCATATGTCACGTCCCTAACCTGGGTCGCTAGAAAATATAACGACTCTACCCCCAAATATTTAACCCTGAACTCTTGACTTAACCTCTCAAAGATTTACTTTACATATTATCCTACATTCTAACCAATGTGTGAGAACCTGTTCTCCACAATATATATATATACTTAAGTAGGCTATTTGGCACTGACATATAACATCTGGACTTAAAAAGGGCCCCATATCTCAAATAACTTAAAGGCCTCATCAAATCAAAATCCTGGCCCTATTTCCTAGGAGTTTATTCCTAAAACCTTTTCATTAGTAAACCATTTTTTTCTTTCTATCTAAAAAAAACTATAATTTAGATTTCTTTCAATGATAAACTTGAGTTTATGCCGTGTTTAAGTTTATATCAATAGATGGCATCAGAAATATAAACAGGCTTACGGAATGAAATAAATCTCCCGCCTGCTTTCCCTAGTGTCATGATACAATACGGTCCTGTAAGCATGAAGTGAAATCAACAAGACGAAAATAGAGGGGAAATAAACAGTAGAGCAGCATTCTAGATCAAATCACTCTATTCTAATGTACTCTGTCTGTCTGTTTCTCTCTCTTTCTATCTGTTTGTCTCTCTCTTTCTGTCTCTCTTTCCCCACTGCCGATCAATGGAAGAGGAAAGAGATAAAGTGTGTGTTCAGACTAATTTATATAATTTGGATGGTCAATATTTTTGTAATGGCGTCATCTGTTTTATTTTTTTTATTATATACTTTAATTACGTTTTAATAAACCTACTAAAAATATCTTCTAAAAAATATATTTTTATGATTTTATATTACTTTAACGTTCTAAAGATTAATTCTAAAAAAAAAATATAAAAATAATTTACAGTGAAAAACGGAATAAAAAAGTATTAAGCATACCCCCCCCCCCCACACACACACTCTCTCACTTCTGCTGCGTAGCCGAAATATAAAAACAACAGCATAAACAATATGTAGTAAGATACTGGCAGCATGAAACAGCAACATCCAATGAAATTCCTGATAACTGTAAACTAGTGTAAACGATTGGTTCAGAACGGGCACCGTGTGGTGCGCAGTTTTCCCATGTCTCATTGGAGCTCTTTCCCCCAACTGTGCGTGCGCATCTGTTGCTATGAAACACAGTATGATTAGATTCAGGCCTGTGGAGTCAGATCATCTGACTTTATTTTTTTTTTGTGGGCTTTTTGTTTTTTTACTTTTGATAATGAAGAAATTTAAACAAATGACATAACTATTTTCACCATGACACACACAAACGCCCTCTTAGAAACTCACACATCTACAATGCCATTTTCAGGGCTTCGGGGCGCCTAGGCAAAGTTACCTGTGGGGGGGCCCTGATATATATATATTTATATATAAATAAACGATTCTGAAAAAATCTATCTATCTATCTATCTATCTATCTATCTATCTATCTATCTATCTATCTATCTATCTATCTATCTATCTATCTATCTATCTATCTATCTATCTATCTATCTATCTATCTATCTATCTATCTATCTATCTATCTATCTATTAATCTGTCTGTCTGTCTGTCTATCTATCTATTATATCTATCTGTGTGCAGGCACGCCGAGAATGGGGGCAGGGGGGGTCGTAGCCGGGGGGCCCGCATCTGTAATGGGGCCCGGCCGCCCCGACCATGTCAATTTTTTCACGACTCATTGTTTATTAAGGGGCCCGCAATGATGTTCTGCCCTGGGGCCCTTGTTGGCTCTCGGCGCCCCTGTCTGTGTGTCTGTCTGTTTCTCCGTCCTTCCGTCGGTCTGCCTGCCTATCTGACTCTCAGAGTCGCCATCCATTGAACTATTCCCTTCCCTTGTTACACTCAGAACTTGGCAAGCGAGTTATTCCCCCCCCCCCCCCCAACCATTGTGTTACATTGATACATTTTTAATGTAGCGATTGTTATATCTCTGCTTCAACGGTTTTGTATGATAGAGGCGAGTAAGTTACCGATGTAGCGAAGAAATGTTTCGTAAGCTGCAGGAAGTTTTTAAAACAACCATTTACATCCGAAAGACTGTAGCAGAAAAAACTACTAAACTACTGAAGCTAGCAGTTATGTCCCTTTTAAAGGCCCCATTCATAAAACGGTTCCGTGACATCTCATCATACGAGACATCTCATCATACGAGACATCTCATCGAACGAGACATCTCATCGTACGAGACATGTCATCATACGAGACATCTCATCGTACGAGACATCTCATCGTACGAGACATCTCATCGTACGAGACATGTCATCATACGAGACATGTCATCATACGAGACATTTCATCATACGAGACATCTCATCATACGAGACATCTCAACCATCGAGACATCTCATCATACGAGACATCTCATCGTACGAGACATGTCATCATACGAGACATCTCATCATACGAGACATCTCATCGTACGAGACATCTCATCATACGAGACATGTCATCATACGAGACATGTCATCATACGAGACATCTCATCATACGAAACATCTCATCATACGAGACATCTCATCATACGAGACATGTCATCATATGAGACATCTCATTATACGAGACATTTCATCATTGCAACATTTCATCATTATAGCAATTCATCATTGCACATTTGAAGATTATAGCAATTTATAATTATAGTATTTCACCACCATAACATTTCATCATTGCATAAACTGCATTTAGCAAACATAAGTACCCTAAGTCCCTAAACCCTAACCCCATCTTAGTGATGATGACATGTTGCAATGATGAAATGTCTCGTATGATGAGGTGTCTGGTCACCTCATAAAACTCTGTGATCTGGGATGAACATTTATAGCATTTCTTTATGTCTATTTCTCTTCGGAGTGATACTATGTAATGGTATTCAGTGGGACTCACGCCACAAATAAATTTTACGTTTAACGTTGATCCCACATGGTAGCCTGCACTCATCTTACCTGTTCATTGAACATCAAATCTTGTTGGTCAAAAAAATAATAATACTATAAAATATCCCTTAAGCTGTAGTTTTTCAAATTTTTAAAAATCTATATTTCTATATATTACTTTTGACATTTTTCAAAAGACTCACCCATAAAAAAAATATAATGACAACAGCCTGAAATTTCAGCTCAGTGAAGTATGCAAAATCCACATAAGTGCCTTTCAAAACCACTGGTTTAGAGTGGAATTGTGATCAAAGCCTTCGACATGAAACTCGTAATACATACAATATAATACACGCACAAAAAAAGTGCTGATTACAGTAATGTATGAATTGGAACTATTTACGACTGAGTACATTGGCCTGGTCACCACGATAACGGCCACAGGCATCAGCGCCCGAGGGGAGAAGGCCGCGATAGGAGATTAATTTTGTTTTTTTTATTATTCAGCTCATCGTATGCTAGACTTCAGCAAGGAATGTGAATGACACTCACCCACGGCACTGCGTGTTTCTAGCGCCGCCTCTGCCAATTTAAGGAGTCATTTAGTTGGTAACTTACACCGTAACAATTCGTTGACTATTCAACGTATTGATTGATACTTGAACCAACTCTATATGGTCATTCGTTATATTTAATGAGATGTTTTGAAAGGGAAATGACCGTGCGTGTGTGCATGAGTGTGTGTATGTGTGTGTGTGTGTGTAGTCCCTGCAAGGAGTGAGAGAAAATCTCTTAGATTCTATAAACCACTAATGGGACTGTTTTTATGGTGCCCTCTCTTTCACCATAGCCGATAGTGCAATGACATTGAAGGCACCACGGGAGGTATAGCGGGGACTTGAACCAGTGAACGTCAGGTTGACAGTCGAGTGATTTATCATAAGACCAACCGTCCCCGCAAAAACAACAACAACAACAATAAAAAAAACTCGCCCATATAAATGGAACCATTTTTAGGTTTTTGTAGTGTCCACCACAACCGGAAGTGTAATGGCCAAGGAGGAGCCACGGGAGATATGGAGGGAACTTTTTACCACGACCTAAATAATTCCCTTGGTTCTCACCAGAGATCAAACCCGGGACCCACTAGTCAGAAGTCGAACGCTTTACATCACGACCATCCGTCCCATCAAAGGACAGAGTAGGCGTGGCCAATTTTGACTTTTATTGTATGGCTTGATTGAACTGTTTTCACACGGACTATAAAATGAGTAACTGTTCTTGGGCTAGTGGAAGGTAGCCTGGGACATAGACAATGACTTTTTCCCTTGTTAACCTTTGACCCCGACCACGATCAAGCTAAATAAATCTGCTTTGCACAAGGGCCTGGAGTTGAAAGTTTACATCATCACGGCGTCGAAATGGACCCCCCCCCCAACCGACCCTCCCGAACCAACCCCCCTTTTAAAATTATTCTTTCCCCCGCAACATCTGCGATTTATTTATAAAGATGTGATGTTTTTTTTTTCTTCGTCCTTTACAAATGTGAGAAGAAAAAAAAGAGAATGATCTCATGTTAAGGCATTTACGGACTGTCGGGTTCAGGCGAAGTCAAGTTCACCTTGTTTCTTTTGTATGGCAAGGTGTGGCTAGTCCCAATATCCAGCTCCCTTTACCCCCCTCCCCCCAATGAATGCCAAGTAGCCTTTTGTAATCTGGGTGGACTGAGCGACATTGATCTAAAATTGATCCCGGGACTCACCGAGGTTTGAACCCGGGATCATCCCGTCCCCTCTTAACAACAATGATGACAGCTAATTATTATTCTTTTCCCGCATTTCGATTTCTACACCTCATTACACTTTAAGATGCACGAAGTCACGTGGAAGGACAAATGTAATCAGCCTCATTGCTGTTTAAGTTGCATAACTTCACCAATGCGATCAGGGTCACAATCAGAAAGCACCCGTCCGTTGTAGCCGCGGTTCTTAACCGGTGAAACGCATACCCCAAAGGAGTACGGGAAAAGTTTCTGTAAGTGTACGCAGCAACATTTAGATTTCATTTTAAACAACCAAGAGTTTGTAGACGATCGCCAGTTTGCTGCGTGACTCATCACCATACCACGTTTCCCAAATATCGCATTAGAAAAGTAACAACATTACACTTTGAAAATAGGGACATTTTATTCGAGAACTTGTATGTTTAGGAATTTTCGTAGAGAAACTTTCGCACCAATTTGAGGTGCAGTCGCGATGAATTTTGAGAACCGCGGCGTTATATCATGATTCATTTCACTGCCAAGTTTACATACCATAAAACCACGGCGTTATATCATGATTCATTTCACTGCCAAGTTTACATACCATAGAACCACGGCGTTATATCATAATTCATTTCACTGCCAAGTTTACATGCCGTATAACCGCAGCGTTATATCACGATTCATTTCACTGAAAAGTTTACATACCGTATAACCGCGGCGTTATATCATGATTCATTTCACTGCCAAGTTTACATACCACAGAACCGCGGCGTTATATCATGATTCATTTCACTGCCAAGTTTACATACCGTATAACCGCGGCGTTATATCATGATTCATTTCACTGCCAAGTTTACATACCATATATTTACCAGCTTAAACAGGGGCGGGAAAACCTTTTTTTTTGAGTCGTTGCCCAGAAAGGGTTGATACATTTTACTGAATTGCCGGACCAAAAAGAGGATGGACGATGTATTTATTTGAAATAATATAAATTGAATTCCAAAGCCATAACGTAAAATCAATTTCGGCCGCAGGGGGGGGGGAATCAACAGTCAAACGGTACTATTAGGCTTGCAGGCCGTTCTTGGCCCAAGACTGAATTAGAGCAATGGTAACATGATAAGGCAGATGTCCCCCTACATTTTGAAAAAAATGTCATATAAGAGAGGGAGCATTTGCTTCCCCCCCCTTACATTTAAAAAAAAATGTCATAAAGTAGTTATTTGCCCCCCCCCTGGAAAATTTTTGCCCCCCCCCCCCGGAAAAATTCCTAGCGACGCCCATGCATGTAGGCTTACTAGCCACCCATTCATGAAAAAAAAATCACTGCCCAAAAAAAACCCCACCAAAATAATGGAACTCAATATTCCGCTGTTGCTCATTGATGTTTTGTGTTGCATAATAGTAATACACACACAATTTATGTTGGTAATAGCACCTTTCACATAAAAATCACTTTTTTCATACTGTGGACCTTTAGATATAAATAATAATAATAATAATAAAAACAACAACGTAGACACGACCAGAATATATATTATACAGAATACGCATCCTCCCTCGATTAGATCGATTTTCCAATCGCTGACATATTCGTTATTTGTGAACTCAGTGTATATCGATATTTAGGTGCTGCACAATTAGAAACCCAATAACACCCATGGCGGTATTTATTATTCAATGGAATAGTACTTTTTTTGTTTAAATAGCGATGTATATTCTGCATTACGGTATACATATATATATATATATATATATATATATATATATATATATATATATATATATATATATATATATATATATATACTAGTTGCAAGTACAGAACTTTGCCCGGGTTTAAAATAAGGTTTTCTGTTTACCTTCTGTTTTCTCCCTACCCCCTCACTCACTTCCTCTCTCTCTCTCCCTCTCCCTCCCCCCCCTCCCTCCCTTTCTCCCTCCCTCCCTCTCTCAAATCTCTCTTCGTCCCTCTCCCATCTCCCTCTCTCCTCTCTCCCCTCTCCCTCTCTCCCCCCCGTCCATCCTCCTCCCTCCTCCTTCCATCTCTCTCCCTCCCTGCCCCCTCTTTCTCTTTATCTCTTCCTCCCATTTCTCCCATCCTCTCCCTCTCTTCTTCCCTCCCCCTCTCTCTCTCCTTCCCTAACCCCTCTCCCCCTCCTTTCTCCCTCCCTCCCCTTTCCACCCCCTCTCTCTCCCCCCTTCTCTCCCCCTTCCTCCCTCCCTCATTCCCCTCTCTCCCTTCCTGCCCCCTCACTTTTTATCTCTCTCCCTCCCTCTCTCCCTCCCTCCCCTCTCTCTCCCTCCCTACCCCCTCTCTCCCTCCCTTCCTCTCTCTCTGCCTCTCCCCCGCTCCCTCTCCCCCTGCTCCCTCTCCCCCTGCTCCCTCTCCCCCTGCTCCCTCTCCCATACTCCCTCTCCCATCTCCCTCTCTCCCCCTCCTTTTCTCCCCCCGTCCACCCCCTCCCTCCCTCTCTCCCCCCTCCCGCCTTCCCTCCTACCCTCCTTTCCTCTCTCTCCCCCCCCCTGCCCCCCCCCTCTCTCTCTTTATCTCTCTCCTCACTCTTTATCTCTCTCTCCCTCCCCACCCTCTCTCTCTCTTTATATATATATATATATATATATATATATATATATATATATATATATATACTTATTATTATGGTTTCACACTTCTTCTAAAATCCTTCTTCATTGCTTTACCTTCCTCAAACTGTACACATCAGAGAGCATGAAAAAAATCAACAATTCTTTGCATCACAAAGGCACAATACAGCACCAGTGCGCAAGTTCTATTCGATCATCGGGAAATGACGTCACAGAGGAATTTTATTTATGGCGCCGTCGAGATTACTTTAATATAGTAAAATACTAAAATAAAAAAAAAACTAATTACAATTAAACTACCCATCGATATGAAACGAAACCTGTCCTATAACCTTCCCCATGTAATTATGTGTATGTGTAACAAATTTCACGTTATTTGTTTGTCTGGATCTTGAGTTATAAGGGAACAGACAGACAGACAGACAGACAGACAACGAATGCGTCTTATAAGTATAGAGATATATATTGTGTGTGTGTGTTCCACACTCGGACACGTTTTACTCATTGTACACAGCCAAAATCGATGCATAATGTTTAATTAGGCGGTGATGGTTTATATTGTAAAAAAAAAATAATGTTCATGAATATGGGGTTTATTTCAAGAAATCGATTACATATAATTTTCAGTGAGTTGAAAAACAAAACCATTGGACCATAAGCATAGGGAGGGGACTGCGGGTTTGCGCGGCCACACAGAGCGTCGAACTAGGAAAGGGGACACCCCCCCCAAATAGCGCTGTTAATTTTTTTTGCACTTATCAGATTGGCAGGAGGGTGCCGAAATAATGTGACTAGCACAGGGCGCCACAACAGCCAGCTACGGGCTCTGTATGGGACCGTCGTAGTAGCAAAAACACAAGTTAAAAACATGGCTCATAGGAGGCTTTCCGCACAAAATTTGATTTAATTAACTGCAAGTAGGAAACAAAATTATTCACTGCAATATGTGACACGATTATCGCTCTCTGCATACGCTCCTTAACGTTGCATGCCATTACAATAACAATTACATCAAAACAGGCTAAAAAAAAGTTGAACACATAGTTTGCTACTTCTTAACGTTTATTCTATTTCTGTCTGTCTTTCCTTTTAGAGGGATGGGTTTAATCAAAGCTTTGTAAATCTGATCGATTTCTACATGGGGGGGGGGGGGGGCATATTCGTTTATATTATCTTCATAACGATAAAAATAGCACACTCATCTGATGAAATCAACGGGTTTTTTTAGCTTTTTTTTTTTCTTCTTCTTTTCCGTGCGGTTTTTTTTTTTCTGTTGAATCGAGCGAGTGTTAATAAGACCCAATGTTTATAAAGTCATGTTTTGGAAGATGAAGGGGGGCGGAGTCTGACTAGAAGAAAGGGAGACCAGATTTAGACACACTTGCCGATTTTGTCTTTAGGGAAAAAGTTACGTCTGATTTGCTAGATTAAAGGGGCTATGCCACTATGTTCAATATGTATGCCGAATATTTATTCATATTGGCTTGTCTCTGAATAGAGATAGTCAAGATCTATCTATCTATCTATCTATCTATCTATCTATCTATCTATCTATCTATCTATCTATCTATCTATCTATCTATCTATCTATCTATCTATCTATCTATCTATCTATCTATCTATCTATCTATCTATCTATCTATCTATCTATCTATCTATCTATCTATCTATCTATCTATCTATCTATCTATCTGTCTGTTTGTCTGTCTGTCTGTCTGTCTGTCTGTCTGTCTATCTATCTATCTATCTATCTATCTATCTATCTATCTATCTAATCTGTTTGCATATCTGTATGTCTAATCTATATAATCTAATACTTATCTGTCTGTCTATCTATCTGTATGTCTGTATGTCTATTTGCCTTTATGTCTGTCTATCTGTCTGTCTAGTTATCCCTATCACAGGGTTTAGCGCTACATGCCAAACACGTTTCATGTATAAGGAGTTAGTGAGAAGTGGTCTAGTGGCACCACTATTGATAAGTGGTCTAGGGATGGGTCACTGTCTGCCAGTCTGTCTGTCTGTCCGTCCTTCTCTCTATCTAACTTATATATCATTTTTGTTTACCTGCTTATGTGTCTGCCTGTCTATCTAGTCCGACGATTCTGTCTATCTCACTTTATAGGACCAGATTTAGAAATCTTTCATCAAACCCATCCCTTTAAAGGGAAAGACAAACAGAAAAAAACACAAACGCAAAAGTTAATAAAACTGAGAATAAAATTACGACATGACTAAAGACAATTACTTTTCTCATAGCTGTACTCTGTCCCAGTTAGTAAATGATTTTGAATGTACGCTTCTGAACATTGTTTTGCGATTCCTGGTTTATTTACCAATAGTTGTGTTAAAAAAGTAGGCAATGGCTGCTTCATATTTTTTTTTCTGTTTTCAATTCGTAGGTTAAACAATCTTTTGTGCCATTCACATAAAAAAATTTTTCATAAAAGTGGATCGTGAAGCATGCACTTTAGGTTGGTTTATTTCTGGATCTCAGAAACAATATTGTTACAACAACAGACCTGAAGCCATTATTTTTAACTTGTAAATATTTTGAAGAAATAATATTGTTACAACAACAGAACTGTAGCCCTTATTTTAACTTGTAAATGTTTTGAAGAAACAATATTGTTACAACAACAGAACTGTAGCTATCAGTTTAACTTGTAAATGTTTTGAAGAAATAATATTGTTACAACGACAGACCTGTAGCTATCAGTTTAACTTGTAAATGTTTTGAAGAAATAATATTGTTACAACGACAGACCTGTAGCCATTATTTTAACTTGTAATTGTTTTGAAGAAACATTTATCTGACAATCTATGTTCTGCTCAGGTTTGTATTCTGAGGATCCACAACACCATGCGTCTGTTTGTGATGATACATGTGCGTGTGTTTGTGTTTCTGTGTGAGTGTGTTGTCCATACAATTAATTCATATCATAAAAATAGCATATACATTTATTTGGCTGACCGTAGTGTGTATTTACCTATATGGGTTTGAGTTGGTTTGTGTGAGAGTCAGCTAGTTTGAATAAATCTATTCTAGACAGGGGCATATACTTCACATATTATTGGTTGACCTCAAGTGTGTTTTGATTTTGTGTGTGTGTGTGTGTGTTCGTCAATGTGTGTGAGTGTGTAGTCTGAGTAAACTATATTGGATAATTACATGGACACTCATTATATCGTCTTCAAATATGTTTGTTTGTCTATGTGTGTGAGTGTGTTTGTCTATGTGTGTGTGAGCGTGTTTGTCTATGTGTGTGAGTGTGTTTGTCTATGTGTGTGAGTGTGTTTGTCTATGTGTGTGAGTGTTTTTGTCTATGTGTGTGAGTGTGTTTGTCTCTGTGTGTGAGTGTGTTTGTCTCTGTGTGTGAGTGTGTTTGTCTATGTGTGTGAGTAAGTGTGTTTGTCTATGTGTGTGAGTGAGTGTGTTTGTCTATGCGTGTGAGTGTGTTTGTCAATGTGTGTGAGGGTGTTGTCCATAAAATGAGTCTTCAATCCTAAACAGCAACCCTTGGAGTTCTTTTTTGTGTGGTTATTTTTAAAAGCGTGCATTTTGTCTATATGAATGAGTGTGCTGTCCATAATATGAATCTACTCCACACAATGACCTATACAATTATCAGATTGAGCTCATCTTCAAGTTTGCTGGATCCTTGAGTCGTCCACTTCCGCTTTATTAAAATGGACATCAAGATGCTTATTTCCTGTCAGAAACATGGAAACTTCAAACTGGACTCGTTCTGGACATTGATTACTTCCCCCCCCCCCCATTTCCACGAAGGCGTTACACTGTTAACTTATTATTATTTTTTTTTCAATGTCATAAACGCGGCCCTGTTTGATTTCTTCATCAATATTCACTTTATATTTTGTTTGACCAGGAAAAAAAAAATTACAGTGAGAGGGGAAGGTAGAAGGTGTCAGGTTTCTATGGTTACACGTCGACTCATGTACTTGTTGTAATATAATTACTTCATTATGGCGATTGTGTACATTCACAACCGATTGAACAATATTGATTTCTGTTTACCGGTACAACAGCTTTTAAATCAATGATTGACATTTCATTTACCGGTTATTTTATTGGGATGTTGGAAAAGGGAAGACAAACAGTCCATCCATTATTTGTACTAAAAAAATTGCTTTAAAAAAAATTAGCAAAAAGGATTGCTTCACAGATTGCTCTGTCGACCTGAAGGTGCCTGGTTCGATCTCCGGTGAGGACCAAGAAAATTTTTCAGGTCATAGCTTAAGTCCTCGTTATATATCTCCCGTGGTACATCCAGGCCCATTGCACAGTCGGCTTTGGTGTGGATGAAAGAAGGGCGTCATAAAAACTGTCCCATTCGTGGTTTATAGGATCTAAGAGATTTCATCTCATCCTTACAGGGACTTCACACATACACAGATTGCTCTATCAATAGATGAATTAAGAAATTAAAAAAAAAATGAATAAATAGTGCAGCATATTTTTGGGAGAAATTTTCATTAAACTTTGTCGGTTAATGTCGTTTTTTATTTGTTGTCGAAATGAAATGTGTTATTTTTGAAGGGGCGAGTCACGTTGTAACAAAACTATATCCTCGGATAACGTTCAGAAGTTGCATCTATAAACACACACAACGCACAAACAGACTCACCGGCATGTATGCATATTTGTAAATATAAATAGAATCAAATGGTTTTATCCGTCCATTGCTCCCTTCAGTTATCAATATACTCAATTTAAAGAAAAGAAAAAGTTATTTAGTACAAGATTGGAATGACAAATTCAATAATTTGTTATTAAATAAGAAAACAAAAAGCAGAAAAAAGAAAAACAGCAGTTTAAAGTGAAAAATTAAAACATTTCAAGAATTAACGCGATGCTGTCATAAATCACTTCAGCCGAGACAAGGAGAAATGTAATTGATTGCATGAAAGTATCCCGACAGGTGTTGGGTGTGTGTGTGGGGGGGGGGGCGGGGGTTATACATACGTAGAAATAATTCATTGTGGATTCCCATGCAGAATTGAATGTGCGGTTATACAGGTAATTAAACATCAACTTTAATACAACTACAATTTTTTCCACACCTTAAAGTATTCACACAACAAATTTTAAAATTAAAAAAAAAAAGAAAGGAAAATCCAAATTGAACATTTTTTTTTAAACAGGTTGAGGAGTTAACTCTACTTGACAGAGCCTATACACGAACCTGTTAACATTCCGATTAATCAACTTCCATTTTATCAAATTAAAAAAAAATCTTTTGTGAAACTGGGTTATTATTACTTTTGTTACGTTGGTGGGCGTGGCCAAACGTCCCACTCAGCATTCCGAGGAACCCACAAGCCTGTTTAGTCATTTTGGTCACATCTTGCGGTGTTAACATCAGACGCTGTTAACATCAGGTGCTGTTAACATCAGGTGCTGTTTACATCAGGCGCTGTTAACATCAGGTGCTGTTAACATCAGGTGCTGTTAACATCAGACGCTGTTAACATCAGGTGCTGTTTACATCAGGCGCTGTTAACATCAGGTGCTGTTAACATAAGGTGCTGTTAACATCTTGCGCTGTTAACATCAGGCGCTGTTAACATTAGGCTCTGTTAACATCAGGCGCGTTATCTTGGGGGGGGGGCAATGTGGCGGTGTTTTTTTTTTTAAAGTATTGTTCAATGTCGCTGACAGCTGGATCAACTTAAGGGTGTCATAAATTTTAACTTGAATATGCGGCATGTAACATTACTATATGTATGGGGTTGGAGTGGGATGAAAAAGGGCTGTCGCGAGAGGGCGATTCGAACACTTGTCATGGGCCTCAAGCCTTGAAGGGGGGGGCATCCATTGTTCCCTCTAATTTTTTCGAAGGCTGTGTGAGGAACTAGTTAATGGCTGTTGAAGTAATTTAAAATTTGTGTGCGCAATATAACGGTATACAGGTAAACTGTGTGAAACATTTCTGAGCTCTGTTGTAATGTGTGTGCGTATGCGCGCACACAGCTTAGAGGGAAACACTGTCCCATTGCCTCTTTCGAAATTTTTTTTTTGTAATTTTATTTTTCTGTATTATCGGGAGTCAATGGAGCTAGTGGGGACACCCGGTGTGATAGTTTATCGGTGGGGTGGGTGTGGGTGTGGGGGTGGCTCATAATTCCTGGATGAGGTGTAGGAGCCCATGAGCACTGTTTACATGACTTGTTGAAAATATTTTTGTATGAGGTAATAGGCCCAGCCTTTATGTTTCATACCCTGTATAAATTATTTGTTAATGAAAACTTACATATAACTAAAATAAAAACAGAAATATGGTATACAAACACAATTCAGGTGGAGAGTTTCCAGGCAGAGGTACTCCCTAACGTACTGTATGGGCATCCGTTTTTTTTCATAAATGATTCGTAATTAACTTAAAAGGTGAGTAGTAAGTAGTAGTGAGTTGACTAACATAAGATCGAACCAGTGACCATCAAGTCGAAAGTCGAGCGCTTTACCACACGACATCCGTCTCCTTGTCGATCGGTGTAGGGCGCTGGACTGCCGAAATGAGATTCGTGGGTGTGGTCCTCGGTGAGAAACAAAGGAATTTTTTATTTAGGTCCAGGTTAAAGTTTGATTATAGTCCCCCCAAGAATAGGTATTGTTGATTCAATGCTATGACACACTGTGTCTCTGATACAATGATTCTTGCGGGAATATGCATTGGTAATTCAATGCTGTGGCACACTATGTCTTTGATACAATGATTCTTGCGGGATTATGCATTGGTGATTCAATGCTGTGGCACACTGTGTCTCTGATACAATAATCCTAGCGGGAATATGCATTGGTGGTTCAATGCTGTGGCACACTGTGTCTCTGATACAATGATTCTTGCGGGAATATGTATTGGTGATTCAATGCTGTGGCACACTGTGTCTCTGATACAATGATTCTTGCGGGAATATGCATTGGTAATTCAATGCTGTGGCACACTGTGTCTCTGATACAATGATTCTTGCGGGAATATGCATTGGTGATTCAATGCTGTGGCACACTATGTCTCTGATACAATGATCCTAACTGACATGGCCGTATTGATGAAAAATAAAGCATCGGGACTTGAATATCGGACTAACTTCTTTTTGTTCCAAAGGGACATACCAAAAGGGGACACACACACCACCAAGGAACATTTTAGATTCTGTCAGTTCCTGGTGTTATTTTCTCGGGTTAGCCTGTCTCAGTTTTACCCTTGGGGGGGGGGGAAGGGGCGGGGGAGGGGGAGAGGACGATTCTGCATCAATTCGTTACATGGTCTGCCTTCTGAAGAAATGGCCAACCCGTTTGCGTCCGTTTTGTGTTCTTTTCTCCCTCTACCACAGGATGGTTTTGCTCGTTGGGCATGGCATTAATGAATAACACTATTCCCTACAGTAAACAACCTATTTTTTTAAATATTATTTTGTCCGATAGACATTTACAAATGACTGTCAACAAAAAAATAAAAAATAAAAAGCTTCAGAGCGGCCTAAAGGTTTATTTATTTTATTAACTTTTAACTTCCTGTTTCAATCGATGTTTTAAGTGTATTTTTAATTAATTAATTCTTTGGCTACAAATTGTCTCAATTATTTAGATGTCAGAACTTGTCGTAGTATTTTTTTATAAGAAGAATTGTGTGTGTGTGTGTGTATATATATATATATATATATATATATATATATATATATATTTAAAATGTTTTTATTATTTACCTCGGTAACCACGCTTCCTTCTTTAAAAAAAGATATGAGCATGGAATCGATTTCTTCTGACGTCATCGCCCCAATTTATCTCTAAGAAACGATAAGGGATATATTTACAAATTACTCACACATACATACGTGTTTATACATATACATGGATATACATGTATATATATATATATATATATATATATATATATATATATATATATATAACCCATATATGTATATGCAGTGTTATGAAAGAAAAATGCAAACATTCAATTGAAAAAACATTTCTTTTAATGTTAATGTACTATCATTTGGACATAGTGGCAATGATTCCATTTAAGAGAAAAATCTAGGCTATATCAAGAGCTTGGAACTAATATTCTTCGGTATGAAATCGATTTTATCTACCTACCTACCTGTCTGTTGGTCAGTCTGTCTCTCTATCTATCTGTCTATCCTTCTATTTGCCTTTATGTCTGTATGTCTGCCTAGTTATCTCTATTATTACCGGGTTCAGAGCTACATATAAAATATACCTCATGTGTTAGAAGTAAGTTACAATCATAACATCAAGAAGCTATTGATAAGTGGTCTAAGGGCAACACTATTGATAAGTGGTCTAAGAGCATTACTATTGATAAGTGGTCTATGGGCACCTCTACTGATAAGTGGTCTAGGGGCACCACTATTGCTCTCTGCGACCACAACTGTTAACTTACAGAAGAAACAACAACTTATGTTTGAGGAAACAGACAGATCGATGTTGCTGAGCCAGACATACTCCTATTTTAACATCAACTAGGTACTGGGGCCTGAATAAAAAGTGATTTCAAGGCAGGTCAAAACACTCCAGTAGCTTTGCGGGCGTTAGGGACCCAAGATGGCGAGTTTTACTTTAATAGTTCTGAAAGAAGTAACCACAGAAAACAGAACACTGGTGTTTTAATTGGATATTGGATAAGATGATTTTCTGTACTGATTTAATTTTCAGTCTGAACTTACTGTGGAAGAAGGAACATATATTCCATGTTGTATGTGGGTATATAGTAAAAACTTGAAAATTGCGAAGATATTTTGTTGTCTAAAAAAGGGGGGGGGGGTTGGGGGTAGCAACTGTTGGCGTATGGTTAGGACCGTGCGAAGGAAGACTGGAATTTTTGGCCACTTAATTACATAGAATATAAAGAGGGTGCACAGTCCCGCTGTAAGATTATTTATGTATGTGTCCTTGTGTGTGTGTAGAGTTAATATGAATGTGACTGTGTATTAACGTGCGTTATAAGAATGTGTATGTCTGTCTGAATGTGTGTGTGTGTTTGAGCACTGCTTCAGCCTCCAGCTGCGCTTCAACCACCAAACAGCGCAGCTGGCCATTTCACACACTGACGTTATTGTGAGTCAAGCACAATTTAGCACGTGGACACACGAGACATCAACCACTTGAACACACTGACGTTATTGTGAGTCAAGCAGAAATTAGCACGTGTACACACGAGACATCGACCACTGGAACACACTGACGCACAAAAGGTACATTCCCCATGTATAATCAGTTTTAAAGATTAGTAACGTAGATAACATAATGAATTCAACGGATTCAATCAGATTAGACATTTGGACATATACGTAAAGAAATGCCCAAAAAAATCTAGCAAAATAAATTTATAAATGAACGGCACCTATACAAAACAAAAAAAAAAAAACAAAACAAAACAACAACAACAACAACAACAAAAACAAACAAATCAAAACTACATTAACAGTTGGGGTGGGGGGGGGGTTCTCCCATTTAAGGAAGTGGGAAAGGCTTTTAAAAGTATTGATAACTTTATTTTTCTCCTCTCAAGCACCCTCCCCACCCCCATTAACCACCAACTTCCCTCACCCATTCTTTCCTTGCTTCGGACTTTTTGGGCTCTTCTTCGACATCAACGTGTCTGACTGTGCACACGCAGACCCACCGACAGAAATTTCGGGTCCCTGGGCAGGGCTGTCACGCCCCCCCCACTCCGTGCTGATAATAATATTTTCAAAAGTTGATTGGCCAGCTCAGTCCGAGCCTCTAAAACTCGCCGGGCCCCTGGGCATTTGCCCCCCCTCCTCTCAGCGGCACTGTGCACACGTAAGAAGCAGAAGACAAGTTTAAAATAGTTCTCAGCTTGGTTTGTTTTGAAAGTCCATGAAAGGAAACAACACATGTATTGTAATTTGCAATCTCATTATTGATTCTGTTGTGATGCATTCAAATGGAGAAGAAAAAACAAACAAAAACAAACAACAACAAACAAACAACAACAACATGCACACAGAGTGAACAAAAATGACATGGTTGAAAACAATCTAAGATACTGTCAACATTCGGTCATAAACATCATTGTTTATTCTGGCGAATATTATGAATTCAGAATACAGTTCCCCTGACGTCTTTTGTGTGTGTTCTGCGTGTGTGTGCGTGTATGTGTTTATATTTGATGAGGTCGTATCCATGGTTCATGACCTCCGGTGAAAGACGCATACGATCTCGACCATCACATGCTATTCTATCAATAGAACTAATTATGCAAATGAGGACTATTTATTGGCGTGCCGGTGGAAACAAGCCGTTTGAAAATTGCCAGTTTGTGTTTTTTGATTTGTAATTATAGCCTACGATTACTCTTGTAGGCCAGAATCGATACTTTATGGTGGAACTTTTTAACTTAAAAGCCTTATTCTCGAATATTGATTAACGTTGATGATGATGGTATGCAATACACACATTATTTTAGAGAGCAGAATTTTAATGATATATGCGACTGAATGTTTTTTTTTAACAGCAAAATGCACTTCCTACTGTTAAAAAATTAGATACTCGTCATAATGCACAATATGTCGCGCAGTAGCACATGGTAACATACTATTTGCTGGTTACCTGTTTACAGAGACAGTCAAAACAGACGACTGCCTAAGGCTCCGTTGTAAAGGGGGGGGCAATGTCGGAACTTTTATTTTTTCCGTTATCAAATAAAAAATTTAATGTTTAATATGTGATTAATTAAATTGAAATCAATGTTAACTGTCGAATAAATTACAGTCATGTGCTCGCTTTTTAAAAAAAAATAATAATTATATAATTGTAAATAAACATGTCGGCCTTGATTCGTATTTAAAAATGACCCATCTGTTTCAAGTGCGTATAATTTCTGTAAGAAATTGCCGCTTTAACCCCACCCGAAGAGTCTAACGATATATTTATTAAAAGTACTTGTATCTGGGGCAGAGGGGTAGCCAGGGGGGGGTAAGGCAACTTCCGCTCGGGGCATTTTACCTTTTTAATACCTTTTTAGCGCTTCCCTCCCATTCGATAACCATGTAATATGTGAAATATACCATTTGGCGCCCCCCTGAACCTCGGCGCCCGGGGACATATGTACCCCCGTCCCCCCCCCTCGCTACGCCACTGATCTGGGGACCTGCTCACGCAGGGTCGCAAAAATCTTCACCCTCGCAGCATATCTTTATATGGGACAAACGGTCGAGCGGGGTAGAGCCCCTGATTGTCAACCTAAGTGTCCCAGGTTCGATCCTCGATGGGAACCAAGGGAATTTTTCCAGCTCCTGACGAATGATGGTTGAAAGTCTCCCTCTCTCCCCCCCCCCAAACCCCAACCCACCCCCCATCCCAAGCCCACCCAGGTTTAAAGGGGCATCTGACTTTAGTTGATGAAGTTGTGCTAGCCACACAAACCCTTTATGTGCCAAGCAACAGATGCACACCCCCCCCCCTGTCGCCCGTTGAGCGCTAAGGAAATTTTCATTAATACATATCGCCTACTGTAGTTCTTATGACCTAAGAACTACCGCCAACCATTTAGCGTCCAATCGATGCACTCAGAGTGAAAAGGTTGCGCTGAGGAGGGTAAATACGTCCGACCAAGTCTTTATGTCTGCAGAAATTCTTCAGAAAGTTTACGACACCCAAACGCTTTCGGAAACGGCTGCTACTCAATCGTGGGAAACCAAACAAAAAAAGAAAAAAAGGGAAGCAACGCATTCCTGGTGGATGGGTCGATTATTTTATTTATACGTTGTCAACATTTAGCTCCCCTTGACCCGCTTGAAAGTACTTGTATGTTTTTTTATTCTGTCTGTCATTGATCTACGACTGAAATTTTTTTCAAAACAAAATAAAAACTTGTTCATTTTTAAAAAGCCCAAAAACCGTAATGGTTCATTAAAACATGGGCCTATTTTATCTAGTAGGTTTCGCTTTAGTATCGTATTTAATTTTAGATCTATGACTTTTTTTCATGTATGCAAGAGGGAGACCTATATGATTCTACGCTTTGATTTGGTTAACCAATAAAATCAAATAGGGCAGCCCAATTAAATTGCCGTTCAATGGGCGCACTTGCCATTAGTCAAGTATACTAACTAAATAACCAGTTTGCCACCGCATACAAGCAGATGATATAAATGCACTTTTGTTTTACATAATGCAATGTGAATAATCTATATAAATAAAAGCGATTAGGGTTCTGCGTTAAATCGAAAGTTAAGAATTAATACAACAGTATTCCAGTTTAAAATCGTCCAACGTAAACAATAGTAATAAAAAATCATGAAAAAATTGGATCTGTCCGAAACCCAAAATAACCTAGCCCACATATCAACCTAGTTTTTAAATATTTCCAAACATTAGTTGCATAAAAATATAAAGTAACTTATATAAATGAAAGTGGGACGGATGGCCAAGTGGTGTAGATACTCGCCTGTCGACCTGAGAGTTCTGGGTTCGATCCTCTATGAGAACCATGGGAATTTCCCCAGGTGAAATGTGTTTCAAAGTCCCACAACTCCACCCAGCTTTAAATGGGTACCTGACTTTAAGTTGGGGAAGTAAAGGCGGCTGGGCGTTGTGCTAACCACACAATCTCTTCATATGCCGAGGTTATAGAAACAGATGAATTCTATACTTCATCTGCTCCGATGGCCCGCTAGGGCTAAGGGAACTTTTTTATATATTTGAAAAGAAAATATGCCCCCGACTTTGTCAGTCAATCCACTCATTGTCGAAAACTATAACGAAAAAAAATCTGTATATTCTACATTCATGAGTATGTAACGTTTGTGAGTACAAATGTGTACGTGAATTATAAAATGTAATGTTTTTTGTCACATTTCTAATGTGTATCTCACACCGGAAACACACTCATCACCGACATATACAAATACAATTTTTCATACTTCGTAGCGAGCATGGAGCTCAACGGATGAGCGTTTCTAACTGTTCGAGTTATTATTTTGTGGATATAAATTATGGCCATGGCTGAAAAAAACCAACAACAACAGCCTGGGAAGTTATGACTGTTGGCCAAATATTTCTATCACTGAGCGGCTTCTGTAAACACTCAGCTGATTAAACCAACCCAGTGGGTCTCACACTATTTTTGATGGACTGAAAAGAAAAATGTATCGTTTTATTGTACACAGTAAGCTTTTTAGTTTGAGACAGTGGAGAAATGTGTAGTCTTTGTGATCCAAGTGAAATGATTTTAACCTGTCTATCTATCTATCTATCTATCTATCTATCTATCTATCTATCTATCTATCTATCTATCTATCTATCTATCTATCTATCTATCTATCTATCTATCTATCTATCTATCTATCTATCTATCTATCTATCTATCTATCTATCTATCTATCTATCTATCTATCTATCTATCTAATCTATCTAATCTATCTATCTATCTATCTATCTATCTATCTATCTATCTATCTATCTATCTATCTATCTATCTATCTATCTATCTATCTATCTATCTATCTGTCTGTCTGTCTGTCTTTCCTTTCGTCCTCCTCGCCACCCCCTCCCCCCACCCCTGCCTGTCAGTCTGTCATTCCGTCCATCCACCTGTTAACCTATGTGGTTTAGTTTGTCGGTATGTGTAAATGAATGACCTATTCAGGATAAACATGCATGCTCAATAATTTTTTTTTTGTTATAAATTCCGTTGGAATTCACACTTAATATTTAGACCCAGCTAAATAAATTGAGTGTGTCGCTCAGTGCAAGTATACACACGGGGAAACAGTTCTCATAAAATAGTTTGTTCCGCTAAATGATGTGGGGTTGGGATGGGGGGGGCAATCATTTAAGGCGTAAATTAGTCTTCAGGCTGTCAATGGCCCGGAGTGTTAATAAATATAACTAGTCTAGAACCTGCTGGGGGTATAGTGAGGCGCATGTAGAGTTTGGAATGAAAACAAGGATATAATTAGTACAATTTACACCAATAATGAAGCAATAATATATAACGCGGCAAATATTCGTTAGGGAAGGATTTGAAGCAAAAGTATCCAATTCACTGAAGTGATTTTGATCAAGTTTCTCTTAGAGAGAACTATGATTATTTGTATGGAGAGTCGGTAAACATTCAAGGCTTCTATAGCCATATATCCACGTTATTGTACATTACTGCTAATTCTGATCACTGAGAGTCCCTTATACATTTATCCCTGATATATATAAATATATGTTTGTCTTTCCTGTCTGCTTTTCAGTCCGTCCTTCTGTCCGCATGCATGGTTTTGTGTGTCAAACCTTCAATCGTTGTTGCATGCAGTGAAAAAGTGTTTTTACGTAATTTATATGTAATTCTCCTTATTCTGCAATCACCTTCAGATTTTGATATTATGAAGTAAAGTTGCATTCCTTTTTTTTTTTCCTTGGTTGAGTTCATTTACGGTTGCGACTTTCCATGGACGATAAATAATTAATCAACTTACCACACTCCCCCTTCAGGCGGGCAGCATTGAAAATATCAAACGTTGACAGGTACATGGCGAGAAAAAAGGTTGGGGACCACTGCTCCAGATTACTATCACGCGGTAAATCAGGACCAGCCCCGTAGCGTGAAAATTTTACCAAAGGGGCCAGACATTCTACAGCAGGGGCCAGGCAATAGCAGGGGGGGGGGAGGTAATACATTTTACTAAGTCGAACAAATAAGCAGGGGGGGCAGACAAAACGCAGGGGGGGGGCCGGCCCCCTGCCCCCCCCACCGCACGCTACGGGCCTGATCAGGAAGTTATGTACAGACTTACACGTTAAAGGAATAAGTTCACGCCATTTTACGTATGAATTTTTTCCAACGTCGATTTTTCATCTTGCTTTTTTTTTTGAAGTGTGCTTGAAACTTTGTGTTCTTGAACTGTTTTAGTTTTTTTTGTCCTATTCAGAGGAAAAGCTTTTTTTTTTATTTAGAAAAAAAAAATCAACAATGCATTTAAATTACATGTATTGATTTTGTTTGTGTGTTTTTGTGAGTTCTATAATTGACATGAAAACAATTTGTATTATCCTTTAAACTAGCACGGTATTGCTTTTGTGTATGATCAATGAAGCATAGACATCTATGATTGGGTATTGCCTTTATTCCAGAATATCGGTAATGCTTAGAACGGCGAATTTTTTTTTTTTAGAATACATAATCTGAATGTCATATATGATTTGAATGTCATGTGTATCACTAATGTCATTCATGTTTTGAATGTCCCATGTATACAAAATATTATATTATGCATGATTTGAAATTATACATGCTTAGAACCTGGACCTGGACCTGTTACCAACATATTTATTAGGAACTAGTAGTGTTGGTGGCTTCTTGTCAACACATTTATAAGGAACTAGTAGTGTTGGTGGCTTCTTGTCAACACATTTATAAGGAACTAGTAGTGTTGGTGGCTTCTTGTCAACACATTTATAAGGAACTAGTAGTGTTGGTGGTTTCTTGTCAACACATTTATAAGGAGCTAGTAGTGTTGGGGTGTTGGTGGCTTCTTGTCAACATATTTATAAGGAACTAGTAGTGTTGGGGTGTTGGTGGCTTCTTGTCAACATATTTATAAGGAACTAGTAGTGTTGGGGTGTTGGTAGCTTCTTGTCAACATATTTATAAGGAACTAGTAGTGTTGGGGTGTTGGTGGCTTCTTGTCAACATATTTATAAGGAACTAGTAGAGTTGGGGTGTTGGTGGCTTCTTGTCAACATATTTATAAGGAACTAGTAGTGTTGGGGTGTTGGTAGCTTCTTGTCAACATATTTATAAGGAACTAGTAGTGTTGGGGTGTTGGTGGCTTCTTGTCAACATATTTATAAGGAACTAGTAGAGTTGGGGTGTTGGTGGCTTCTTGTCAACATATTTATAAGGAACTAGTAGTGTTGGGGTGTTGGTGGCTTCTTGTCAACATATTTATAAGGAACTAGAAGTGTTGGGGTGTTGATGGCTTCTTATCAGTAAGCGGCCACCTAGTTTGCCCAGAAGTGGCTCTGCGTCACGGGTAGGAGTGTCTTAAGTAATCGAGCCCGTTGTATTCAAAACGCCGATCCCGCCAAAATCAGGCAGCCAAGTTATCTCATAACTCCCTTTGATATTTAACTTTATCCGGACATAGGTGTTTTAACATACTGCACTCTCTTCATATATTCAACTAAATTTTCAGAAGCACTGCATCAAGTGCAAACAAGTTAAACCCTTACGTATCTAGCTTTCATTATTTACACCCCAACCCTATCCCATAAACGTCATGTATTTATTAAGCTGGTGTCTAGAATTGGGAACATCTAAATAAAAATAGAATGTTTCATACGTCTCTCGTTACTTTAATAATTATCATCACGCAAAGAAACATTCAACATCTTTGACCTCCCGTCCCAGTACACACATTTTCTGCATTTCTCAAATCACTCAATATGAAGCTGTGGTCTACCCCTCCCCCCCCCCCCCTCTGTGGCACCACTCTTTGCACAGAAATTTGATTTTGTTTCTCAGTTGCACGCCCATCAATTCTATTTATATATGTTATGGCTGCATGTTTTACAGTCCGGTAAAAACTGCAAGAGTAAAGTCTTACAGCGATATCACAGAATACAAATTTATTCAAATCCTAAAAGTCGGTCAATCTCTAAATCGCTAGACATAATGCACTATAGGGTTAGACCAGGGGTCGGCAACCTGAGGCTCGCGAGTCGCATACGACTCTTTCGTTGTCAAGTTTCGACTCTTTCGATGTCAAATTGCGGCCTAGCAGTTCAATGCTCAAATAATTGTAATGATATTGTTTTATATATCTATTCCTAATCAAATACCATAATATTGAAAGAACAATTTGAGTGGCTCTTTAAAAACTGAGAAAATTGTAAATTATAACTTTTGGCTCTTCCATCTCAAAAGGTTGCCGACCCCTGGGCTAGACGGTTGAATTCCAAAAGCTAAACGGATTCTGAATTTTTATTTTTCAATATTTTTGGGTCTAATTTCAAGTTATTCGTATTCTGATTCATCATAATTATTTCAAATCATTTAGTTGTAAAATTACCGCAAATTAAAACTGGTACATATGAATTAAATTTAAGAAATACATAAACAAGACGGACAATGCAATCTTGGTGTCCCAAAAAAAAAATCAACATAAAAACATCTTTTACCATGATCGATCATCGTGATAAGTCATTGAAAGACACTTCGGTTTTCGTCGGTTGCGGTTTTCATCGATCTATTTCACACAAACTGTCGACGAAAACCGAGGTATATAATTATTTCTTCAATGCTGCCTATAGTTTAAAAAAAAGTCACATGACGTGCGTTTCACATCTTAACCTTTAACTTAAGCCACACACATTTTTTCGTGTCGTCTGCAAGTTTAGCTGGGAGAGGAAGTTTATCTATTTATTGAAATTCTCAGACCAAAATGTTCATAGAAAAAATTTAAACATCTGACATTGCTGGACAAATTTCTGTAGCCTAGGTGATTGTTGTCATCCCCCCACCCCCAACACATTAGCACACTTTGTTTATACTATGCCCCCTCCCTCCCTCATTCGCCGATTTTTCTGACTGCCGCTTGTTGTAAACATCAAATAAATTATTCAACAAAATGTTTCGTTTTTTTATTCTCCACTCCATGTTTTGTTAAAAAATTAAAAGCTGACTTTTATTTTTTTTTGTTCCCTCCATTCAGTCAACGGAAGCCACAAAGTAATCGATAAACTACATCCATTAGACTTATCTTTCTAGCTCCGTCCCCCCCCCCCTTTTTTTTTTCCTTCACATTCCCCCCTCCTCCCCAAGCTACAATGTTAAATTACAAAAAAAAAAAACATCAACAAAAATACAAGAAAAATGGATATTTCCTTAACTCTATCTCTCTGTATAAATATGTGTGTGTGTGTGTGTGTGTGTGTGATCAATGGCTGGGTTCGTGTGTGTGCGAGTGTGTGTGTGTGTGTTTGTATGTGTGTGCGAGAGATAAGGAGTGAACCAGAGCGTCTGTGCTCTAGATTTAAAAACTTCATTCATATTTGTTGTTGTTGTAATTAAATATTCATTCAATTTTTTTTTTTGCAGTAGAAAATAGAAAGGGGTGTGTCCTCCATTGTGTGATGGCTGCTAACATATTATAGGCCAAATATATCATTGTTTATACAGGACAAGTGATTTTAAGGTCTTTCTATTTGTTTACCTACCTACCTACTTATTCTTGCCTATCTATGGACCTAACCCACCTAACTACCTACCTGTCCGTTAGTCAGTCTGTCTTTCGGTCTGTCCGTCCGTCCTCCAATACGTCTTTCTATGACTGATCTGTATTTTGAGTGATCTTTCGCTCTGTCTTGTGACTTTCTCTATGTGTTCTATCTTGTGACTTTCTCTCTGTCTTCTCTGTCTTGTGACTTTCTCTCTGTGTTCTCTGTCTTGTGACTTTCTCTCTGTCTTCTCTGTCCTTTTTTATTTTGATCGGAATGTAAAGAAATTACTTAAAAAAATGATCTGTTATTTATAAAAATAAAGCAAACATTCAAAGGTATAAAAACTGAGATGTATAAGAATTTCGATAAATCTTGAATGCACAAAAAAATCACAAACTGAGCATTACAAAAATAAAACTTTAATCGCATATGTATTAGACCGTCTCTGCATGACTTTTTACATTGTGGT
The DNA here is from genome assembly GCA_021962125.1 of Bulinus truncatus. Lineage (NCBI taxonomy): Eukaryota > Metazoa > Mollusca > Gastropoda > Planorbidae > Bulinus > Bulinus truncatus. Next base: position 5,024,448 of record JAGDYQ010000024.1, read on the forward strand.
ACATGTACTCTGTAAATTTGTCAAACACAATTCCAGCTCTGCTGCAACATATGTGCCCAACTTGTTTTTCTTTCTTAACAATTTATTTAGTTATGTTTCATACTTTAAACTATTTGTATATTTACAACTTATTAACAGCACATTAACAACACATTAACAACACATTATATTTTAAGCGTAGGAGAAACTGCTATCCGTTGGCGGACAGGGTAAGAACATATTTGACACAAGCATGGTGCCCACTTTATCATGCTGTAATTTTATTTTGTCAACCAATGAAAACAATTTTTAAACAATTTTAGTTTGTGTGTGTGTGTGTGTGTGTGTGTGTGTGTGGAGGGGGGGCTTCGGCAAGTTGACATAATGGCCAGTCCGCTAGTGTACTTTCTGTATTCATGGACTGTGTAATTATCAACCAGAAACTGACCAGGCGCGAGCAATGATTGGCTGCAATAGAATACACATTTATTTATGTCACAATGCGCGGGGGCTCATTTCCGCATTCACCGAACAGCGGATGCTGTCCGAAATTTTCAATGCATGAATAAATAAATGGTCGTGCGGTGTAGAGCTCTGGACCGTCGACCAGAGGCGTCCCAATGTCGAGCCTAAGTGAAAACCTTGGGAATTTTTTCACGTCCTGGTGAAAGTCTCCAAGTCCATCCAGCTCTAAATGAGCACCTGACTTAAAATTGGGGGAAGCATAGGCGGCTGTGCGTTGTGCAAACCACACAATCCCTACATGTGCCGAGTTTACTGAAACAGATGAATTCTGCACTTCATCTGCCCCGATTAGCCCTCAAGGACTTAAGGGAATTTTACTTTTTTTTAATCAATAATAACATGTGTATTTTGAAAAAATAATGTTCAAAGTCAAAACTGTTGATTAACAGAGAGTTACAATTTTCACTAGGATGCAACTAAATTAATATCGATAGTATCACAATATATGCACTAATAACAGTGGTTCTTGTCAACATGGGCGTATTCATGGGGGGGGGGAGGGCATTTGCTCCCCCCCCCTTTACATTTAAAAAAAAATGTCATAAAAGTTGTTATTTGCCCCCCCCCCCCCTGGAGAATTTTTGCCCCCCCCCCCGGAAAAATTCTTAGCGACCCCCATGGTTCTTGATGACGCACAATAATACTTTATTATCACAATATAGTAAAACCTTGAACACAACCTAACTGTCCGCTTCCACCATTACAACTACAATAACACAATGTTCAGGAAGTATCGTAATGTATTTTCAATAGTCAATCTATGTGGTGCAGTCGGTCTAAAGGGAATTCCATATTCACTCTGTCACAGAGTCTGTGACGGGTAGTTTGTTTTGGACCATATACATCCGTTTAATTCTAGTTATTTTCTATCACCCGCAACCCCCCCCCCCCCACCCCCAACTCATTAGATAAAGGTTACAACGTTTCTCCTCCTTTAATTCACCATGGGGGGCATTCGATGTGTCCACATTTGGTAGGATGTGGAGGATCGAATCGATTGAAATCTTTTTAAATCTTTCACCAGGCCAGGGGGGATACACGTCAAATATTGGGGGGCCGGGATACACTTCCGTCTTACAGTTAAGTAGGACCAATTTAACCTTTTCATAAACGATAGTCTGTCTCTCTATATGTCTGTCTTCTGTCTTTATGTCTGTATGTTTGTCTGTCTTCTGTCTGTCTTTTTGTCTTCTGTCTGTCTGTCTGTCTGTCTGCCAGTCTATCTATCTATCTATCTATCTATCTATCTATCTATCTATCTATCTATCTATCTATCTATCTATCTATCTATCTATCTATCTATCTATCTATCTATCTATCTATCTATCTATCTATCTATCTATCTATCTATCTATCTATCTATCTATCTATCTATCTATCTATCTATCTATCTATCTATCTATCTATCTATCTATCTATCTATCTATCTATCTATCTGTCTATCTATCTATCTGTCTATCTATCTATCTATCTATCTATCTATCTATCTATCTATCTATCTATCATTCTGCCGTCTATCTATCTATCTATCTATCTATCATTCTGCCGTCTGTCTATCTATCTATCTATCTATCTATCTATCTATCTATCTATCTATCTATCTATCTATCTATCTATCTATCTATCTATCTATCTATCTATCTATCTATCTATCTATCTATCTATCTATCTATCTATCTATCTATCTTTCAGTCTACCGTCTTTCAGTCTGCCTACCTGTAGTTCCTCTTAAATTAACACAATAACTGGCCCTTTCCCAAGACGGGGCCCATTGAACCCCCCCGCTCCCATCAGGGTACCGCGCAAGATTGTAGCTTCCGCAGGTGTCACATGCAGAACTGAAAGTCGCCAGTGTAAGTTATGTATCGCAGACCAACTACTCACGCTGTCTATGGATCCCACTGTTAAGGAGTGTTTCAGTAGGGGTCCCCTGGCGTCAAGACATTTATTATCGGCGCCAGATTAAAAAAAGTGGCGTCCTTGACAATATTTTAGCCTGTAACTCACAAACATACATTTGCATAGACCTTCATAATGGGCCTAGACTTAGGACCACAGATTATGTGCTTAGGACCAATTAAAAAAAGCTGTACATGTTCTTAATTTAACTCCATTAAAAAAATATGTACAGTTTTCTAGTTTAACCAAATGCAACTTCTCATAGGGATCTCTCTCTCTCTCTCTCTCTCTCTCTCTCTCTCTCCCCCTCCTCTCAATCAAAAGCCTCTGATATTTTTTCGTAACACATAGGTGTAGCTCTTGAGTTGCCGCTCACAAAGACCACCGCTTGTAAAACGGATCGTGGTGTACCATGTGTCCGTCCGGATCCCTTATCCCCTAGGACAGGCCCCCACAAAAGGATTAATAAGATGAGATGAAATTTCTGAAAAATTTGAATTAACGATAATTTGAAAAAACAAGCAATTAAGCCTGTTCCATTCTGGGCACAGGACGTGTTAGCGCATTTTCATGTTATGTATCAGTACGTTTGTTAGCTTTCAGTAAATATTTGTAAATTTTGGAAATGTTTATAAATTCAATTGTGTAATGCATATATCTGTAAAAAAAAATATTATAAAGACGTTTCTTTAGATTTGAAAAAAAAATATTTTCTCTTAAATCTAACTACAAGTGGTTTGTGGTTACTGAAATAGGACTCATAATTGAAAACATTCGAAATTATAGTCATTTAATCGTCCGAAAACTCCGTTGCATAGCTCTGATACTTTCAATTAAACTCAGAACACAAGCTTACTATTTCATTTGATGAGTTTCTTAATAAATCTTGGTGAAACTACGTGCTGCAGTATTTCGCACCAAATGAATGGGTTATTGAACGTACAAGGTGTAAAATGGGGCTATATATATAACTAGTTGCCAGTACCCGGCTTTGCCCGGGTTTAAAATAAGGTTTTCTGTTTACCTTCTGTTTTCTCCCTACCCCCCTCTCTCCCTTCCTCTCTCTCTCACTCCCTCCCTCACCCTCTCTCCCTTTCCCTCCCTCCCTCTCCCTCCCTCTCTCCCATCTCTCTCCGTCCCTCTCCCATCTCCCTCTCTCCCCTCTCCCCCTCCTTCTCTCCCCCCGTCCATCCTCCTCCCTCCTCTTTCCCTCTCTCCCTCCCTGCCCCCTCTTTCTCTTTATCTCTTCCTCCCATTTCTCCCATCCTCTGCCTCTCTCCTTCCCTCCCCTCTCTCTCCCTCCCTAACCCCTCTCTCCCTCCTTTCTCCCTCCCTTCCCTTTTTACCTCTCTCTCCCCCCTCTCTCCCCCTTCCTCCCTCCCTCATTCCCTTTCTCTCCCTCCCTGCCCCCCTCACTTTTTATCTCTCTCCCTCCCTCTCTCCCACCCTCTCTCTCCCTCCCTCTCTCTCCCTCCCTCCCCTCTCTCTCCCTCCCTACCCCCTCTCTCCCTCCCTTCCTTTCTCTCTCCCTCTCCCCCTGCTCCATCTCCCCCTACTCCCTCTCCCATCTCCCTCTCTCCCTCTTTCCCCCTCCTTTTCTCCCCCCTGTCCATCCCCCCTCCCTCCTCTCTCCCCCTCCCTCCCTCCTACCCTCCTTTCCTCTCTCTCCCCCCTGCCCCCTCTCTCTTTCTCTTTATCTCTCTTTATCTCTCTCCCTCCCCCCCTCTCTCTCTCTCTATATATATATATATACTTATTATTATGGCTTCACACTTCTTCTAAAATCCTTCTTCATTCCTTTACCTTCCTCAAACTGTACAAATCAGAGAGCATGAAAAAACATCAACAATTCTTCGCATCACAAAGGCACAATACAGCACCAGCGCGCAAGTTCTATTCGATCATCGGGAAATGACGTCACAGAGGAATTTTATTTATGGCGCCGTCGAGATTACTTTAATATAGTAAAATACTAAAATAAAAAAAAAATTAATTACAATTAAACTGCCCATCGAGATGAAACGAAACCTGGCCTATAACCTTCCCCATGTAATTATGTGTATGTGTAACAAATTTCACGTTATTTGTTTGTCTGGATCTTGAGTTATAAGGGAACAGACAGACAGACAGACAGACAACAAATGCGTCTTATAAGTATATAGATATATAAGCCCCTTAGGAGCCCTGAAGCCCGGCCCTCAGAGGTCCTATCGCGAAATGAACTTTTGATGTACACATGGCAGGCCAAGACCTACAAAATGATATATACATCATGGGTCTAGGAGTTATGGTTGCTGAGATATATGGCGCTCCTTTGTTAATATAGCTTATATAGTAAAAAACGGTACTTTATAAGCCCTTTTTTACGGCCCTCAGAGGTCAGATCGCGAAATGAACTTTTGCTGCACACATGGCAGGCCAAGACCTACAAAATGATATATACATCATGGGTCTAGGACTTATGGTTGTTGAGATCTAGGGTGATGACAGACAGACAGACAGACAAACAAAACGGGGACACTAGAGCATTTTATTTCGAAAATGCTCTAAAAAAAGGCTAGAAATGTTTCATAATGACTAAATTATCAACTCTGTTTTCTGTATCAGCTAGCCAGCTGAACAAATAAGACAAGAATTATAATATTAGTCGAGATCTTGGAGCGAAGAATTTGGAGATTTCTTCAAGGGAAATAAGTAGAGGAAGTACAAGTATTTTATTATTCGCTCTTGGTGAACATAGGATTCTACGCCATCGTTATAAAATCCAGCTGAAGAGTTCGCCTGTCTCTTTCTCTCTCTCTCTCTCTCTCTCTCTCTCTCTCTCTCTCTCTCTCTCTCCCTCTCCTAATCATCAGGAAGTTAAAAGTAGTTGTGTAATCTGGCCAAGTACGTTTCTCCCGGTACTTATATGAGGTGATGAAACGGACCGCGCTGCCGTTGGCAACTTGATGCCGTTTATAGGTGGTTAATCTTGTACAGTACTATAGAGAGTAAGTCAAAAAAAACGATCCGGGAAAACATTATCATTTTATATATATAAAAAAAAGATGAAACAATTGTCATGTAAAAATATCATGAATTACAATTCAGAACTAACATTTTTACCTATTGATAGAATCCCACAATAGCGGATGGCTGCTGGCAATCACAGTATCATTCAAATCAATCGATCAATCAGTAAATCGATCAATTGATCAATACATATATCTGCCAGTTTGTCATTCTTTCTGTCTGTCTTTCAGTTAGTCAGTCTGCATGCCGCTCACTCAGTTTTAGGCTGGTTTGTCTGTCATAAGGTGGTCCGCCAAGGGATACATGAAAGTTTATGAATGGATACGCAGCGACAGATTATTTTTAGTTTTAAACAACAACCAAGAGTTTGAAGAAGGTTGCCAGTTTGGCTGAGTGACTCATCACCAAACAGTGTGCAGAGGCGTAGCGAGGGTGGGCAAGGGGGGCATGATGCCCTGAGCGCTACTCACAAAGGGGCGCCAAATGGTATATTTTACATGTAATATTATATGGTTTTCGAATGTGGGGGTGGGGGCACTAAAAAGGTATTATTAAAAAGGTATTGTGCACCGGGCGCAAGTTAAGCTCGCTACGCCACTGAATGCGTGCCCAAGTATTGCGTTGGAAAGACTGCACATTCCATAAAGAAAATAAGTACATTTATTCGCGAACTGACGCGTTAGGGGTGCCCGGGGACCATGGGCGTCGCTAGGAATTTTTCCAGGGGGGGGCAAAAATTTTCCAGGGGGGGGCAAATAACAACTTTATGACATTTTTTTAAATGTAAGTGGGGGGGGAGCAAATGCCCCCTTCCTTGCCCCCCCCCCCCATGAATACGCCCATGCCGGGGACTGTCGCTAAAAAACCTTGACGACCACGGAGCTTACTTGGCCTCTCACTCGATCATTTACATCAGTGATCCCCCCCCCCCCCACAACCTTTTTCTCCCCGCGGACCGGTCAACGGGTTTGGTTGGTAATTTTCCCGCGGACCGCTGGGGAGAGGTTGTTGATTATTTATATTTCAAATTGTTTTGAATCACAATGCCACGAAGGAAATTAACAAAAAAAAAGGAAATAATTAAATGTTTCTTGGGCGGCCCAGTACCATTTGATACGGGGGTCGGTGGTGGTGGGGGGGGGAAGAACCACTGATTTACATCTTAAGACAGATTTTTTCAATCTTGTTCTGATGCCCTTAGCTTACAGCACCTACGCCACGCCCCTGCTATTCCCCCATGGGTGCAATCGGGGTGTGAATTATGACGACTGGTATACTGGACTCTCCGCTACTGCCCTGTTATAATAGCCATATTTATTTGTTGTCCTGTCGAATAGAAAGGGGAGGAGGAAAGGTGTGTGTGTGTGTGTGGGTGGGGTACATGTCATGGTGAACGAAGAAAGTTGGACAGTAGGAATTGACTCCAACTAAGATATGTCTCTTTTTCTGAATGAATAAGGGAGGATAACTCTTGATGTAGAGCACATTTGTGAGATATGTGCCGCCTGTTCCCTGTCCCTGTTTACGTGATATGTTTAAATCTGTTCTATGGACTCGACGCTGTGGCGTTCCAAATGGGGTGGTCTGGATCTGCCCCGGTGACCACATGACATAGAGGGAAGAGGAAGGGGTTTGGTCATTCTAATAACATATTTCATTGGACAAAGTCTGGAACGATTTCAGTCTGTGTTTGGTAAATGCCACCGGAGGCAACGATATGTGTGTGTGAGAGAGAGAGAGAGAGAGAGAGAGAGAGGGAGAGGGAGGAGGGGGGAGAGAGATATATTGGATGACCCCAATGGAACTTGATATAAACGGAACGCCCACTGTTGGATGGTCATTTAAATAGAGACAGCTATAAATAACTATGTGGTCAATACTTGACCAGTCCAGATACAGTCTGTACATCTTCTTTTGTCGGATGGGAAAGAAACAATCGGTGGCAAAAAAATAAAAAATCATTTTTAATAGAACGAAATGTGTCTATTGTGTATATGTATATTTGGGTGTGTGTGTGTGTGTGTAAGCACACAATATGTGTGTATATATATATGTGTCCATGTATGTGTATTGTGGTGTTTCAATGTAGAAAAGAAGTTTTTCGTCTGTTATGACTCCAGGACTTTTATGAAAAATCTCCAACTTTCTCAACCCACCTTCATAAGAAGAGATAAAAACAGGATCAAGGATAGGGAAACAAGAAGAGCCAAATAAACAATGGTACAAGCAGGGTCGTTCTTATGGACTGGCAAAACTTTAGGGGACCTCCACACCTCACGTTCTCATTCCAGTAAACATCGATATTAGATCTTTGTGTTGGCACTGTAGCGTCCTGACAGATCATTTTTGCTTAAGGCTCCCCGTACTAATCCAAAAGCTTTTGCCTAGGGTTAAAAAAAATATAGGAGTGTCTTTCGTTGGGTACATGAAGCACGGCATTAATCGTAGAAATGGTGGCAGGATTTTTCGACCCCGGAGAGTTTGACCCCCGTCATTTCGACCCCGGAGAGTTTGACCCGTCATTTCGACCCCGGAGAGT
>JAGDYQ010000024.1:5037401-5058197 GCA_021962125.1 Bulinus truncatus
ACCCGTCCGTATGTGATATCTGTTCATCCATCCACCAACCCACCCACCCGTCCGTATGTGATATCTGTTCATTCATCCACCAACCCACCCACCCGTCCGTATGTGATATCTGTTCATCCATCCACCTATCCACCCACCAGTCAGTATGTGATATCTGTTCATCCATCCACCAACCCACCCACCCGTCCGTATGTGATATCCGTTCATCCGTCCACCAACCCACCCACAAGTCCGTATGTGATATCAGTTCATCCATCCACCAACCCACTCTCCCGTCCGTATGTGATATCTGTTCATCCATCCACCTACCCACCCACCAGTCCGTATGTGATATTCGTTCATCCATCCACCAACCCACCCACCCGTCCGTATGTGATATCTGTTCATCCATCCACCTACCCACCCACCCGTCCGTATGTGATATCTGTTCATCCACCAACCCACCCACCCGTCCGTGTGTGATATCTGTTCATCCGTCCACCAACCCACCCACCCGTCCATATGTGATACCTGTTCATCCATCCACCAACCCACCCGTCCGAATGTGATATCCGTTCATCCATCCACCAACCCACCCGTCCGTATGTGATATCTGTTCATCCATCCACCAACCCACCCACCCGTCCGTATGTGATATCTGTTCATCCATCCACCAACCCACCCACCCGTCCGTATGTGATATCTGTTCATCCATCAACCCACCCACCCGTCCGTATGTGATATCTGTTCATCCATCCACCAACCCACCCACCCGTCCGTATGTGATATCTGTTCATTCATGCACCAACCCACCCACCCGTCCGTATGTGATATCTGTTCATCCACCAACCCACCCACCCGTCCGTATGTGATATCTGTTCATCCATCCACCAACCTACCCACCCGTCCGTATGTGATATCTGTTCATCCACCAACCCACCCACCCGTCCGTATGTGATATCTGTTCATCCATCCACCAACCCACCCACCCGTCCGTATGTGATATCTGTTCATCCATCCACCAACCAACCCACCCGTCCGTATGTGATATCTGTTCATCCATCCACCAACCCACCCACCCGTCCGTATGTGATATCTGTTCATCCGTCCACCAACCCACCCACCCGTCCATATGTGATATCTGTTCATCCATCCACCAACCCACCCGTCCGAATGTGATATCTGTTCATCCATCCACCAACCCACCCACCCGTCCGTATGTGATATCTGTTCATCCATCCACCAACCCACCCACCCGTCCGTATGTGATATCTGTTCATCCATCCACCAACCCACCCACCCGTCCGTATGTGATATCTGTTCATCCATCAACCCACCCACCCGTCCGTATGTGATATCTGTTCATCCATCCACCAACCCACCCACCCGTCCGTATGTGATATCTGTTCATTCATCCACCAACCCACCCACCCGTCCGTATGTGATATCTGTTCATCCACCAACCCACCCACCCGTCCGTATGTGATATCTGTTCATCCATCCACCAACCCACCCACCCGTCCGTATGTGATATCTGTTCATCCATCCACCTACCCACCCACCCGTCCGTATTTGATATCTGTTCATCTATCCACCAACCCACCCACCCGTCCGTATGTGATATCTGTTCATCCATCCACCAACCCACCCACCCGTCCGTATGTGATAACTGTTCATCCACCAACCCACCCACCTGTCCGTATGTGATATCTGTTCATCCGTCCACCAACCCACCACCCGTCCGTATGTGATATCTGTTCATCCGTCCACCAACCCACCCACCCGTCCATATGTGATACCTGTTCATCCATCCACCAACCCACCCGTCCGAATGTGATATCCGTTCATCCATCCACCAACCCACCCGTCCGTATGTGATATCTGTTCATCCATCCACCAACCAACCCACCCGTCCGTATGTGATATCTGTTCATCCATCCACCAACCCACCCACCCGTCCGTATGTGATATCTGTTCATCCATCCACCAACCCGCCCACCCGTCCGTATGTGATATCTGTTCATCCATCCACCAACCCACCCACCCGTCCGTATGTGATATCTGTTCATCCATCAACCCACCCACCCGTCCGTATGTGATATCTGTTCATCCATACACCAACCCACCCACCCGTCCGTATGTGATATCTGTTCATCCATCCACCAACCCACACACCCGTCCGTATGTGATATCTGTTCATCCATCCACCAACCCACCCACCCGTCCGTATGTGATATCTGTTCATCCATCCACCTACCCACCCACCCGTCCGTATGTGATATCTGTTCATCCATCCACCAACCCACCCACCCGTCCGTATGTGATATCTGTTCATCCGTCCACCAACCCACCCACCCGTCCATATGTGATACCTGTTCATCCATCCACCAACCCACCCGTCCGAATGTGATATCTGTTCATCCATCCACCAACCCACCCACCCGTCCGTATGTGATATCTGTTCATCCATCCACCAACCCACCCACCCGTCCGTATGTGATATCTGTTCATCCATCCACCAACCCACCCACCCGTCCGTATGTGATATCTGTTCATCCATCAACCCACCCACCCGTCCGTATGTGATATCTGTTCATCCATCCACCAACCCACCCACCCGTCCGTATGTGATATCTGTTCATCCATCCACCAACCCACCCACCCGTCCGTATGTGATATCTGTTCATCCACTGACCCACCCACCCGTCCGTATGTGATATCTGTTCATCCATCCACCAACCCACCCACCCGTCCGTATGTGATATCTGTTCATCCATCCACCGACCCACCCACCCGTCCGTATGTGATATCTGTTCATCCATCCACCAACCCACCCACCCGTCCGTATGTGATATCTGTTCATCCATCCACCAACCAACCCACCCGTCCGTATGTGATATCTGTTCATCCATCCACCAACCCACCCACCCGTCCGTATGTGATATCTGTTCATCCGTCCACCAACCCACCCACCCGTCCATATGTGATATCTGTTCATCCATCCACCAACCCACCCGTCCGTATGTGATATCTGTTCATCCATCCACCAACCCACCCACCCGTCCGTATGTGATATCTGTTCATCCATCCACCAACCCACCCACCCGTCCGTATGTGATATCTGTTCATCCATCCACCAACCCACCCACCCGTCCGTATGTGATAACTGTTCATCCATCCACCAACCCACCCACCCGTCCGTATGTGATATCTGTTCATCCATCCACCTACCCACCCACCCGTCCGTATGTGATATCTGTTCATCCATCAACCCACTCGTCTCAACCGTTTGTCTGTCGGTTAATCTAAATTTCTGTGCTTTCTGTTCATCTATCCGCCTATTCGTCCCACCCGCCTGTCTGTTCATCTGAATAAATCTATTTATATTTGATATTACTTTATTGAGATTTTATCAATCGAGTTGACCGCTTTTTTTTTTTTTGCCTTTTTGTACTAGTGTCTATCTTTCAACATTTGTTGATGTCTCCCTATTAAACAAACAGTATTACACACACACACACACACACACACACACATATACAAGCCCCATCCCCAACTACACAACACCTCAAAGCCCTCTCCCCCTGTTCCCAATCATCCTCACATATGTAGTAGCTGAGTGTAATTATTAGAAAACAACTTATTTTACCCCTGAATAAATTACCCCCCCCCCCTTCCCCTTATGTTAGTTCTTCTAGTCAATTCATCTACTTGCAGTCGAGATAAAAAGCTTCGTAACCTTTTAGCGACTTTACACAAAACACACACACACACACATTCACACATATACATACTATTTCTCTCTCTCTCACACACACACACACACGTTGACATTTTTGTATTTGTAGTACACATTGACACACACACAGTCAAAAATACTCACACACACACCTTCTCTCTCTCTCTCTCTCTCTCTCTCTCTCTCTCTCTCTCTCTCTCTCTCACACACTCTCTCTTTCTCTCTATCACACACAATCACTAGCAAGAACACACACACTCTTTTTATCTCTTACACACATATGCACGCACGCACTCACGCACATGCACATAAAGAACATACATACATACACAGGGGCGGATCTAGACAACTTTGACGAGGGGGGGGCAAAACTTTGATCCCCGGGGGGGGGGGGGAAACTGTTTTCATTGTTGAAAATTGGTCTTAGAACAAAAAATAGTTCGATAATCTAATGATGTCTTACCTAAACTTGCGGTAACGGGGGTATGTCCCCTCCCCCTAAATCTGCCCATGTACATACATACATTAAGTTATGGTACGTACAGTACAAATAGGCACAAACACATTCGCACAACAGACAATCTCGCTCTCTCACAGAGACAATCACAAATCTACACACTCTCTTGGCACCCACATGCTTAGCTCTTGACGTCTACTACTTAAAGTACTCATAATACTACACATACACACACACACACACGCACACACACACACACACACATGATTTCGTCTCCCTCTCCTCACACGAAGAGTGGATGAATAATTGACCATGATTAGACTAAAACGTGAGTATTTTATTGTTGAATCCCTGATCACATATGCCAGTAATTTTTTTATCGTGGGCTGAGAGAGTGCTCATTCAAGTGTCACCTGTCCTTTATTGAGTATCTGTGATGTATTAGGAATTAGGAACAACACCTTTGTGATGGTTGGATGGTACGGACTAAGCAATAACTTTGTATCATGACCAAAATTAGATTGTACCACCATCACCAACATTTAGATTGTACCACCATCACCAACATTTAGACTGTACCACCATCACCAACATTTAGATTGTACCACCATCACCAACATTTAGATTGTACCACCATCACCAACATTTAGAGTGTACCACCATCAACAACATTTAGATTGTACCACCATCACCAACATTTAGATTGTACCACCATCACCAACATTTAGACTGTACCACCATCACCAACATTTAGATTGTACCACCATCACCAACATTTAGATTGTACCACCATCACCAACATTTAGATTGTACCACTTGTACCACCATCACCAACATTTAGACTGTACCACCATCACCAACATTTAGATTGTACCACCATCACCAACATTTAGATTGTACCACCATCACCAACATTTAGATTGTACCACCATCACCAACATTTAGATTGTACCACCATCACCAACATTTAGATTGTACCACCATCACCAACATTTAGATTGTACCACCATCACCAACATTTAGATTGTACCACCATCACCAACATTTAGATTGTACCACCATCACCAACATTTAGATTGTACCACCATCACCAACATTTAGATTGTACCACCATCACCAACATTTAGATTGTACCACCATCACCAACATTTAGATTGTACCACCATCACCAACATTTAGATTGTACGACTTGTACCACCATCACCAACATTTAGACTGTACCACCATCACCAACATTTAGATTGTACCACCATCACCAACATTTAGATTGTACCACCATCACCAACATTTAGATTGTACCACCATCACCAACATTTAGATTGTACCACCATCACCAACATTTAGATTGTACCACCATCACCAACATTTAGATTGTACCACCATCACCAACATTTAGATTGTACCAGAAAAAAAATATAATAAAAATAAAAAACTAAAAGAATAATTAAAACAACACTTTTATTAACATACTAGCCGTACCCTGCAAAACCTTTGCATAGAGTTATATCCCCTTAGGCTTGATCGGTAGGATATGTTTTTTTTGGTTTCGGGCAGATCCGATTTTTTCATGATTGTATTTTAAACTGGAATACTGTTGTATTAATTATTTACTTTCAATTTAACGCACAACCCAAATCGCTTTTATATATATTATACTAAAAAAAGTATAAAAATAGTTACTTAGGCTCAGATCATACCTTAGGGTTCATCATCATCATAATCTTAACAGATGTGGTCGTTGTGGGAACGCGTGGACACCTCAACAGACATATTTCACCATAAGTTGCCTATCCTGCGCGGCTGTCTTTTAGTTCATTCATTGGTGTGTGTGAAGTCCCTGTAAGGTTTTTATGTGTGCCCTACTTTCATCCCCACCATAGCCGATCCTGCAATGGTCATGGAGGCACCAAGGAAGATATATTGGGAACTTGATCCAAGACATACTAATTTCCTTGGTCCTCACCGAAGATCGAACCAGGTACCTTCAAGTCGACAGTCGAGCGCTTTACCACATGACCATTCTTTTATATTGTCAAACGAACCATGTCCACTGTGGCCTTAAGGCTTAGATCAAACAAATATTTATAGAAATTATATTGACTTAAAAAAAAGCGTGTGCACCAAAATGGATTAACTAATAAAAGCAGTAAATAGAATTTTGAAAAACATAAAAAAAGAGTAAAATATTTTTGTTAAAAAATTGAGTAATGTCACTAAAAACAAGAGATACAAACTGGCCGATCACACATTGTTTATTGCGTCAACAACATTTCTATAAATACTTCTTGTATCATCTAAACCTAACGTATATATTTTTTTTTTATTTGGTAAATTTTTATAAAACTAAAACAAATTTTCCTTTTATGTATAAAAGGGCGCGAGTTAAGCTCGCTACGTCACTGCCGGTGGTATGCGTTCGGGAAAAGGTTATGCAAGAGTGCGCAGCGACATATAATTTGAAACAGCAAAGAATTACAGGAAGGTCACCAGTTTGCTGCGTGACTTATCACCAAACCACGTGACCAAGTATCTTATTAGAAATGTCGTTGTGTGATGTCCCTGTAAGGATGAGATGACATTTCTTAGATCCTATAAACCCCAGTGACTGATGGGACGGTTTTTTTATGGTGCCCTTCTTTCATCCACCACCATAGCCGATAGTGCAATGACCATGGAGGCACCACGGGAGATATATCGGGAACTTGAGCGAAGACCTGAACATTTTCCTTGGTCCTCACCGGAGATCGAACCAGGTACCTTCATGTCGACAGTCGAGCACGTTACCACACGACCATCCGTCACTAGCCTGGCACAGGTTTTTCTCTGCATCCATATTTCCGACCCCATGTACACAGAACGTCCAGAAATATCGAATCTGAATAAAACTCTTTTAAAAGTAAGTTAAGTCTAAAAGTAAGGAAAGCACGCTAGAATAATAATGACACAACTTGTTATTACTGTAAGACTCCTTCAAACTTCAATGAGCATTATTGGTATTGATGTGGTCCACCGAATATTTAAACGATGCTATCTGTGCTTATAACAAATACCAGCAAGCGAATACTCAAAATAAAGCTGTCTAGTCTTTTTGCTGGCTTTGAATATTTTAAACGAATGCATTCTGGTCATAAGACTTGCATTGAACACTGATTGAATACTTTAAAAAAAAAAAACAAACAATTATCTGTACCTACATCAGCATTTAATATTCTCTGGAACCTTGCAGAATATATTTATGTGCAAATGTGGCTTTGAAAAATCAATATTATTCAGAAGAATCCCGCATACTAAAATTTGTTTAAATGCATTTAGATAACTGAATACTAAATGTATAGCTACGTAGACTGCATGCAATGGATATAAGTACGTAGACTGTATGTAATGGATATAGGTACGTAGTCTGCATGCAATGGATATAAGTACGTAGACTGTATGTAATGGATATAGGTACGTAGTCTGCATGCAATGGATATACGTACGTAGACTGCATGCAATGGATCAATACATACTAGTGAGCCTGTGTAAAAGCTTTTACGATAGCTCAAGTCTATGTATACTTATAAATATAATGTACCTACAATAAGTCTCAAATAATTAAAACCATATTTACAAGTACAAATATTAATAAAATCTTCTGTTAAGACTTGTATTTTGTACTCTTGTAAAAAATGTATTTTGTGTGTATGTGTGTGTAAATGGGGCTTTTTAAGGTAATGCAGACCGAAAGATTATTTATCGTGAAATGTACCATGTGCACTGTTTTCTAAATAAAATATTTTAAATCAATAAGGTAAAGTCATACAGTTTTTCTTTTTAATTGACATACTTTTTTTATGGGTAGAATAGACTATAGAGTTGACTATAGAATTGACTATGAAACTTGAAATCTCCCAGGAAGTAACTCTTACGTCAGTAAATTTTTTTGTTCATACTTGCAGAAAGATGGTCGGGAATGACTGGGGAAAAGGGGGGAGGAATGAAATGAAGGAAGAAAAAGAAAGAAAGAAGAGATATATATTGATTGAAGAAAAAAACGTTGGCATTTCGGAATAAAGGGGCAGAAGGGTGGAGGAGACAGTATATCTTTAGAAGGGGGGAGAGGGGGGGAAAGGGAGAAGTCGTAAAGATGAAAAAAAAGAGAGTTGTGAGAAAGGGGAGGTCACACAGAAAACAAATTGAAGGAACTAGATTCTGGAGATCAAGAAGAGTTTAGTCAGGGGCAGTTAGTTTTTTCAAATGTGTGCGTATGTTTCATATGTGAGAGGAGACTAGAGAGAGGGCGAGAGACGGAAGAGATATCTAGGTAAAAAAAAAAATGAGAGAGAGAGGGAGTGATGAATGGGGAAGGAGGAGGGGGGTTTGAGGTAGATAACGGAACAAAAATGGAAAAAAAAGAAGCGTGAAGTGGCAATAGACGGATCAAAGTCAGAATGAACCCATCACAGTGAATTGATAACATTGTGTCAAACAGTTTATCGTCAAATTTTGAGAATACTACCTGTGTATCAAGTACATTTATTGTACCGCCATACCTGTGCACTGTGTACATTTATTGTACCACATTATATGTGAACTATGTGCATTTATTGTACCGCCATATCTGTTTACTGTGCACATTTATTGTACCACATTATATGTGCACTATGTGCATTTATTGTACCGCCATATCTGTTTACTATGCACATTTATTGTACCGCCTTATCTGTGCACTATTTACATTTATTGTACCGCCATACCTGTTTACTATGCACATTTATTGTACCGCCTTATCTGTGCACTACTTACATTTATTGTACCGCCATATCTGTTTACTATGCACATTTATTGTACCGCCATATCTGTGCATTATACACATTTATTGTACCGCCATATCTGTGCACTATGCAAATTTATTGTACCCCCCCATATCTGTGCATTATGTACATTTATAGTACCACCATCTCTGTGCATTATACACATTTATTGTACAATCAATTTAGTGCTTTGTGTAACCATGGCGACTAGATGTGTTGCGGGTCCCGCGTTGGGACTTTTTGTGTTTATTTAACCTATCTGTCTAAAAAAAACAAAATTGTTTGTTCCAGGTCCTAAATATGCCACTCGCCCCAGGGTCCGCTAATGCCACACTGTTGTGTAACCCCCACCAGCTCTCAGCATTCTGTAACTATATATCTTACCAGCAGTTTTCTGTAAACTGTTCCCCTGAGTGGATTATTTCTGGGAGTATCTGTAATCCCCACTGGCACACAGATGAGTCGGGTATAACTTAATTTTTGAGAACCAGCTGACCGCATAATTCGTCAAGAAATAGACGAGCATCTGCCCCCCCCCCCCCCCCCCATGAAACCTGACTGGACAGAACAGAGGGTGTCCATCGATATTAAATATGAGAGAACAGAGGCTGTCCACTGTAATCATTATATGACAGAAAAAATGACTGTTTACTGCAATCTTTATATGACAAAACAGCGGCTGTCCACTGCAATCTTTATATCACAGAAAAATCGACTGTCCACTGCAATCATCATTTGACAAAACGCTGTTCGCTGACTTTATATGACAGAACAGCTGCTGTCCACTGCAATCTTTATATGACAAAACGGCGGCTGTTTACTGACATCTTTACATGACAGATCAGCGTCTGTCCACTGAAATCTTTATTTGATAAAACGGCGGCTGTTCACTAACATCTTTATATGACAGAACAGCGGCTGTCCACATTCAGCTGCAGTAATTCTCAGACATATTAACATACAAACATACGTTGATATCGACGCTATGACAAACTAACATACAAAGCTGTTCTTTTAATGAACAGGCAAATTAGGTGATCACCTAGTCCCCGCCCCTCCTAGTCCCGCCTCTTCCTGTAAGAATTACCACTACATCCGGTTCTTTCAGTGCCACTGGTACCCTTGCCTAGATCCCCTAGATACCATAGTCCGTCACTTGCAAACATATTTACATTTCTATTTGGTAATGGACACACAGTAGAATATCTTTGTAGTCTGTTTATTAGTCTGACAAATTGGCCACTGTTTCAGTTTAAAAAAAAATAATTACTTCATCATAGAAACGCAGTCGGATACACATACAGTCGGATACAAATACAGTCGGATACAAATACAGTCGGATACAAATACAGTCGGATAAAAATTTAGTCAGATACAAATACAGTTGGATACAAATATAGTCGGATACAAATAAAGTTGGATACAAATATAGTCGGATACAAATACAGTCAGATACAAATACAGTCGGATAAAAATTTAGTCGGATACAAATACAGTTGGATACAAATATAGTCGGATACAAATACAGTTGGATACAAATATAGTCGGATACAAATACAGTCGGATACAAATACAGTCGGATACAAATATAGTCGGATACAAATACAGTCGGATACAAATACAGTGGGATACAAATGCAGTCGGATACAAATACAAACGGATACAAATACAGTCGGATACAAATACAGTGGGATAAAAATACAGTCGGATGCAAATACAGACTGAAATCACGGCATCGTTAATCCTAGTTCCCGCCATGGTTTACTTGAGTGATTTTTTTTTTTCAAATTTAATGCTCTGAAACACCGCTGTCGTTTTTTTTAGACTCTATTGTCCCCGTTTTGTCTGTCTGTCTGTCTGTCTGTCTGTCTGTCTGTCCGTCATCACCCCAGATCTCAGCAACCATAAGTCCTAGATCCATGATGTAAATACCATTTTGTAGGTCTAGGTCTGCCATGTGTGCATCAAAAGTCCATTTCGCAATCTGACCTCTGAGGGCTGGGCTTCAGTGTTTTTACCGTTTTTTTTACTAGATAAGCTGTATTAATAATTATGTCATTTTCATGGCCCCATTCTACACCTTATATGTTCAATAACCCATTCATTTGGTGTGAAATATTGCAGCATGTAGTTTCACCAAGACTGACGTCACACGTGTTCAGAGCTATATCTTTTCGGAAAGTGGTCTAAAGTTGGTGCCAAATTCCGTTTCTGTGTACTATATTTAGCACCAGTAATTTTCCTTGATTTAGACAAGATTGTGATCTATTCGCCATACATATTTAATTTTATTTCTAAGAAACTCATCAAATGAAATAGTAAGCTTGGGTTGAAAGTATCAGAGCTATGCAACAATTGACGGAGTTTTCGAACGATTAAATGACTACAATTTCGAATGTTTTCAATTATGAGTCCTGTTTCAGTGACCACAAACCACTTGTATTAGATTTAAGATAAATATTTACTGAAAGCTAACATACGTACTGATACATAACACGAAAATGCGCTCACACGTCCTGTGTCCAGAATGGAACATGCTTATTTTACTTGTTTTTTTAAAGTCGATGTTTATGTTTAAATTGTTTTCAATTCTATTGAACTGTTTAATCCACTCAAAACAAATACAATTTTTGTCTGATTATAATTATCATTTAGCACTAAATACCTCTCTTTATATTTCAAAGGATCTTTAAAAAAAAAAAAACTAACAGCTAAAACAACTATGAAAATCAAGTTATCTTATATCTATGATCTAAACAATCTGGCATTACCCCCAAAGCAGTTTAATATACAATATAAAGGCAATGTTCGCTTCCATTACATTTTAATATACAATATATAGGTCCTGTTTAATTCTAATTATAGTCTATGGGCAACATCCACTTCTGGAGGCTGGCTGAATTTCTTCTTCTGTCTGCCTGTATTGAAAGGACAAAGATTCCATAAGATGCCATTATTTAACCATAGATTTATAACTTTTTTCTTCTTCTAGAAATTATGTTTGTGTTTACTAAATGATAATGTTGATTATTTTCATATCTTTTTAAATCCAGTTTTTAAATTTACCACTGTTCTAGTTCATGTTTATATTATTATGCTGTTTATTGATTAAAAATGATCACGATTTACAACCACAATCGCTCTTCGGTCATCTTTACGTGTTATGACGTGTCCCTTATCAATTATTTTGTTGATATCCGCGTGTTGCGATGATGTTGTTTATTGATTTTCCTGTTTCTATTTTTAGCTGTCGTTAATGTAGCAGCTTACGCAATTTATTTAAATATAGGCGTCAGTGATGTGAAAAAATTACCTTAGTTTAAAAAGTGTAATAGGTGGGTTCATAGTCTTTATATCTATGGGTGGGTTGGTTTTCAAAATTCTAAACACATTGTTCACACAATTTTTGTTAAAATTAAAGTTTTTTTTTTTTATTATTATTTTTTCCATTCTAATTGTTGCTGTAACAAAAGCTGTCGCAGTCTGGCTAAATGACATTTAATTAAAAAAATCAATTTGTGTCTAAGCAATAATGAAGTTTTTCGCCAAACAATTTACATGTAATGTTCAGCACTTGATCATTTACCGAGCCCGTATTCATTTGTTGGGAGGTACAGTTTCTTAAGATGTGCCCGCCGCCCCTACTTATATCCCAACCATACACGAGACTGGGGGTGGGAGGGGATGATATAATATCTTAGGCTGGACTAGTATGGCTTACACCGCTAATAATATATACATTTACATGTATGTGAAACGTGTAGAGCCATAGTGGTCTAACTCGTGCGTAGTGGTCTAAACGCGTGACGTGGGTTAGGGCTAGTTGCGGTTTCAAACCGTTGATCATGTGACTGAAGTCGTAGAGACTTGAGCCTTATCAACACCAGGTCACCATTTATTATTGTTCATAGTTGGGGGGTGGTGGGGGGCGGGGGCCAGTGGCGTAACTAGGCGTGGGCGTAAGCGATGGCGAGACTCTGCTCTTCAGTCAGCCGGGTGCAACATCAGCCATTCTTGGGTGAGTACTTTCTCGTCCGTACTTGGGTGAGCACTTTCTCGGCCTTACTTGGGTGAGTACTTTCCCGGCCTTACTCGGGTGAGTACTTTGTCGGTTGGAGTTAAGCGAGCACTTTCTCGTCCGTACGCATGTGAGTACCTTCTCGGCCGTACTTGATTCAGTACTTTCCCCGGCCGTACATGGGTGAGTGCTTCCTCGGTTTGCATTTGTACTAGATACAACGAGCACTAGTTGTACTTATACTTATAGGCGGTACATACTACATCTATATTATTATTATTACACTCACCTAAACTTTCCTAAACCAATGGTAGCCACATGTGGCTGTGACGAGATTTGGGCGGGGTCTTAAGCATGGCATTTTTTTTCCTATTTAAAAAAAATAAACAAACAACTTTTGTTCACCCAATATTGATAAATTAAATTTGGCGCGGCTGTAGTCCAAGTTTTTTTTTTTACAATTTAACAACCGGAATGTTGCTCTCATCTACAACAAATTTACTCATCCCTGACGCAAATTTCAGTTACATGTATTTAATAGATATAATTTTTTTGGTCAAGGGGCACAACTGTGTTATAGTTGTAAATCGCCGAGTCGAGAAGATTTGTCTCCCACTAATATTTTTTCAGCTGTTGAACCACGTAAAGGCTGGACCCGTGTTGCGCGGACGTGTGATTGTTGACCACACTGACGGTAAACAAATACACCATGAGTCGCAGTACAGGGAGGCTAGGCATGACTAGCTGCTTTGTGTGTGAGTAGGCAGTGTGTTTAGGTACACGTTACGAGTTAATACATCCTGCCACCTCGAGGATGGCATACACAGCCCCGTAGCCAAAGGGGGCACTGGGGGGCCGTGCCCCCCCCGCTAGGTGTGGCGTGCCCCCCCCCGCCGCTGAAAAAAGAAGAAAAGAGGAAAAAAGAAAGAAAAAGTAAAGATGCCCCCCCTTGCTGGGTATTAATGCCCCCCTGCTGACTTTAACCTGGCTACGGGCCTGGGCATACATACGGAGCATGCGCCTGAAGTAGCGAAAACTGAGATTCCTTAAATAATATTTTAAAGGATCAATGCTGGTATGTAATTGTACAGAGCATTTCACCTTAGATAATTCAAAAAACCATGGGATTACGAATTGTAAAATACTGGCCGCCCCTGGTTTACTTAAAGACAAATATGTCACCAGAGGCGGATTTTGATTGGTTAATTTCGGCTTTAAAAAAAAAGGGGCAGTAAAAATAATAGTACAGGCATAAAACGCTGGCTAAGAGGACCATTGGGGGAAGTCGGGGCTCAGAGGTTATGCCCCATGATGTGCCCGGTGCTCTCGCTGTTATATCCAACAGCTAAACTGGTTGTCAAATGTATAATTTTCAATAAAACTATTTTTCAAATGCCCAACATAAAGGCTGTTCACATGTATTTTGTTTTGTTCATGTATTAATGTAATACTTACTTCTAGTTTTAATCAATGTTCACCGAACCATTTTTTTAAACCGAATAAACCTATCAAACGTAAAAATATAAGTCATACTAAAACATTATCAGAGACCAATCTTCACCAACTTTTCAATCATAGGACGTCACATGTCAGGGTTATATTATATTTAGGAAGTTAACTTTAGAAGTAAATTGCTAACAGAGACGTCACATGTCAGGGTTATATTCAGGCCCGTAGCGTACGGGGGTCCTGGGGGGGCCGTCCCCCCCTGCGTTTTGTCTGGCCCCCCTCTGCTTGTTTGCTCTACTTAGTAACATTTATTTCCTGCCCCACCTCCCTGCTATAGGCCTGGCCCCTGCTGTAGAATGCCTGACTTCTGCTGTAGAATTTTCACGCTACGGGCCTGATTGTATTTAGGAAGTTAATTTTAGAAGTAAATTACTTGCAGAGGCGGAATCTTCGTCCCACATCGGCTGGCAGTTATTTATCCACTAGCAAGAGGCAGCAGTTTCACCATTTTAAAAAAAAGTGGATTTTAGAGTCCTCCCCGTGTGTTATTAATTCAAGTAACGTCACTGGTTACCTATCGGGTAATATAAATTAACAGTAATAACAGTAACGCCACTGGTTACTTTTTCAGTAATTCAAATTAACAGTAAAGTGTAATAATTATGTCAGTAATAACCGAGAGAGTAAACATTATGATAGCCAGACACGAAGACAATAAAAATCGAGTCAACATTATTCAGTCACAAAAGTAAAAAAAAGTTATAAGAAAGAAACACTAAGCTTAAAAGACAAAAAAAAATTGTCCAACCATTTTTCTTCTTTTGGTCAAGCAACTCATGAATAATCAATAATAGGAAGTGACAGAGTCCACTATAAGAGTTACTCTTTGTCCAGAGAAATTCACTGGCCATCCAGCTGGAAGAGATATTGAGACGGAGGAGAGGAAGTCAGAAAATGTTGAAGTCAGCCGTAGAGAACACAATTTTTGGTAAGGGCAACACTTCTGTCACATTGTGTGGGCAACACTTCTGTCACACTGTGTGGGCAAAACTTCTGTCACATTGTGTGGGCAACACTTCTGTCACACAATGTGGGAAACACTTCTGTCACACGATGTGGGAAACACTTCTGTCACACTGTGTGGACAACACTTCTGTCACACTGTGTGGGCAACACTTCTGTCACACTGTGTGGGCAACACTTCTGTCACATTGCGTGGGCAACACTTCTGTCATACGATGTGGGAAACAATTCTGTCACACGATGTGGGAAACACTTCTGTCACATTGCATGGGCAACACTTCTGTCACACTGTGTGAGCAACACTTCTGTCACACTGTGTGGACAACACTTCTGTCACACTGCGTGGACAACACTTCTGTCACACTGTGTGGACAACACTTCTGTCACACTGTGTGGGCAACACTTCTGTCACACTGTGTGGGCAACACTTCTGTCACACTGTGTGGGCAACACTTCTGTCACATTGCGTGGGCAACACTTCTATCACACTGTGTGGGCAACATTTATGCCACACTGCATGGGAAACACTTCTGTCACACTGTGTGGGAAACACTTCTGTCACACATTCGCAGTCATTCCCTCACACAACTTACACTTAGAATGGAACCTGTGAGAATGGAAGAGTGAAATTCACATTTTTTTATATCAACAAGACACATAATAAATACAAATCAATATTTCGCCAATATATAAGAACAAAATGTAATTTATTACAAGTAACAAAATCTGCATTGAGCCAGCAGTAAACATTGTATCCTGGATTACATAAGTAAACAAACGTACCGAATGTTGGGTTTATATCATTGGGGGCGGGGGGTGGCATTCATCATTTATGTTTCTGTCCATATAACATATACGAGCGAACAACTGATGGGATAACATTGAACGTGCCTCGTTAGTCCACTCACTGCTATAAATTGTGTAACATGTTGATGTGTGCATCTGGTGAAGTCATTATAAAATATCAATCAATAAATATTTGATTTATACGCATAAGTATTAGTAAAAAAAAATTCATAACGAATATCAGTGTTTATTTTAAATTACTCGACAGGCTCGTCGCGATGGGGGAAAAAGGGGATAGGGATGCAACCTATATATCTTTGTCACGGTCTCCCTGAAACTTGGGCTGCTCCACATATTAGATATTATACAAATCGCGCAAGCCTCGTTTTGAAACAATGTTTTCATCGCCGCCATTAATGATATACGGATGACCGAGTGGTGTAGATACTCGACTGTCGACCTGAGAGTCCTGGGTTCGATCATCGGAGAGGCCCATGGAATTTTTCCAGGTGAAATTTGGTACAAAGTCGTACCACAAGCACATCCAGCTATAAATGGGTACCTGAAATGAGTTGGGGAAGTAAAGGCGGCTGGGCGTTGTGCTAACCACACAATCCCATTATATGCCGAGGTTATAGAAACAGATGAATTCTACACTTCATCTGCCCCGATGGCCGGTTAGGGCTAAGGGAACTTTACTTATTAATGATATTTACGATATAATCGCTTTCCATGATGTCATATAAAATGACTTGGCAGTTGCGTTAGTGACTCAATTCTCTATTCTGTTTCTATAACCTCGGCATATAAAGGGATTGTGTGGTTGGCACAACGCCCATCCGCCTTTACTTCCCCCAATTTAAAGTCAGGTGCCCATTAAAAAGCTGGGTGGACTTGGGGACTTTCACCAGGACCTGAAAAAAAATCTCAAGGCAATCCCTGAGCCTCGAACCCAGGACTATCCGCCCGATCACCGCAATTAGAAAATTAACTGCCAAATCAACTTTGGATCTGATCAAGTTCAGTAACCTATCTACTAGCAGGGGCGCCGAAAGCCAACAAGGGCCCCAGGGCAGGACATCATTGCGGGCCCCTTAATAAACAATGAGACGTGAGAAAATTGACATGGTCGTGGCGGCCGGGCCCCCTTACAGATGCGGGCCCCCTGGCAATGACCCCCTGACCCCCCCCTCTCGGCGTGCATGTCTACTAGTGCATGTGTGTTATGAAGGCTTAAGTCTACCAATACTCTTGTAGTCGTCACCTGAAATACACATCTTTTTCATCGTGTGCTTTTGTGTTTAAAAATGTATTTAAAAATGTACATGAGCAGATCATGCCAAATCTAATCAATACTCCAACCGCTAATAAAAATGAAGAGTCGCAAATTAAACATTAATTATCCGCCCTTGTTTCGTTCTCAAGAGTATTGGTCCTTGATGACTCGTCAAGCCATATTTAACTTTTTGCTCGGACTGCCAAAAGGTAGAAAATGGGAAGAGAATCGAAAGCGCCACCTTCCCCCATAAAACCAATCAATACAAAACAATATTGTTATGTCCCTTGAAATGTGACGCGTGTTGTACAATTTGGTGACTTTTAGTAGAGAATCCGGTTAAAAACACATTGCTGTTATTCGATATCTACTATTTTTTTCTTAAATTGTATACCTGGTTAGGTAGTACATTTTACATTATTACATAAGACTTATGGTTAAAAGGATTAAATATTTCTTCATATTATCATTTTATATTGCTGTATTTGTCCCATCAACTTTTCTTGATAGTTTTATTATAGTTTCATTATCTACGCCAGGGGTGGGCAAACTACGACCCGCGGGCCGCATGTGGCCCTACAGCGTATATTATGCGTCCCGTATGCATGTACTGTTCATGTATATATTGTAAGTGTGAATGCGAAATAAATGACAAATACATGGTTATTATCATTAATTCATATTTTAATACTTTGTAAATTTTAATTAAAGTAGACAAAATGTATGTATATATCTCTATACTTATAAGAGGCATTTGTTGTCTGTCTGTCTGTCTGTCTGTCTGTTCCCTTATAACTCAAGATCCAGACAAACAAATAACGTGAAATTTGTTACACATACACATAATTACATGGGGAAGGTTATAGGACAGGTTTCGTTTCATCTTGATGGGTAGTTTAATTGTAATTAATTTTTTTTATTTTAGTATTTTATTATATTAAAGTAATCTCGACGGCGCCATAAATAAAATTCCTCTGTGACGTCATTTACCGATGATTGAATAGAACTTGCGCGCTGGTGCTGTATAGTTCCTTTGTTCTGCGAAGAATTGTTGTTGTTTTTTCATGCTCCCTGATATGTACAGTTTGAGGAAGGTAAAGAAAGGAATGAAGAAGGATTTTAGAAGAAGTGTGAAGCCATAATAATAAGTATATACATATATATATATATATATATATATATATATATATAGAGAGAGAGAGAGAGAGAGAGAGAGAGAGTGAGAGAGAGAGAGAGAGGGAGAGAGAGAGAGAGCGAGTGAGGGAGGGAGAGAGAGATAAAGAGAGAGAGAGAGGGGGCAGGGGAGAGAGAGAGGAAAGGAGGGTAGGAGGGAGGGAGGGGGAGAGAGCGAGGGAGGGGGTGGACAGGGGGAGAGAAGGAGGGGGAGAGAGGGAGATGGGAGAGTGAGCAGGGGGGAGAGGGGGCAGGGGGAGAGGGAGAGAGAAAGAAGAAGGAGGGAGAGAGGGGGTAGGGAGGGAGATAGAGGGGAGGGAGGGAAAGAGAGGGTGGGAGAGAGGGAGAAAGAGAGAAAGAGTGAGGGGGCAGGAAGGGAGAGAAAGGGAATGAGGGAGGGATGATTGGGGAGAGAGAGAGATGGGAGAGAGGGAGGGAGGGAAAAGGAGAGAGGGGGGAGGGAGGGAGAGAGAGAGGAAGAGGGGGAGAGAGGGAGACGGGAGAGGGCGGGAGGGAGAGAGGGGGTAGGGAGGGAGAGAGGATGGGAGAAATGGGAGGGAGTGAGAGATAAAGAGAGAGAGGGGCAGGGAGGGAGAGAGGGGGAGGAGGAAGGGAGGAAGGTGGAGAGACGGGGGACGGGAGTGAGAGAAGAAGGGAGGGAGATAGGGAGAGAGAGGGAGATGGGAGAGTTAGAGAGGGAAGGAGAGGGAGGGAGGGAGAAAGGGAGGAAGGGAAAGAGAAAGGGAGAGAGGGGGTAGGAAGGGAGAGAGAGGGGGAGGGAGGGAGAGAGTACCCGGCTTTGCCCGGGTTTAAAATAAGGTTTTCTGTTTACCTTTTGTTTTCTCCCCACCCCCTCTCTCCCTCCCCCCTCCCTCTCCCTCTTTACCCCTCTCTCCCTTTCTCTTTCCTTCCCTCCCTTTCTCCCTCCCTCCCTCTCCTTCCCTCTCTAACTCTCCCATCTCCCTCTCTTTCCCTATCTCCCTCCATTCCTCCTCCCCCCTCTCTCCCTTCCTGCCCCCTCTATCTCTTTATCTCTCACTCCCTCCATTTCTTCCATCCTCTCTCTCCCTCTCTACTTCCCGCCCCTTTCTCTCACCCTCTCCCGTCTCCCTCTCTCCCCCTCTTCCTCTCTCTCCCCCCTCCCTCATTTCCTCTCTCTCCCTCCCTTCCCCCTCTCTCTCTCCCTCCCTCTTTCTTTATCTCTGTCCCTCCCCTCTATCTCCCTCCCTACTCCCCCCTTCCTTTCTCTTTCCTTCCCTCCCTTTCTCCCTCCCTCTCTCTCCAGCCCTCCCTCTCCCTTTATCTCCCTCCCTACCACCTCTCTCCCTCCCTCCCTTTCCCTCCCTCCTTCTCTCCCCCTCCCGCCCCCCTCTCTCTTTATCTCTCTCCCCCCTCCCTCTTTCTGTACAATTAAACGTCAAATTACGCTTCTTAAATAAACAGAAAACCTTATTTTAATCCCGGCCAAAGCCGGGTACTTGCAGCAGGAAAAAAAAACAACAACAATATTTTTTTTTCCCGTCCCTAACCCTTCTTCTCCGTCCGTTCAATTACACATTCACTTGGTGCCGCGAATACAGGAATTCCCTGTGCATTGAATAGTAAAATACTAAAAATATTAATTACAATTAAACTACGCATTGAGATTGTATTAATAATGTTAATAATGTCACAGAAACATTTTAATTAACGTATTTCGGTTTACTAAAGTGCACCTTTAATTTTAATCTTCCGAATACATAAAACGATAGGTAAATAGATATGACTATTGATTTCACCATGTTTACAATTGGAGTTTCCGGAAGTTACCCCTCTTTTAAAAATGTATCATCGGGAAATGACGTCACAGAGGAATTTTATCTATGGCGCCGTCGAGATTACTTTAATATAGTAAAATACTAAAATAAAAATAATTAATTACAATTAAACTACCCATCGAGATGAAACGAAACATGTCCTATAACCTTCCCCATGTAATTATGTGTATGTGTAACAAATTTCACGTTATTTGTTTGTCTGGATCTTGAGTTATAAGGGAACAGACAGACAGACAGACAACAAATGCGTCTTATAAGTATATATATATATATATATATATATATA
>JAGDYQ010000024.1:5058697-5251409 GCA_021962125.1 Bulinus truncatus
TATATATATATATATATATATATATATACTTATAAGACGCATTTGTTGTCTGTCTGTCTGTTCCCTTATAACTCAAGATCCAGACAAACAAATAACGTGAAATTTGTTGCACATACACATAATTACATGGGGAAGGTTATAGGACAGGTTTCGTTTCATCTCGATGGGTAGTTTAATTGTAATTAATTATTTTTATTTTAGTATTTTACTAAAGTAATCTCGACGGCGCCATAGATAAAATTCCTCTGTGACGTCATTTCCCTATGATACATTTTTAAAAGAGGGGTAACTCCCGGAAACTCCAATTGTAAACATAATGAAATCAATAGTCATATCTATTTACCTATCGTTTTATGTATTCGGAAGATTAAAATTAAAGGTGCACTTTAATAAACCTAAATACGTTAATTAAAATGTTTCTGTGACATTATTAACATTATTAATACAATCTCAATGCGTAGTTTATTTGTAATTGATTATTTTAGTATTTTACTATATTAAAGTATTCACGGTATGGGATCGCGTTCACTATAAATAAAAATCGCGCACCAAGTGAATGTGTAATTGAACGGACGGTGAAGAAAGGGCTAGGGACGGGGGTGAGAGAAGGAGGGAGGGATATAGGGAGAGAGAGGGAGATGGGAGAGTTAGGGAGGGAGGGAGGGAGAAAGGGAGGGAGGGAAAGAGAAAGGGAGAGAGAGGGGGTAAGGAGGGAGAGAGAGGGGGAGGGAGGGAGGGAGAGAGGGGGTAGGGAGAAAACAAAAGGTAAACAGAAAACCTTATTTTAAACCCGGACAAAGCCGGGTACTTGCAACTAGTATATATATATATATATATATATATATATATACATAAATTTTGTCTACTTTAATTAAAATTTACAAAGTATTATAATATGAAATGATGATAATAACCATGTATTTTTCATTTATTTCGCATTCACAACTACAATATATACATGAACAGTACATGCATACGGGCCGCATAGTATATGCTGAAGGGCGCATGCGGCCCGCGGGTCGTAGTTTGCCCACCCCTGGCGTAGATAATGAAAAACCATAATAAAACTATCAAGAAAAGTTGATGTGGCAAATACAGCAATATAAAATGATAATATGAAGAAATATTTAATCCATTTTACCATAAGTCTTTGTAATAATGTAAAATGTACTATCTATGAAACTGTTCTGTAGTCATCTTCAAGAATAATAATAATAACCACGGTCACAATAAGCAATCTGCCCGGGGTAGGGGGGCACTTCTGATAGGACAGGTTGTGTGCATGGACTAGTGACGTAACCAGGTATACAATTTAAGAAAAATAGTAGATATCGAATAACAGCAATGTGCTGTTAACCGGATTCTCTACTAGAAGTCACCAAATTGTACAACACGCGTCACATTTCAAGGGACATAACAATATTGTTTTGTATTGATTGGTTTTATGGGGGGGAGGTGGCGCTTTCGATTCTCTCCCCTTTTTTCTACCTTTTGGCAGTCCGAGCAAAAAGTTAAATAAGGCTTGACGAGTCATCAAGGACCAATACTCTTGAGACCGAAACAAGGGCGGATAATTAATGTTTAATTTGCGACTCTTCATTTTTATTAGCGGTTGGAGTATTGATTACATTTGGCATGATCTGCTCATGTACATTTTTAAATACATTTTTAAATAACAAAAGCACACGATGAAAAAGATGTGTATTTCAGGTGACGACTACAAGAGTATTCGGAGACTTAACCCTTCATAACACACATGCACTAGTAGATAGGTTACTGAACTTGATCAGTTCCAAAAGTTAATTTGGCAGTTAATTTTCTAATTTCGGGGGGGGAAGGGCGGTGGTCGGGCGGATAGTCCTGGGTTCGAGGCTCAGTGATTTGCCTTGGGATTTTTTTCAGGTCCTGGTGAAAGTCCCCAAGTCCACCCAGCTCTAAATGGGAACCTGACTTTAAATTGGGGGAGGGGGGAGGTAGTAAAGGCGGGTGGGCGTTGTGTTAACCACACAATCCCTTTTATATGCCGAGGTTATTGAAACAGAATAGAGAATTGAGTCACTAACGCAACGGCCAAGTCATTTTATATGACATCATGGAAAGCGATAGAGCAGTGGTTCTCGAGCTGGGACCATGGGGTGAACGGAAGAAATGTCCGTAAGTTTCTGGAGCGGCCGTCCAAAACTGACCCGTGGTGGAGCTTAGGCGAGTCGAGCAGGCGCTAATTGCCCAGTTCCGAACTGGGCACTGTCCTATTGGCGCGTACTTTGGGAGGTTGAGGCCCAATGTCGACACCCTTTGCAGACACTGCAGGGAGGTGGAGGAAACCGTGGATCATTTGCTTTTCGAGTGTCCTGGACTGGCGGACCACATGGTGGACAAGTCCGATAGCTTGCTGGCCATTGGGCTCTATGGCAGTCTCCAGATGTTGAGAGACACAGCAAGTCTGATTTCACGGGCTCTAAGAGACTAAGTCTCAGCCCGCAGATTACTGAGAGAGTTCAAAGAGAGAGAGAGAGAGCAGTCCACAGATTATATAGTACATATCATTAATAAGTAAAGTTAAGTTCCCTTAGCCCTAACGGGCCATCGGGGCAGATGAAGTGTAGAATTCATGTGTTTCTATAACCTCGGCATATGAAGGGATTGTGTGGTTAGCACGACGCCTAGCCGCCTTTTACTTCCTCAACTCATGTAAGGTACCCATTTATAGCTGGATGTACTTGTGGGACTTTGTACCAAATTTCACCTGCAAAAAATTCCATGGGCCTCATCAAGGATCGAACCCAGGGCTCTCAGGTCGACAGTCGAGTATCTACACAACTCGGCCATCCGTATATCATTAATGGCGGCGATGAAAACATTATTTCAAAACGAGGCTTGCGCAATGTGTATAACATCTAATCTGTGGAGCAGCCCAAGTTTCAGCGAGACCGTGACAATATATATATACATGTATATAAATTGCACACCTAACCCCTTTTCCTTCATTGCGACGAGCCTGTCGAGTAATTTAAAATAAACACTGATATTCGTTATGAAATTTTTTTTTACTAATACTTATGCGTATAAATCAAATATTTATTGATTGACATTTTATAATGACTTCACCAGATGCACACATCAACATGTTACACAATTTATGGCAGTGAGTGGACTAACGAGTCCCGTTCAATGTTATCCCATCAGTTGTTCGCTCGTATATGTTATATGGACAGAAACATAAATGATGAATGCCAATCCCCCCCCCCCAAATGATATAAACCCAACATTCGGTACATTTATTTACTTATGTAATCCAGGATACGATGTTTACTGCTGGCTCAATGCAGATATTGTTACTTGTAATAAATTATTTTTTTTCTTAAATATTGGCGAAATATTGATTTCTATTTATTATGTGTCTTGTTGATATAAACGAAAATGTGAATCTCACTCTTCCATTCTCACAGGTTCCATTCTAAGTGTAAGTTGTGTGAGAGGGCATGACTGCGAATGTGTCATCTATGTGTGACAGAAGTGTTTCCTACACAGTGTGACAGAAGTGTTTCCCATGCAGTGTGGCATAAATGTTGCCCACACAGTGTGACAGAAGTGTTGCCCACGCAATGTGACAGAAGTGTTGCCCACGCAATGTGACAGAAGTGTTGCCCACACAGTGTGACAGAAGTGTTGCCCACACAGTGTGACAGAAGTGTTGCCCACATCGTGTGACAGAAGTGTTGCCCACACAGTGTGACAGAAGTGTTGCCCACACAATGTGACAGAAGTGTTGCCCTTACAAAAAATTGTGTTCTCTACGGCTGACTTCAACATTTTCTGACTTCCTCTCCTCCGTCTCAATATCTCTCTTCCAGATGGATGGTCGGTGAATGTCTCTGGACAAAGAGTGACTCTCATAGTGGAATCTGTCACTTTCTATTATTGATTATTCATGAGTTGCTTGACCAAAACAAGAAAAAATGGTTGGACAATTTTTTTTTGGTCTTTTAAGCTTATTGTTTCTTTCTTATAACTTTTTTTTTACTTTTGTGACTAAATAATGTTGACTAGATTTTTATTGTCTTCGTGTCTGGCTATCATAATGTTTACTCTCTCGGTTATTACTGACATATTTATTACACTTTAATGTTAATTTGAATTACTGAAAAAGTAACCAGTGACGTTACTGTTATTACTGTTAATTTATATTATCCGATAGGTAACCAGTGGCGTTACTTGAATTAATAACGCACGGGGAGGACTCTTGCTAGTGGATAAATAACTGCCAGCCGATGTGGGACGAAGATTCCGCCTCTGCAGGTAATTTACTTCTAAAATTAACTTCCTAAATATAACCAGGCCCGTAGCGTGAAAATTCTACAGCAGAAGTCAGGCATTCTACAGCAGTGGCCAGGCCTATAGCAGGAGGGGGGGCAGGAAATAAATGTTACTAAGTAGAGCAAACAAGCAGAGGGGGCCAGACAAAACGCAGGGGGGCGGCCCCCCAGGACCCCCGTACGCTACGGGCCTGAATATAACCCTGACATGTCACGCCTCTGTAAGTAAAGTTAACTTCCTAAATATAATATAACCCTGACATGTGACGTCCTATGATTGAGAAGTTGGTGAAGATTGGTCTCTGATAATGTTTTAGTATGACTTATATTTTTACGTTTGATAGGTTTATTCGGTTTTTTTTTAAAAATAATGGTTCAGTGAACATTGATTTAAACTAGAAGTAAGTATTACATTAATATGTGAACAAAACAAAATACATGAGAACAGCATTTATGTTGGGCATTTGAAAAATAGTTTTATTGAAAATTATACATTAGACAACCAGTTTAGCTGTCGGAACAAGTTGGATATAACAGCGAGAGCACCGGGCACATCATGGGGCACATCATGGGGCACATCATGGGGCACATCATAGGGCACATCATGGGGCACATCATGGGGCACATCATAGGGCACATCATGGGGCACATCATAGGGCACATCATGGGGCACATCATAGGGCACATCATAGGGCCCATCATAGGGCACATCATGGGGCACATCATAGGGCACATCATAGGGCACATCATAGGGCACATCATGGGGCACATCATAGGGCACATCATGGGGCACATCATGGGGCACAACCTCTGAGCCCCGACTTCCCCCAATGGTCCTTTTAGCCAGCGTTTTACGCCTGTACTATTATTTTTACTGCCCCCCACCGGCGGCGGAACGAAATATTTTAAGGGGGGGGCAAGCCAAAATATGACCGAAAGACAAATTTTACCCCCTTAATTCTATAATAGAATATAGTAATTCTGTAGCAAGTATTTAATCGATATTATTAAAAAATTATATATTAAAAAAGATAAAAATGAACATTGAGCACTTCTGTCGTTAACTGATTCGTAATGTCAGTTTGTTTACAAATTTAATAGTGAAATTAGATCAGAAAATTACTGATAATTATCTTGAATGATGATGAATATGAAACCGGAAACGGGAAACTCAATAAACAAAAAGTAATTTATGAAAAGATAATAAATAATTGTATTTTCTTTAAAAATTATATTTGCCGTCATTCGGTAGATGGCAATACTTCTCTATACAGTGGGAATTCGGTTAATGAACTTAATCCGTTCCACAATTATGTTCGCTATCCGAATCGTTCGTAAACCGATCATCGATTTACCATATATGTTAATGGAAATTCGATTAATTCGTTCTGGAGATCCTAAAAATTAAATTATAAAAAAATTGTCATGTACAAGGATAATTTCTTAGTAAGTTTATTTATTACAAATATGATAGTCTTGCTTATTAATCAGTCCTTTTTCTTTTATTTGGGCGTTAAAGAACATGTCCAATGTCGGTTGTTTTTCTCTCTCTTCAGGACTTTCAGGAAATGATTGATAGCAATGTCGTTGTGGAGATCAGCAACCCTGTTGACATCAGCTTGTTTAATGCCAGATCTCCTTTTAAATTTTGTAAACCAGCCAGTGGTAGCCTTGAATTCTAGATTTTCGGAGGACGAGCCTGGAGTTTGTTCTTTCAATTTCTCAAAAATTTCTCCAGCCTTCTCTTGAATGATGTCCATTCTAGTTACATCTCTTTTCACCTCCCGTTCATTTATCCAAACTAAAAGCAAACTCTCAATTTTATCATGGATAACACTTTTTTTTTTGCTTCTCAGATGTAATTTTCGTTACACCTTTAGCGGCTTGAGTCTTCTCGGTGATATCTTTTTTTTAGCTAGGATTGTGCCTACAGTAGACCTGTTCAAGCCGTACTGCCTGGTAACATCAGTCATTATTTGTCCACTCTCTACTTTATAATCTCTTGCTTGGTTTTTATGGTGAGCACAGTTCTTGACACTCCACTCTTTTCAGGTCCCATAATATTTTCAAATTTTCAGCGTTTTTTTTATAAGGCGTTTAGTGAATCACATACGAAAACCACAAGGACATAAACAAACTACACATGTATGGTACACAATTGACGATGTGTCGTCGCACACTACCCTACGCGTCGTATTGTGCTGCCTCACTGCTACGTAGTATGAATGATGACGTGTCAGCGCACGCGCACATCCATTTTCAGGACAAATTGAGGACTGATGTTGGGTGTTTCGAGAGCCGAGACGTTTACGTTAGAATTAGTTTTTGTTCGTTATCCGAATTTTGTTCGTTGTCCGAACACAAAAATCTTTCTTGAAAGTGTTCGTTGTCCGATTTGTTCGCTGTCCGAACAGTTCGTTAACCGAATACCCACTGTACTTATAAGACGCATTTGTTATCTGTCTGTCTGTTCCCTTAAAACTCAAGATCCAGACAACCAAATAACGTGAAACTTGGTACACGCAGTGGCGCAACAGGGGGGAGAGGAGGGGGGCTTGAGCCACCCCCCAGACCAAATCATCAATCCATACTTTACGTTATAAAGTTACAAAAAAGACTGTCAAACTGTCTTTTTTCAATATGTGAGCCCCCCCCCCCCCCCCAGCATTTTTTGCTGGTTGCGCCACTGGGTACACGTACACAAAATTACATGGGGAATGTTCTTAAACAGGTTTCGTTCCATCTCAATGGGTACTTTAATTGTAATTAATTATTTTGGATATCAAAGACATGAAAATTGGCAAACTTTTACCCCGATTTCAGGTTTTACGAGCTTCTCTCCCACATAGCTAACTTACTATAATATGATCGGTACGGGGAACCAAATATCACATTACTTACTACATTATTACATTCCATTCCTTCATCCATAGAAATTGTCATCTTTTGATACAGTCATGCCTAAGAGAGAGAGAGAGAGAGGGAGGGAGAGAGGGAGGGAAAGAGGAAGGGAGGGAAAGTGGGAGGGAGGGAGAGAGAGAGGGGGAGGGAGGGAGAGAGGGAGGGAGGGAAAGAGGGAGAGAGAGGGAGGGGTTGGAGAGGGAGGAGAGAGAGGGAGGGAAAGAGGGGGGAGGGGAGGGAGAGAGGAACTGCCAAAAATGTTGTGTATCACATTGCTTTAAGATAAATGTACCCTTTTATTGCAATTTGCATGCAAATAAACCCTTTTTTACGCGTCTTATTTTAAATCTTAATTAAACGTCAAATTACGCTTCTTAAATAAACAGAAAACATTATTTTAAACCCGGGCAAAGCCGGGTACTTGCAACTAATTTTAAAATATGCCACAACAACTCTCAATAATGTCATTACTGTAAAATGTCAATTAATTATAATTTCTTTCAAATATTATATTTAAGAAATAAATCAAATGAATTATGAAAATGAAAATAATACATATAAACTAAAATGAATTACAAAGTTAAAAAAGTTAAAATTTTAGGGGGGGCAGACTGGAAATTCAAGGGGGGGCGCCGCCACCCCTTAAAAGTTTTAGGGGGGGCCGCTGCCCCCCCTGCCCCCCTGCTCCGCCGCCAGTGCTGCCCCCTTTTTTTTTTTAAATCCGAAATTAACCAATCAAGATCCGCCTCTGGTGACATATTTGTCTTTAAGTAAACAAGGGGCGGCCAGTATTTTACAATTCGAAATCCCATGGTTTTTTTTAATTATCTAAGGTGAAATGCTCTGTACAATTACATACCAGCATTGATCCTTTAAAATATTATTTAAAGCATCTCAGTTTTCGCTACTTCAGGCGCATGCTCCGTATGTATCCCATCCTACTCATACACAAAGCAGTTAGTCATGCCTGTCCTCCCTGTGCTGCGACTCATGGTGTAATTGTTTACTGTTAGTGTGATAAACACATCACACGTCCGCACAACACGAGCCCAGCCTTTATGGGGTTCAACAGCTGAAGAAATATTAGTGGGAGACAAATCTTCTCGACTCGGCGGTTCACAACTATAACACAGTTGTGCCCCTTGACCAAAAAAAATTATATCAATTAAAAATACATGTAACTGAAATTTGCGTCAGGGATGAATAAATTTGTTGTAGATGAGAGCAACATTCCGGTTGTTAAATTGTACAAAAAAAAACTTGACAACAGCCGCGCCAAATTTGATTTATCAATATTGGGTGAATAAAAGTTGTTTGTTTATTTTTTAAATAGGAAAAAAAAATGCCATGCTTAAGACCCGCCCAAATCTCGACACAGCCACATGTGGCTACCATTGGTTTAGGACAGTTTAGGTGAGTGTAATAATAATAATATATATGTAGTATGTACCACCTATAAGTATAAGTACAACCATCCGACTTGGGCGTAACTAGTGCTCGTTGTATCTCGTTCAAATGCAAACCGAGGAAGTACTCACCCATGTACGGCCGGGGAAAGTACTCACCCAAGTAAGGCCGAGAAAGTACTCACATACGTACGGACGAGAAAGTACTCTCAGAGTACGGCCGAGAAAGTACTCACTTAACTCCAACCGACAAAGTACTCACCCAAGTAAGGCCGGGAAAGTACTCACCCAAGTAAGGCCGAGAAAGTACTCACATACGTACGGACGAGAAAGTACTCTCAGAGTACGGACGAGAAAGTACTCACTTAACTCCAACCGACAAAGTACTCACCCAAGTAAGGCCGAGAAAGTACTCAATCAAGTACGGCCGAGAAAGTACTCACATACGTACGGACGAGAAAGTACTCTCAGAGTACGGCCGAGAAAGTACTCACTTAACTCCAACCGACAAAGTACTCAAGTCAAGTACGGCCGAGAAAGTACTCACCCAAGAATGGCTGATGTTGCACCCGGCTGACTGAAGAGCAGAGTGTCGCCATCGCTGACGCCTCCGCCTAGTTACGCCACTGCCCCCCCCCAACTATGAACAATAATAAATGGTGACCTGGTGTTGATAAGGCTCAAGTCTCTACGACTTCAGTCACATGATCAGCGGTTTGAAGCCCTAGCCCACGTCACGCGTTTAGACCGCTACGCACGAGTTAGACCACTAACACGTTTCACATACACGTATATGTATATATTATTAGCGGTGTAAGCCATACTAGTCCAGCCTAAGATATAATATCATCCCCTTCCACCCCCAAGTCTCGTTTATGGTTGGGATATATGGTTGGCACAACTAAAGAAACTGTCCTTCCCAACAAATGAATACGGGTTCGGACAATGATCAAGTGCTGAACATTACATGTAAATTGTTTGGCGAATAACTTCATTATTGTTTATACACAAATTGATTTTTTTTTTAAATTAAATGTCATTTAGCAAGACTGCGACAGCTGTTGTTACAGCAACAATTAGAATGGGAAAAAAATAATAATAAAAAAACTTTGATATCAACAAATATTGTGTGAACAATGTGTTTAGAATTTTGAAAACCAACCCACCCATAGATATAAAGACTATGAACCCACCTATTACCTATTACACTTTTTAAACTACGGTAATTTTTTCACAACACTGACGCCTATATTTAAATAAATTGCGTAAGCTGCTACATTAACAACAGCTAAAAATAGAAACAGGAAAATCAATAAACAACATCATCGCAACACGCGGATATCAACAAAATAATTGATAAGGGACACATCATAACACGTAAAGATGACCGAAGAGCGATTGTGGTAGTAAATCGTGATCATTTTTAATCAATAAACAGCATAATAATAATATAATCATGACCTAGAACAGTGGTAACTTTAAAAACTGGATTTAAAAAGATATGAAAATAATCAACATCATCATTTGTCTTATTTAGTAAACACAAAGATAATTTCTAGAAGGAAAAAAAAGTTATAAATCTGTGATTAAATAATGGCATCCTGTGGAATCTTTGTCCTTTCAATACAGACAGACAGAAGAAAAAATTTAGCCAGCCTCATAAAGTGGATGTAGCCCTTAGACTGAATAATTAGAATTTAACAGAAGTAAACATGACCTATATATTGTATTAAAATTTAACAGACGCGAACATTGCCTATATATTGTATATTAAACAGTTGTGGGGTGATGCCATATTGTTTAGATAATTTGATTTTCATAGTTGTTTTGTCGTTGTTGTTGTTTTAAGATCATTTGAAATATAAAGAGAGGTATTAACCGCTAAATGATAATTATAATCAGAAGACATTTTAAAAGAGTAGATATAAGAGTTCCAAAAAAAATCGAAGCATCGACTTTAAAAAAAAAAAGAAAACGATAGCGGTGGTTCAGAGTGTTAAATTTGAAAAAAAAAAATCACTCAGTCTGTATTTGTATCCGACTGTATGTGTATCCGACTGTATTTGTATCCGACTGTATTTGTATCCGACTGTATGTGTATCCGACTGTATGTGTATCCGACTGTATTTGTATCCGACTGTATTTGTATCCGACTGTATGTGTATCCGACTGTATTTGTATCCGACTGTATTTGTATCCGACTGTATTTGTATCCGACTGCATGTGTATCCGACTGTATTTGTATCCGACTGTATTTGTATCCGACTGTATGTGTATCCGACTGTATGTGTATCCGACTGTATGTGTATCCGACTGTATGTGTATCCGACTGTATTTGTATCCGACTGTATTTGTATCCGACTGTATTTGTATCCGACTGTATGTGTATCCGACTGTATTTGTATCCGACTGTATTTGTATCCGACTGTATTTGTATCCGACTGTATTTGTATCCGACTGTATTTGTATCCGACTGTATGTGTATCCGACTGTATGTGTATCCGACTGTATTTGTATCCGACTGTATGTGTATCCGACTGTATTTGTATCCGACTGTATTTGTATCAGACTGTATTTGTATCCGACTGCGTTTCTATGATGAAGTAATTATATTTTTTTTAAACTGAAATAGTGGCCAATTTGTCAGACTAATAAAC
Organism: Bulinus truncatus; assembly: GCA_021962125.1. Classification (NCBI taxonomy): domain Eukaryota; kingdom Metazoa; phylum Mollusca; class Gastropoda; family Planorbidae; genus Bulinus; species Bulinus truncatus. The sequence continues at coordinate 5,069,978 of JAGDYQ010000024.1, forward strand.
AGACTACAAGATATTCTACTGTGTGTCCATTACCAAATAGAAATGTAAATATGTTTGCAAGTGACGGACTATGGCATCTAGGGGAATCTAGGCCAATGTAGCAGTGGCACTGAAGGAACCGGATGTAGTGTAGTGGTTATTCTTACAGGAAGAGGTGGGACTAGGAGGGGCGGGGGCTAGAGGATCTTCTAATTTGCCTGTCCATTAAAAGAACAGCTTTGTATGTTAGTTTGTCATAGTGTCGATATCAACGTATGTTCGTATGTTAATATGTCTGAGAATTACTGCAGCTGAATGTGGACAGCAGCTGTTCTGTCATATAAAGATTGCAGTGGACAGCAGCTGTTCTGTCATATAAAGTCAGCGAACAGCGTTTTGTCATATGATGATTGCAGTGGATAGTCGATTTTTCTGTGATATAAAGATTGCAGTGGACAGCCGCTGTTTTGTCATATAAAGATTGCAGTGGACAGCCGCTGTTCTGTCATATAAAGTCAGCGAACAGCGCTTTGTCGTATGATGATTGCAGTGGACAGTCGATTTTTCTGTGATATAAAGATTGCAGTGGACAGCCGCTGTTTTGTCATATAAAGATTGCAGTGGACAGCCGCTGTTTTGTCATATAAAGATTGCAGTAAACAGTCGTTTTTTCTGTCATATAATGATTACAGTGGACAGCCTCTGTTCTCTCATATTTAATATCGATGGACACCCTCTGTTCTGTCTCGTCAGGTTTCATGAGGGGGAGGCAGATGCTCCTCTATTTCTTGACGAATTATGCGGTCAGCTGGTTCTCAAATTAAGTTATACCCGACTCATCTGTGTGCCAGTGGGGATTACAGATACTCCCAGAAATAATCCACTCAGGGGAACAATTTACTGCTGGTAAGATATATAGTTACAGAATACTGAGAGCTGGTGGGGTTACACCACAGTGTGGCATTAGCGGACCCTGGGGCGAGTGGCATATTTAGGACCTGGAACAAACAATTTTGTTTTTTTACACAGATATGTTAAATAAACACAAAAAAAAGTCCCAGCGCGGGACCCGCAACACATCTAGTCGCCATGGTTACACAACGCACTAAATTGATTGTACAATAAATGTACATAATGCACAGAGATGGTGGTACAATAAATTTGCATAGTGCACAGATAAGATGGTACAATAAATGTACATAGTGCACAGAGATGGTGGTACAATAAATGTACATAATGCACAGAGATGGGGGGTACAATAAATTTGCATAGTGCACAGATAAGATGGTACAATAAATGTACATAGTGCACAGAGATGGTGGTACAATAAATGTACATAATGCACAGAGATGGTGGTACAATAAATGTGTATAATGCACAGATAAGGCGGTACAATAAATGTACATAGTAAACAGATATGGCGGTACAATAAATGTAAATAGTAAACAGATAAGGTGGTGCAATAAATGTACATAGTGCACAGATAAGGTGGTACAATAAATGTACATAGTGCACAGATAAGGTGGTACAATAAATGTACATAGTGCACAGATAAGGTGGTACAATAAATGTACATAGTGCACAGATAAGGTGGTACAATAAATGTACATAATGAACAGAGATGGGGGTACAATAAACGTACTTGATACACAGGTAAGTATTCTCAAACTTTGACGATAAACTGTTGGACACAATGTTATCAATTCACTGTGATGGGTTCATTCTGGACTTTGATCCGTCTATTGGCCACTTCACGCTTCTTCTTTTTTTTTCCATTTTTGTTCCGTTATCTACCTCTCACACCCCCCCTCCTCCTCCCCCATTCATCACTCCCTCTCTCTCTTTCTCTCATTTTAATTTTTATTTCCCTAGATATCTCTTCCGTCTCTCGCCCCCTCGCGCTAGTCGCCTCTCACATATAAAACATAGGCACACATTTGAGAACACTTACTGCCCCTGACTTAACTCTTCTTGATCTCCAGAATCTAGTTCCTTCAATTTGTTTTCTGTGTGACCTCCCCTTTCTCACAACTCTTTTTTTTTTCATCTTTACGACTTCTCTCCCCCCCCCCCATCTAAAAATATACTGTCTCCTCCACCCTTCTACCCCTTTATTCCGAAATGCCAACGCTAATTTCTTCAATCAATATATATCTCTTCTTTCTTTCTTTTTCTTCCTTCATTTCATTCCTCCCACCTTTTCCCCTGTCATTCCCGACCACCTTTCTGCAAGTATGGAAAAAAAAATTTACTGACGTAAGAGTTACTTCCTGGGATATTTCAAGTTTCATAGTCGATTCTATAGTCTTTTCTACCCATAAAAAAGTATGTCAATTAAAAAGAAAAAATTGTATGACTTTACCTTATTGATTTAAAATATTTTGTTTAGAAAACAGTGCACATGATACGTTTCACGATAAATAATCTTTCGGTCTGCATTACCTTAAAAAGCTCCATTTACACACACACACACAAAATACATTTTTAACAAATTTACAAAATACAAGTCTTAACAGAAGATTTTATTAATAATATTTGTACTTGTAAATATGGTTTTAATTATTTGAGACTTCTTGTAGGTACATTATATTTATAAGTCTATGTACATAGACTTGAGCTAACGTAAAAGCTTTTACACAGGCTCACTAGTATGTATTGATCCATTGCATGCAGTCTACGTACGTATATCCATTACATACAGTCTACGTACTTATATCCATTGCATGCAGTCTACGTAGCTATACATTTAGTATTCAGTTATCTAAATGCATTTAAACAAATTTTAGTATGCGGGATTCTTCTGAATAATATTGATTTTTCAAAGCCTCATTTGCACATAAATATATTCTGCCCAGTTCTCCTCTTGAATAAAGCAAGGTTCCAGAGAATATTAAATGTTGATGTAGGTACAGATAATTGGGTTTTTTTTTAAAGTATTCAATCAGTGTTCAATGCAAGTCTTATGACCAGAATGCATTCGTTTAAAATATTCAAAGCCAGCAAAAAAGACTAGACAGCTTTATTTTTGAGTATTCGCTTGCTGGTATTTGTTATAAGCTCAGATAGCATCGTTTAAATATTCGGTGGACCACGTCAATACCAATAATGCTCATTGAAGTTTTAAGGAGTCTTACAGTAATAACAAGTTGTGTCATTATTATTCTAGCGTGTTTTCCTTACTTTTAGACTTAACTTACTTTTAAAAGAGTTTTTTTTTTTTCAGAATCGATATTTCTGGACGTGGGGTCGGAAATATGGATGCAGAGAAAAAACTGTGCCAGACTAGTGACGGATGGTCGTGTGGTAAGGTATGTCGACATGAAGGTACCTGGTTCGATCTCCGGTGAGGACCAAGAAAAATGTTCAGGTCTTGGCTCAAGTTCCCGATATATCTCCCGTGGTGCCTCCATGGCCATTGCACTATCGGCTATGGTGGTGGATGAAAGAAGGGCACCATAAAAAAAAAACCGTCCCATCAGTCACTGGGGTTTATAGGATCTAAGGAATGTCATCTCATCCTGACAGGGACATCACACAACGACATTTCTAATACGATACTTGGTCACGTGGTTTGGTGATAAGTCACGCAGCAATCTGGTGAACTTCCTGTAATTTTTTGCTGTTTCAAATTATATGTCGCTGCGCACTCGTGCATAACCTTTTCCCGAACGCATACCACCGGCAGTGACGTAGCGAGCATAACTCGCGCCCTTTTATACATAAAAGGAAAATTTGTTTTAATTTTATTAAAATTTACCAAATAAAAAAAAAATAATCGTTAGGTTTAGATGATACAAGTATTTATAGAAATTTTGTTGACGCAATAAACAATGTGTGATCGGCCAGTTTGCATCTCTTGTTTTTAGTGACATTACTCAATTTAAAAAAAAAAATTTACTCTTTCTCTATGTTTTTCAAAACTCTAATTACTGCTTATATTAGTTAATCCATTTTGGTGCACACACTTTTTTTTCAAGTCAATATAATTTCTATAAATATTTGTTTGATCTAACCTTAAGGCGACAGTGGACATGTTCTTTTGACAATATAAAAGAATGGTCATGTGGTAAAGCGCTCGACTGTCGACTTGAAGGATCCTGGTTCGATCTCATCTCCGGTGAGGACCAAGGAAATTTGGCTCAAGTCCCCGCTATGTCTTCCGTGGTGCCTCTATGGCCATTTCACTCCGGGCTGTGGTGGGGATGAAAAAAAGGGCACTACAAAAACCTAAAAATTGCCCCATTTAGGTGGGCTATTTTTTTTAGGGGACGGATGGTCCCCTGGTTCGATCTCCGGTGAGGACCAAGGAAATTTTTCAGGTCTTGGGCTACAGTTTCCTTCATGTCTCCCGTGGCCATTACACTCCCGGGCCCCGACTATGGGGATGAAAGAAGGGCACCATGAAAACCGTGCGTTCATAGGATCTAAGAGATTTCATCTCATCCTTACAAGGACTTCACACACTAATGAATGAACTAAAGACAGCCGCGCAGGATATGCAACTATGGTGAAATATGGCTGTTGATGTGTCCACGCGTTTCCACAACGACCACATCTGTTAAGGTTATGATGATGATGAAGCATAAGGTATGATCTGAGCCTAAGTAACTATTTTTATACTTTTTTAGCATATGTTAATAAAAGTGTTGTTTTGATTATTCTTTCAGTGTTTTTTTTTTTATTATATATTTTTTTCTGGTACAATCTAAATGTTGGTGATAGTTGTAAAATCTAAATGTTGGTGATGGTGGTACAATCTAAATTTTGGTGATGATACTAAGTTATTGCTTAGTCCGTACCATCCAACCATCACAAAGATGTTGTTCCTAATTCCTAATACATCACAGATACTCAATAAAGGACAGGTGACACTTGAATGAGCACTCTCTCAGCCCACACTAAAACAAATTACTGGCATATGTGATCAGGGATTCAAGAATAAAATACTCACGTTTTAGTCTAATCATGGTCAATTATTCATGCACTCTTCGTGTGAGGAGAGGGAGATGAAAATATGTGTGTGTGTGTGTATGTGTGTGTGTGTGTGTGTATGTGTGTGTGTGTGTGTTTGTGTGTGTTTGTGTGTGTGTATGTGTGTGTGTATGTGTGTGTGTATGTGTGTGTGTGTGTGAGTATGTGTGTGTATGTGTGTGTGTCTGTGTGTGTATGTGTGTGTGTGTGTGAGTATGTGTGTGTGTGAGTTTGTGTGTGTGTGTATGTGTGTGTGTGTGAGTATGTGTGTGTGTATGTGTGTGTGTGAGTATGTGTGTGTATGTGTATGTGTGTGTGGTGTGTATGTGTGTGTGTATGTGTGTGTGTGTGTGTGTGTGTGTGTAGTACTATTAGTTCTTTAAGTACTAGATATCAAGAGCTAAGCATGTGGGTGCCGAGAGAGTGTGTAGATTTGTGATTGTCTCTGTGAGAGAGCGAGATTGTCTGTTGTGCGAATGTGTTTGTGCCTATTTGTACTGTACGTACCATAACTTAATGTATGTATGTTCAGGGGCAGATTTAGGGGGGGGGGTGGCATACCCCCGTTACCGCAAGTTTAGGTAATACATCATTAGATTATCGAACTATTTTTTTGTTCTAAGACCAATTTTCAACAATGAAAACAGTTTTGCCCCCCCCCCCCCGTGATCAAAGTTTTGCCCCCCCCTCGTAAAAGTTGTCTAGATCCGCCCCTGTGTATGTATGTATGTGTCTTTATGTGTGTGTGTGTGAGTGAGTGCGTGTGTGCATGTGTGTGTAAGGGATAAAAAGAGTGTGTGTGTTCTTGCTAGTGATTGTGTGTGATAGAGAGAAAGAGAGAGAGAGAGAGAGAGAGAGAGAGAGAGAAAGAGAGAACAAAATAGGTTTTCTATTTGTTTATTTTGTCAGTGTGTGTGTTCAAAGTGTACTACAAGTACGAAAATGTCTAAATTCTGTGTGTGTGTGTGTGAGAGAGAGAAAGAGAGAGAGAGGGAGAGAGAGATAGTATGTATATGTGTGAATGTGTGTGTGTGTGTGTTTGTGTAAAGTCGCTAAAAGGTTACGAAGCTTTTCATCTTGAATGCAAGTAGATGAATTGAATAGAAGAACTAACATAAGGGGAAGGGGGGGGTGTCATTTATTCAGGGGTAAAATAAGTTGGTTTCTAATAATTACACTCACAGCTACTACAAATGTGAGGATGATTGTGAGGGGGAGGGGGAGAGGGCTTAGAGGTGTTGTGTAGTTGGGGATGGGGCTTTGATGTGTGTGTGTGTGTGTGTGTGTGTGTGTGTGGTGTGGTGTGGTGTGTGTGTGTGTATGTGTCTGTGTGTGTATGTGTTATACTGTTTGTTTAATTGGGAGAAATCAACAAATGTTGAAAGATAGACACTAGTACAAAAAGGCAAAAAAAGCGGTCGACTCGATCGATAAAATCTCAATCAATAAATATCAAATATAAATATAGAGTTATTCAGATGAACAGACAGACGGATGGGACGAATAGGTGGATAGATGAACAGAAAGCACAGAAATTTAGATTAACCGACAGACAAACGGTTGAGATGATTGGGTTGATGGATGAACAGATATCACATACGGACGGGTGGGTGAGTGGGTGGGTGGATGAATGAACAGAAGCACCGACATTTAGATTGAAATATAAATCGATTAATTCGGCGGGAGGAGATCGAACTTGCTAAGGTCAGAGAAATAAAAAAAAAAGTGTTTGGTGGTTTAGTTCAAACTATTTCAGTTGGGTAGGGTCAGACTTCCCTCCATTCTACAATGGGAATGATTGATGAACCCTGGAGGTGAAAGGTCAATCGGAACATCCGTATTCCATCTGGACAGGCGAGTCATTGTGCCGATGCCTTTGAAAATATGTTCAGGTCATCTAAGTCTACCACGGAGGTCACTTTAGATTGTTCATTACGGCAATCAGGGCCTTCCTTATAGACAGGCAAGTTAGGCGATCACGTAGGGCCCCCCACCACTCCCACCGCAGAAGGGGCACCAATTCAAGTTATTACCCCCAGTAAATATTTCACTTAATGCGTTATGTGGTTTTGGCATGTGCACGTGATGGGTGAGTTTGTTTGAGCGCACACGCGCACAGCGTAGAAGGAACATTGGCCCTACGGATACTTTTACCCCAAAAAAACTTGAAATTTTCTAACTAGGGCCCCGAATAACTATGAACGGCTCTGGTAATGGCCTTGCTGCAAGGGTCAAGCAGTAATGTTGCCTCGATTAAAAAAAAATTAATCCATGAATTTAAAAAAATATTAATTCTAAAATGTCGGGAAATTGATTTCCATTTGGCCTGTTACTGGTTCATCATCCGATGAGTCAAATTAAGAGCATGTCTACGAAATTACAAGTTGTGCCTCTTGAAGTTTTTTTTTATTTTACCCAGTGTGATCGAATGGGGGGGGGGGTGAACAAATGGACACACCAACAGAAAAAAATATCTTTTGTGCTTTCATAAGTCCTTAACATTTAAACACGGCGATGATATGTGTACAATAACGCATCTTGTTATAAAATACACAAATGGCGTCATCATTCGAAAACAACCCAATTGTTTTATGCTAGAATGTTCGTATCGGCATCAGATGAATCAAGGAGGAGGCGACCCGAACACTTTTCAGGGGCCCTGTGCCTTGGAAGCCCCGTCGCTGAGGACATTTGTTTTATCTATTTTTGGTTTAACAAAGCTGGGCTCTTTAAGTGGGGGGAGGGGGAGAGGGAGTAGGGGCGCAGAGTAGAACCAGTTGTCAGAGTTTGTCAGAAGCGTTGACCTTTTTTTTTGCCAAGGCCCTGCATGCTTTATTCTCATGGCCACCATAAAGCACAGGCTGACCCGGAAACTTTAACAGGGTCATCACGACTTAATGGGGGGCCCCAGCCTAAATTTTTTTCTTGTTCGATTTCGTTCATTCTCTGTGTAGATTTTTAGGGCCCGCAAGACTTTTGTTTCCCCCAGCAGGGACAAATAATGATGTCCATAAAGTTGTAGTGCAATCATGTGCGTATTCGTGGGGGGGGGGGGCAAAAATGTCATATAAGAGGGGGCATTTGCTCCCCCCCCCCTTACATTTAAAAAAATGTCATAAAGTTGTTATTTGCCCCCCCCCCTGGAAAATTTTTGCCCACCCCCCTGGAAAAATTCCTAGCGACGCCCATGGTTCTCAAAGTGATGAATCGCGAGATGTATGGAGAGGTGACTCGACGAAAATTTTAATAATTACAAGATTGAGAACATTAAAAATTAATTGTATTTCTTTATTCTGGCTACAAGCTCATCATCATACACACGGGTATATCAACCAATATTTGTGTGTGTGTGTGTGTATGTGTGTGTGTGTGTGTGTGTGTGTCCACTGTCCAGTCAAAGCTCATCGTGAATTGCGCCTCAGATATGACATGCCAAACTTGAATCGCCAATAAACAACGTCGTCACCAAATGAAAAATAATTGTTGGACGGGGGCGTGGGTGGGGGGCCATGGGGGGGGCGGGGCTGCAGATAATGTCGAGGGTGAGACAATGTGGCCCTTCACATTTGAGATAAGCAGTGACAGTGGTGACTCATACAACCACAAACAGATAGATAGATAAATAAATAGATAAACAGACAGACAGACACAGAGATAGATAGATAGATAGATAGATAGATAGACAGACAGACAGACAGACAGACAGACAGACAGACAGACAGACAGACAGACAGACAGACAGACAGACAGATAGACAGATAGATAGACAGACAGACAGACAGACAGATAGACAGATAGACAGATAGATAGATAGATAGATAGATAGATAGATAGATAGATAGATAGATAGATAGATAGATAGATAGATAGATAGATAGATAGATAGATAGATAGATAGATAGATAGATAGATAGATAGATAGATAGATAGATAGATAGATAGATAGATAGATAGATAGATAGATAGATAGATAGATAGATAGATAGATAGATAGATAAGCTGTTTTAAACAAGCAAAACTTTTTTGTGCTGTATGTAGAGATTGGACCATGTCAGCTTTTCCCTTAAAAAATGATATAAGTGAATAAAAAATATGGTTTGGAGCTTGAACGATTGGGAATTCGAAAAAGTTCCGAAAGCGGATAAAGTTTAGATTATCAGGTATCACTATACCTAGGTGAATATACAGTAGATGCCGTCCCCATCCGTTTTCTGTGTATGTGCCGGGGAAGATTGCCCCCTTTCCCTGTTTACGCCACTGTCTGAACCCACATGTTCCTGTACATATTGATAAAGCTTTCGATTTTTGAGCTAAATTTCTTTAAAAGGGCCAATTTGGATTAGACACATCTATGTATACTTCCGAAAATTAAAAAAAAAAAATCAACATTGGAAATTCCTGTTGTAAAAAATTGACTTTTGACCAACTACCCCTAAAAAAATAAAAGGTTTTACAATCAGGACAGATCTTTTTTTCTTTGGCCTCAATTATCAAATAGCCTTAGCGACAAAAAAAAAACAAAAACGTGTTTTAGCAAGTTACCCTGCAAGTTGCTCCCCCCCCACCCCCACTCATTGCTGACATCCTTCTCGACTAGAACTTGACCAGTTACAGACACACAAAAACATGTCAGCTGGACATGGGATCACATAAACAAACTGCCGCCGACACAATTCAGTTGAACACGGATCATGTGACACAAACTGCCAACACTGCAGGGAAGGCTTCATTACTATTTCATATTCATTGTATACCGGAGCAGGGAGAAAACAAGAATTGGGTAAGCAAGACACAGCAAGAGTGCATTATGAAGGGAGCGAAAGAGAGAGAGAGAGAGAGAGAAAGGTAGAAAGACAGACAGATTTAGAGAAAAGGCATAGACAAAAATCAATAGCCAGTATAAGAATGGAACAATACGTTTATTTTTTTAAAACACACTGCTGTGTTGAGGCAACCAGTGGGAAATGTTAGCGATGCACAAACACATAAACACTGGTTATAAACACTGCAGAATGTGCACAGGCACATATGAACTGATTATAAACACTGCAGAATGTACATGAACACATATACACTGGTTATAAACACTGTAGAATGTGCACGAACACATGTACACTGGTTATAAACACTGCAGAATGTGCATGAACACATGTACACTGGTTATAAACACTGTAGAATGTGCATAAACACATAAACAATGGTTATAAACATAGTAGAATGTGCACGAACACATGTACACTGGTTATTAACACTGTAGAATGTGCACGAACACATGTACACTGGTTATAAACACTGTAGAATGTGCACGAACACATATTTTAAATAAAACATACACATATCTTAAACAATTATACACATGTTGAACAAAGTTAATAAACATATAAGTTAACAGGGTCGAAGTGTCACCGGGTCGAAATGACGGGGTCAAATTCTCCGGGGTCGAAATGATGGGGTCAAACTCTCCGGGGTCGAAAAATCCTGCCACCATTTCTACGACTAATGCCGTGCTTCATGTACCCAACGAAAGACGCTCCTATATTTTTTTTTTGGAACCCAAGGCAAAAGCTTTTGGATTAGTACGGGAGCCTTAAGCAAAAATATGTCAGGACGCTACAGTGCCAACACAAAGATCTAATATCGACGTTTACTGGAATGAGGACGTGAGGTGTGGAGGTCCCCCTAAAGTTTTGCCATTCCATAAGAACGACCGTGCTTGTACCATTGTTTATTTGGCTCTTCTTATTTCCCTATCCTTGATCCTGTTTTTATCTCTTCTTATTTCCCTATCCTTGATCCTGTTTTTATCTCTTCTTATTTCCCTATCCTTGATCCTGTTTTTATCTCTTCTTATTTCCCTATCCTTGATCCTGTTTTTATCTCTTCTTATTTCCCTATCCTTGATCCTGTTTTTATCTCTTCTTATTTCCCTATCCTTGATCCTGTTTTTATCTCTTCTTATGAAGGTGGGTTGAGAAAGTTGAAGATTTTTCATAAAAGTCCTGGAGTCATAACAGACGAAAAACTTCTGATTTACATTGAAACACCACATTACACATACATGGACGCACCTATACACACACACACACACATATATATAAATATATACAGTCGATTCCGCTTAATTGGGACACATCGGGACCGAGGCTTTGTGTCCCAATTAAGCGGCTGTCCCAATTAAACATACAAATTTACTATTGGCTTATTGGTTTGGTTTCTTTGAGCTTTGTCCCAAATAAGCGGCTGTCCCACTGTATATATATATATATATATATATATATATATATATATATATACATATTGTGTGCTTACACACACACACACACACACACACAAATATACATATACACAATAGACACATTTCGTTCTATTCAAAATGATTTTATTTTTTTTTTGCCACCGATTGTTTCTTTCCCATCCGACAAAAGAAGAAGATGTACAGACTGTATCTGGACTGGTCAAGTATTGACCTCATGGTTATTTATAGCTGTCTCTATTTAAATGACCATCCAACAGTGGGCGTTCCGTTTATATCAAGTTCCATTGGGGTCATCCAATATATCTCTCTCCTCCCTCCTCCCTCTCCCTCTCTCTCTCGCTCTCTCTCTCTCTCACACACACACACACATAGCGTTGCCTCCGATGGTATTTACCAAACACACACTGAAATCGTTCCAGACTTTGTCCAAAGAAATATGTTATTAGAATGACTAAACCCCTGCCCCTTCCCCCTATGTCATGTGGTCACCGGGGCAGATCCAGACCACCCCATTTGGAACGCCACAGCGTCGAGTCCATAGAACAGATTTAAACATAACACGTAAACAGGGGCAGGGAACAGGTGGCACATAACTCACAAATGTGCTCTACATCGAGAGTTATCCTCCCTTATTCATTCACAAAAAGAGACATAACTTAGTTCGAGTCAATTCCTACTAACCAACTTTCTGCGTTCGCCATGGTATATACCCCCACCCACCCAAACACACACACACACACCTTTCCTCCTCCCCTTTCTATTAGACAGGACAACAAATAAATACGGCTATTATAACAGGGCAGTAGTCTACTAGAGTCCAGTATACCAGTCGTCATAATTCACACCCTGACTGCACCCATTGGGAATAACAGAGGTGATCGGCATGCAGACTGACTAGCTGAAAGATAGACAGAAAGAATGACAAACTGGCAGATATATTTATTGATCCATTGCTCGCTTTACTGATTGATCGATTGTATGAATGATACTGTGATTGCCAGCAGCCATCCGCTATTGTGGGATTCTATCAATATGTAAAAATGTTAGTTCTGAATTGTAATTCATGATATTTTTACATCACAATTGTTTTATCTTTTTTTATATAAATGATAATGTTTTCCCGGATCGTATTTGGCTTTCTTTTTACTCTCTATAGAACTGTATGAGATTAACCACCTATAAACGGCATCAAGTTGATGTAAGTACCGGGAGAAAGTGCTTGGCCAGATTACACGGACTACTTTTAACTTCCTGATGATTAGGAGAGGGGAGAGAGAAAGAGAGAGAGAGAGAGAGAGAGAGAGAGAGAGAGAGAGAGAGAGAGGCGAACTCTTCAGTTGGATTTTATAATGATGGCGTAGAATCCTATGTTCACCAAGGGTGAATAATAAAATACTTGTACTTCCTCTACTTATTTCCCTTGAAGAAATCTCCAAATTCTTCGCTCCAAGATCTCGACTAATATTATAATTCTTGTCTTATTTGTTCAGCTGGCTAGCAGTAAGTTAGTTAGTTACTTACATGAACAATAAATTGTGCTGATACAGAAAACAGACTTGGTAATTTAGTCATTAGGAAACATTTCTAGCCTTTTGTTTTCAAACTATCGTTAATTAAAATTTTTTTCAGAAATTTCATCTCATCTTATTAATCCTTTTGTGGGGGCCGGTCTTATGGGAGTAAGGGACCCGAACGGACACATGGTACACCATGATCCGTTTTACAAGCGGTGGTCTTTGGGAGCGGCAACTCACGAGCTACACTTATGTGTTACGAAAAAAATATCAGAGACTTTTGATTGAGAGGGGGGGGGGAGAGAGAGAGAGAGAGAGAGAGAGAGAGAGAGAGAGAGAGAGAGAGAGATCCCTATGAGAAGTTGCATTTGGTTAAACTAGGAAACTGTACATATTTATTTAATGGAGTTAAATTAAGAACATGTACAGCTTTTTTTATAAATGATCATAAGTACATAATCTGTGGTCCTGAGTCTAGGTCCATTATGAAGGTCTATGCAAAGGTATGTTTGTGAGTTACAGGCTAAAACATTGTCAAAGACGCCACTTTTTTTAAATCTGGCGCCGATAATAAATGTCTTGAAGTCAGGGGACCCCCCCCTCCCCCCCACCCTCACCGAAACACTCCTTAACAGTGGGATCCATAGACAGCGTGTGCAGTTGGTCTGCGGTACATAACTTACACTGGCGTCTTTCAGTTCTGCATGTGACACCTGCGGAAGCCCCCCCTCCCCGGGTCTATTGCTTGGGTCCCCTCTGGCTACAATCAATCTTGCTCTGTGCCCTGATGGGCGCGGGGGGTTCAATGGGCCCGGTCTTGGAAAAGGGCCGGTTATTGTGTTAATTTAAGAGGAACTACAGGTAGGCAGACTGACAGACGGCAGACTGATAGATAGATAGATAGATAGATAGATAGATAGATAGATAGATAGATAGATAGATAGATAGATAGATAGATAGATAGATAGATAGATAGATAGATAGATAGATAGATAGATAGATAGATAGATAGATAGATAGATAGATAGATAGATAGATAGATAGATAGATAGATAGATAGATAGATAGATAGATAGATAGATAGATAGATAGATAGATAGATAGATAGATAGACTGGCAGACAGACAGGCAGACAGACAGAAGACAAAAATACATACAGAAGACAGAGAAACATACATACAGACATACAGACAGAAGACAGACATATAGACAGACAGACTTTCGTTTATGAAAAGGTTAAATTGGTCCTACTTAACTGTAAGACGGAAGTGTATCTCGGCCCCCAATATTTGACGTGTATCCCCCGAGGCCTGGTGAAAGGTTTAAAAAGATTTCAATCGATTCGATCCTCCACATCCTACCCAAATTTGGACACATCGAATGCCCCCATGTTGAATTAAAGGAGGAGAAACGTTGTAACCTTTATCTAATGGGTTGGGGATTAAAGGGGGGGGGATGCGGGTGATAGAAAATAACTAGAATTAAACGGATTTATATGGTCCAAAACAAACTACCCATCACAGACTCTGTGACAGAGTGAATATGGAGTTCCCTTTAGACCGACTGCACCACATACATTGACTATTGAAAATACATTACGATACTCCCTGAACATTGTGTTATTGTAGTTGTAATGGTGGAAGCGGTGAGTTAGGTTGTGTTTAATGTTTTACTATATTGTGACAATAAAGTAGTATTGTGCGTCATCAAGAACCACTGTTATTAGTGCATATCGATATTAATTTAGTAGCATCCTAGTGAAAATTGTACCTCTCTGTTAATCAACAGTTTTTACTTTGAACATTATTTTTTTCAAAATACACATGTTATTATTGATAAAAGTAAAGTTAAGTTTCCCTTAAGTCCTTGAGGGCTAATCGGGGCAGATGAAGTGCAGAATTAATCTGTTTCAGTGACCTCGGCATATGTAGGGATTGTGTGGTTTGCACAACGCCCAGCCGCCTATGCTTCCCCCAATTTTAAAGTCAGGGTGCCCATCTAGAGCTGGGTGGACTTGGAGACTTTTACCAGGACGTGAAAAAATTCTCAAAGTTCTCACTTAGGCTCGAAACCGACAGTCCAGAGCTCTACACCGCACGAGCATTTATTCATTCATGCATTGAGAATTTCGGACAGCATCCGCTGTCCGGTGAATGCGGAAATGAGCCCCCGCGCATTGTGACATAAATAAATGTGTATTCTATTGCAGCCAATCATTGATCGCGCCTGGTCAGTTTCTGGATGATAATTACACAGTCCATGAATACAAAAAAGTACACTAGCGGACCGGCCATTATGTCAACTTGCCGAAGCCCCCCCTCTCCCCTCCACAAACACACACACACACACACACAAACTAAAATTGTTTAAAAATTGTTTTCATTGGTTGACAAAATAAAATTACAGCATGATAAAGTGGGCCCCATGCTTGTGTCAAATATGTTCTTACCCAGTCGGCCAACGGATAACAGTTTCTCCTACGCTTAAAATATAATGTGTTGTTAATGTGTTGTTAATGTGCTGTTAATAAGTTGTAAATATACAAATAGTTTAAAGTATGAAACATAACTAAATAAATTGTTAAGAAAGGAGAGCAAGTTAGGCACGTATGTTGCAGCATAGCTGGAATTGTGTTTGACAAACTTGCAGAGTACCACAATGTAATAAGTCATGCAGAGACTTTTTTGTAATGCTCAGTTTGTGATTCTTTGTACAGTGCATTCAAGATTTATCAAAATTCTTATACAGCTCAGTTTTTATACCTTTGAATATTTGCTTTATTTTCATAAATAACAGATCATTTTTAAGTTATTTCTTTATTCTCCGATCTAAAAAGAAACGGACAGAGAAGACAGAGAGAAAGTCACAAGACAGAGAGAAAGTCACAAGACAGAGAAGACAGAGAGTTACAAGACAGAGAAGATAGAGAGAAAGTCACAAGACAGAGAAGATAGAGAGAAATTTATAAGACAGAGAAGACAGAGAGAAGGTCACCAGACAGAAGACAGAGAAAGCTACAAGACAGAGAACACAGAGAGAAAGTCACAAGACAGAGAAGACAGAGCAATTCACAAGACAGAGAAGACAGAGAGAAAGTCACAAGATAGAACACACAGAGAAAGTCACAAGACAGATCAGTCAAAAGAAAGACGTATTGGCGGACGGACGGACAGACTCAAAGACAGACTGACTGACGGACAGGTAGGTATTAGGTGGGTTAGGTCCATAGATAGGCAAGAATAAGTAGGTAGGTAGGTCGGTAAACATAGAAAGACCTTAAAATGGTCAGCAATCACGTTTCACTTGTCCTGTATAAACAATGATATATTTGGCCTATAATATGTTAGCAGCCATCAAACAATGGAGCACACACCCCTTTCTATTGTCTAATGCAAAAAAAAAAAAGAAAAATTGCATGAATATTTAATTACAACAACAACAAATATGAATGAAGTTTTTAAATCTAGAGCAGCACACGCTCTGGCTCACTCCTTATCTCTCGCACACACATACACACACACACACACACACACACACACACACGAACCCAGCCATTGATCACACACACACGTATTTATACAGAGAGATAGAGTTAAGGAAATATCCATTTTTCTTGTATTTTTGTTGATGTTTTTTTTTGTTTGTTTTTTTTTGTAATTTAACATTGTAGCTTGGGGAGTAGGAGGAGGGGGGGGGTGAAGGAAAAAAATGGGGGTGGGGGACGGAGCTAGAAAGATGAGTCTAATGGATGTAGTTTATCGATTACTTTGTGGCTTCCGTTGACTGAATGGAGGGAACAAAAATAAAAGTCAGCTGTTAATTTTTTTAACAAAACATGGAGTGGAGAATAAAAAACGAAACATTTTGTTGAATAATTTATTTGATGTTTACAACAAGCGGCAGTCAGAAAAATCGGCGAATGGGGTAGGGGTGGGGGGGGGGTGAGGGGGGTAGGGGTGGGGGGGGTGAGGGAGGAAGGGAGGGGGGTATAGTATAAACAAACAAAGTGTGCTAATGTGTTGGGGGTGGGGGGATGACAACAATCACCTAGGCTACAGAAATTTGTCCAGAAATGTCAGATGTTTAAATTTTTTTCTAAGAACATTTTGGTCTGAGAGTCTCAATAAATAGATTTATAACTTCCTCTCCCAGCTAAACTAGCAGACGAAAAGAAAAATTTTAAGCGCCTTAAGTTAAAGGTTAACATGTGAAACGCACGTCATGTGACTTTTTTTTAAAACTACAAGCAGCATTGAAGAAATAATTATATACCTCGTTTTTCGTCGACAGTTTGTGTGAAATCGTTCGATGAAAACCGCAACCGACGAAAACCGAAATGTCTTTCAATGACTTATCACGATGATCGTTCATGGTAAAAGATGTTTTTATGTTGATTTTTTTTTTTGGGACACCAAGATTGCATTGTCCGTCTTGTTTGTGTATTTCTTAAGTTTAATTCATATGTACCAGTTTTAATTTGCGGTAATTTTACAACTAAATGATTTGAAATAATTATGATGTATCAGAATACGAATAACTTGAAATTAGAGCCAAAAAATATTGAAAAATAAAAAATTCAAAATCCGTTTAGCTTTTGGAATTCCACCGTCTAGCCCTTTAGTGCATTATGTCTGGATCGTCTAACCCCATAGTGCATTATGTCTAGCGATTTGGAGATTGACCGATTTTTAGGTTTTGAATAAGTTTGTATTCTGTGATATCGCTGTAAGACTTTATTCTTGCAGTTTTTCGACTGGAAAAGCTTACCGGACAAGTAAAACACGCAGCCATAACATATATAAATAGAAAAGATGGGGGAAAAAATCAAATTTCTGTGCAAAGAGAGATGCAACAGCTAAGGGAAGGGGGGGGGGGCGCAGCTTCATATTGAGTGATTTGAGAAATGTGCAAAATGTGTGTAGTGGGGGGGGGTCAAAGATGTTGAATGTTTCTTTGCGTGATGGTAATTATTAAAGTAACGAGAGACGTATGAAACATTCTATTTTCATTTAGATGTTCCCAATTCTAGGCACCAGCTTAATAAATACATGACGTTTATGGGATGGGGTTGGGGTGTAAATAATGAAAGCTAGATACGTAAGGGTTTAACTTGTTTGCACTTGATGCAGTGCTTCTGAAACTTTAGTTGAACACGCGAAGAGAGTGCAGTATGTTAAGTTAAAACACTGATGTCCAGATGAAGTTAAATATCAAAGGGAGTTAAGAGATAACTTGGCTGCCTAATTTTGGCGGGATCGGCGTACTGAATACAACGGGTTCGATTACTTAAGACACTCTTAACCGTTACGCCTCCGCGCAGAGCCACTTCTGGGCAAACTAGGTGGCCGCTTACTGGCAAGAAGCCACCAACACTACTAGTTCCTTATAAATATGTTGACAAGAAGCCACCTACATCTCAACACTACTAGTTCCTTATAAATGTGTTGACAAGACGCCACCAACACCCCAACACTACTAGTTCCTTATAAATGTGTTGACAAGAAGCCACCAACACCCTAACAATACTAGTTCCTTATAAATGTGTTGACAAGAAGCCACCAACACCCCAACACTACATTTTCCTTATAAATGTGCTGACAAGAAGCCACTACTAGTTCCTTATAAATGTGTTGGTAACAGGGCCATAACCTTTGACCTTCTAAGCATGTATAATTTCAAATCATGCATAATATAATATTCTGTATACATGGGACATTCAAAACATGAATGACATTAGGGATGCACATGACATTCAAATCATATATGACATTCAGATTATGTATTCTAAAAAAAAAAAATCGCCGTTCTAAGCATTACCGATATTCTGGAATAAAGGCAATACCCAATCATAGATGTCTATGCTTCATTGATCATGCACAAAGGCATTACCGTACTAGTTTAAAGGACAATACAAATTGTTTTCATAATGTCAATTATAGAACTCACAAAGAACACACAAACAAAATCAATACATGTAATTTAAATGCATTGTTGATTTATTTATTTTTCTAAATAAAAAAAAGCTTTTCCTCTGAATAGGACAAAAAAACTAAAACAGCTCAAGAACACAAAGTTTCAAGCACACTTCAAAAAAAAAAAGCAAGATGAAAAATCGACGTTGGAAAAAATTCATACGAAATTATTCCTTTAACGTGTAAGTCTGTAACTTCCTGATCAGGCCCGTAGCGTGCGGGGGCCAGGGGGGCCGGGCCCCCCCTGTTTTGTCTGGCCCCCCTGCTTATTTGTTCGACTTAGTAAAATGTATTACCTGCCCCCCCCTGCTATTGCCTGGCCCCTGCTGTAGAATGTCTGGCCCCTGTGGTAAAATTTTCACGCTACAGGGCTGGTCCTGATTTACCTCGTGATAGTAATCTGGAGCAGTGGTCCCCAACCTTTTTTCTCGCCATGTACCTGTCAACGTTTGATATTTTCAATGCGGCCCGCCTGAAGGGGAAGGGTGTGGTAAGTTGATTAATTATTTATCGTCCATGGAAAGTCGCAACCGTAAATGAACTCAACCAAGGAAAAAAAAAAGGAATACAACTTTACTTCATAATCAAAATCTGAAGGTGATTGCAGAATAAGGAGAATTTCATATAAATTACGTAAAAACACTTTTTCACTGCATGCAACAACGATTGAAGGTTTGACACTCAAAACCATGCATGCGGACAGAAGGACGGACTGAAAAGCAGACAGGAAAGACAAACATATATTTATATATATATATATATATCAGGGATAAATGTATAAGGGACTCTCACTGATCAGAATTAGCAGAAATGTACAATAACGTGGATATATGGCTATAGAAGCCCTGAATGTTTACCGACTCTCTATACAAATAACCATAGTTCTCTCTAAGAGAAACTTCATCAAAATCACTTCTGTGAATTAGATACTTTTGCTCCAAATCCTTCCCTAACGAATATTTGCCGCGTTATATATTATTGCTGCATTATTGGTGTAAATTGTACTAATTATATCCTTGTTATCATTCCAAACCCTGCATGCGCCTCACTCTACCCCCAGAAGGTTCTAGACTAGTTATATTTATTAACACTCCGGGCCATTCACAGCCTGAAGACTAATTTACGCCTTAAATGATTGCCCCCCCCCAACCCCCACCCCACATCATTTGGCGGAACAAACTAATTTATGAGAACTGTTTCCCCGTGTGTATACTTGCACTCAGCGACACACTCAGTTTATTTAGCTGGCTCTAAATATTAAGTGTGAATTCCAACGGAATTTATAGCAAACAAACAAAAAATATTGAGCATGCATGTTTATCCTGAATAGGTCGTTCATATACACATACCGACAGACTAAACCAGATAGGTTAACAGGTGGAAGGACAGAACGACAGACTGACAGGCAGGGGTGGTTGAGGGGGCGGGAGAAGAGGATAGACGGACAAATAAATCAGACAGAAAGATAGACAAAATGGCAAAGCAGAATACGAGAAGTGTGATAAATAGACATAATGCAGACAGATAGACGGCAGACACGCAGACAAACAAACGAACAGAAAGACAGACAGACGAACGAACGGAAGATAGATGACAGAAGACAGACAGACAGACAGACAGACAGACAGACAGACAGACAGACAGACAGACAGACAGACAGACAGACAGACAGACAGATAGATAGATAGATAGATAGATAGATAGATAGATAGATAGATAGATAGATAGATAGATAGATAGATAGATAGATAGATAGATAGATAGATAGATAGATAGATAGATAGATAGATAGATAGATAGATAGATAGATAGATAGATAGATAGATAGATAGATAGATAGATAGATAGATAGATAGATAGATAGATAGATAGGTTAAAATCCATTTCACTTGGCTCACAAAGACTACACATTTCTCCACTGTCTCAAACTAAAAAGCTTACTGTGTACAATAAAACGATACATTTTTCTTTTCAGTCCAACAAAAATAATGTGAGACCCACTGGGTTGGTTTAATCAGCTGAGTGTTTACAGAGGCCGCTCAGTGATAGAAATATTTGGCCAACAGTCATAACTTCCCAGGCTGTTGTTGTTGGGTTTTTTTTTTTTACATAATGCAATGTGAATAATATATATAAATAATAGCGATTAGGGTTCTGCTTTAAATCGAAAGTAAAGAATTAATACATCCGTCCAACTTTCAATTATATAAGTTACTTTATATTTTCATGCAACTAATGTTTGGAAATATTTAAAAACTAGCTATACCCTGCAAAACCTTTGCATAGAGTTGTATCCCCTTAGGTTGATCTGTGGGCTAGGTTATTTTTGGGTTCGACAGATCCGATTTTTTCTTGATTTTTTATTACTATTGTTTACGTTGGACGATTTTAAACTGGAATACTGTTGTATTAATTCTTTACTTTCGATTTAAAGCAGAATCCTAATCGCTATTATTTATATAGATTATTCACATTGCATTATGGAAAAAAAAGTGCATTTATATCATCTGCTTTTATGCGGTGGCAAACTGGTTATTTAGTTAGTATACTTGACTAATGGCAAGTGCGCCCTTTGAACGGCAATCAAATTGGGTTGCCCTATTTGATTTTATTGGTTAAACAAATCAAAGCGTAGAATCATATAGTGGCTCCCTCTTGCATGCATGAAAAAAAAGTCATAGATCTAAAATTAAATACTATACTAAAGCGAAACCTACTAGATAAAATAGGCCCATGTTTTAATGAACCATTACGGTTTTTTTTTTTGGGCTTTTTAAAAATGAACAAGTTTTTATTTTGTTTTGAAAAAAACTTCAGTCGTAGATCAATGACAGAATTAAAAAACATACAAGTACTTTCAAGCGGGTAAAGGGGAGCTAAATGTTGACAACGTATAAATAAAATAATCGACCCATCCACCAGGAATGCGTTGCTTCCCTTTTTTTCTTTTTTTGTTTGGTTTCCCACGATTGAGTAGCAGCCGTTTCCGAAAGCGTTTGGGTGTCGTATAATTTCTGAAGAATTTCTGCAGACATAAAGACTTGGTCGGACGTATTTGCCCTCCTCAGCGCAACCTTTTCACTCTGAGTGCATCGATTGGACGCTAAATTGTTGGCGGTGGTTCTTAGGTTATAAGAACTACAGTAGGCGATATGTGTTAGTGAAGTTTTTCCTTAGCCCTCAACGGGCGACATGGGGTGCATCTGTTGCTTGGCATATAAAGGGTTTGTGTGGCTAGCACAACTTCATCAACTAAAGTCAGATACCCATATAAACCTGGGTGGGCTTGGGATAGTGTGGGGGTGGGGGGTTAAGGGGGGGAGAGAGAGAGAGAGAGACTTTCAACCATCATTCGTCAGAAGCTGGAAAAATTCCCTTGGTTCCCACCGAGGATCGAACCTGGGACACTTAGGATGACAGTCAGCAGCTCTACCCCGCTCGACCGTTTGTCCCATATAAAGATATGCGGTGAGGGTAAAGATTTTTGCGACCCTGCGTGAGCAGGTCCCCAGATCCGTGGCGTAGAGAGGGGGGGGCGGGGGGTACATATGTCCCCGGGCGCCGAGGTTCAGGGGCGCCAAATGGTATATTTTACATATAAAATTATATGGTTTTCGAATGGGAGGGGGAGGGGGCAAGCGCTAAAAAGGTTTTAAAAAGGTAAAATGCCCCGAGCGCAAGTTGCCTTGCCGCCCCCCCCCCGCTACGCCTCTGCCCCAGATACAAGTACTTTTAATAAATATATCGTTAGACTCTTAGGGGGGGTTAAAACGGCAATTTCTTAAAGAAATTATACGCCCTTGAAACAGATGGGTGATTTTTAAATACGAATCATGGCCGACATGTTTATTTACAATTATAATATTATTATTTTTTTTTTTTTAAAAAGCGAGCACATGACTGTAATTTATTCGACAGTTAACATTGATTTCAATTTAATTAATCACATATTAAACATTAAATTTTCTATTTGATAACGGAAAAAATAAAAGTTCCGACATTGGGCCCCCCCCTTTACAACGGACCCCTAGGCAGTCGTCTGTTTTGACTGTCTGTGTAAACAGGTAACCAGCAAATAGTATGTTACCATGTGCTACTGCGCGACATGTTGTGCATTATGACGAGTATCTAATTTTTAAAAAAGTAGGAAATGCATTTTGCTGTTAAAAAAACATTCAGTCGCGTATTTCATTAAAATTCTGCTCTCTAAAATAATGTGTGTATTGCATACCATCATCAACGTTAATCAATATTCGAGAATAAGGCTTTTAAGTTAAAAAGTTCCATCATAAAGTATCGATTCTGGCCTACAAGAGAAATCGTAGGCTATAATTACAAATCAAAAAACACAAACTGGCAATATTCAAACGGCTTGTTTCCACCGGCACGCCAATAAATAGTCCTCATTTGCATAATTAGTTCTATTGATAGAAGAACATGTGATGGTCGAGATCGTATGCGTCTTTCACCGGGGGTCATGAACCATGGATACGACCTCATCGAATATAAACACACACGCACAACACACACAAAAGACGTCAGGGGAACTGTTTTCTGAATTCATAATATTCGCCAGAATAAACAATGATGTTTATGATCGAATGTTGACAGTATCTTAGATTGTTTTCAACCATGTCCTTTTTGTTTACTCTGTGTGCATGTTGTTGTTGTTTGTTTGTTTGTTGTTGTTGATTGTTTTTTGTTTGTTTTTCTTCTCCATTTGAATGCATCACAACAGAATAATAATGAGATTGCAAATTACAATACATGTGTTGTTTCCTTTCACGGACTTTCAACACAAACCAAGCTGAGGACTATTTTAAACTTGTATTCTGCTTCTTACGTGTGCACAGTGCCGCTGAGAGGAAGAGGGGCAAATTCCCAGGGGCCCGGCGAGTTTTAGGGGCCCGGACTGAGCTGGCCAGTCAACTTTTGAAAATATTATTATCAGCACGGGGGGGGGCGTGACAGCCCTGCCCAGGAACCTGAAATTTCTGTCGGTGGGTCTGCGTGGGCACAGTCAGGCACGTTGATGTCGAAGAAGAGCCCAAAAAGTCCGAAGCAAGGAAAGAATGGGTGAGGGAAGTTGGTGGTTAATGGGGTGAGGGGGGGGGAAGGGGGTTTGGGCGGAGAAAAACAAAGTTATAAATACTTTTAAAAGCCTTTCCCACTTCCATAAATGGGAGAACCCCCCCCCCACCCCCAACTGTTAATGTAAATTTGATTTGTTTGTTTGTTGTTGTTGTTGTTTTGTATAGGTGCCGTTCATTTATAACGTATCTTTATTTTGCTAGATTTTTCGGACATTTCTTAACCCCAACCCCCGCCCCCCCCCCCCACCACCACCAACACCACCGTAAAGCTTTTTTTTTACAATTATTTTTTATCACGGCTTGCCCCACTTCGGCGAAATTTGTCTTCCCTCCAATGCCAATATGTGAATGACCCCCCCCCCCCCCCAAGACGTATATGTCCAAATGTCTAATCTGATTGAATCCGTTGAATTCATTATGTTATCTACGTTACTAATCTTTTAACCTGACCTTACATGGGGTATGTACCTTTTGTGCGTCAGTGCGTTCCAGTGGTCGATGTCTCGTGTGTACACGTGCTAATTTCTGCTTGACTCACCATAACGTCAGTGTGTTCAAGTGGTCGATGTCTCGTGTGTCCACGTGCTAAATTGTGCTTGACTCACAATAACGTCAGTGTGTGAAATGGCCAGCTGCGCTGTTTGGTGGTTGAAGCGCAGCTGGAGGTTGCAGCAGTGCTCAAACACACACACACACACACATTCAGACAGACATACACACATACACACACATTCAGACAGACATACACACACACACACACACATTCAGACAGACATACACATTCTTATAACGCACGTAAATACACAGTCACATTCATATTAACTCCACACACACGGACACACACACACACACACACACACGGACACATACATAAATAATCCTTACAGCGGGACTGTGCACCCTCTTTTTATTCTATGTAATTAAGTGGCCAAAAATTTCCAATCTTCCTTCGCACGGTCCTAACCTAACCATACGACCACAGTTGCTACAACCCCCCCTTTTTAGACAACAAAATATCTTCGCAATTTTCAAGTTTTACTACATACCCACATACAACATGGAATATATGCTCCTTCTTCCACGGTAAGTTCAGACTGAAATTTAAATCAATACAGAAAAATCATCTTATCCAATATCCAATTAAAACACCAGTGTTCTGTTTTCTGTGGTTACTTCTTTCAGAAATATTGAAGTAAAACTCGCCATCTTTGGTCCCATAACGCCCGCAAAGCTACTGGAGTGTTTTGACCTGCCTTGAAATCACTTTTTATTCAGGCCCCAGTACCTGGTTGATGTTACAATAGGAGGAGTATGTCTGGCTCAGCAACATCGATCTGTCTGTTTCCTCAAACATAAGTTGTTGTTTCTTCTGTAAGTTAAAAGTTGTGGTCGCAGAGAGCAATAGTGGTGCCCCTAGACCACTTATCAGTAGAGGTGCCCATAGACCACTTATCAATAGTAATGCTCTTAGACCACTTATCAATAGTTTTGCCCTTAGACCATTTATCAATAGGTGCCCTAGATTACTTATCAATAGTGTTGCCCTTAGACCACTTATTAATAGTTTCTTGATGTTATGATTGTAACTTACTCCTAACACATGAAGTGTATTTTTATATGTAGCTCTAAACTCGGTAATAATAGAGATAACTAGGCAGACATACAGACATAAAGGCAAATAGAAAGATAGACATTTAGATAGAGAGACAGACTGACCAACAGACAGGTAGGTAGGTAGATAAAATCGATTTCATCCCGAAGAATATTAGTTCCAAGCTCTTGATATAGTTTAGATGTTTCTACTAAATAGAATCATTGCCACTATGTCCAAATGATAGTAAATTGACAAAGAAATGTTTTTTCAATTGAATGTTTGTATTTTCCTTTCATAACACTGTACACACATGTATATGTATAAACGCGTATGTATTTGTTAGTAATTTATAAATATATCCCTTACAGTTTCTTGGAGATAAAGTGGGGCGATGACGTCAGCAGAAATCGATTCCATGCTCATATTTTTTTTAAAGAAGGAAGCGTGGTTACCGGGGTAAATAATAATAATAAAACATTTTTTTAAATAAATAAATAAATATATATATACTAGTTGCAAGTACCCGGCTTTGCCCGGGTTTAAAATAAGGTTTTCTGTTTACCCTCTGTTTTCTCCCTACCCCCTCTCTCCCTTCCTCTCTCTCCCTCCCTCCCTCTTCCTCCCTTTCCCTCCCTCCTTTCTCCCTCCCTCCTTCTCCCTCCCTCTCCCTCCCTCTCTCTCCCATTTCTCTCCCTCCCACCCTCCCTCTCCCATCTTCCCCTCCTTCTCTCCTCCTGTCCATCCCCCCTCCCTCCCTCTCTCCCCCTTCCTCCTTCCCTCTCTCCCTCACTGCCCACTCTCTCTCTTTATCTCTTCCTCCCATTTCTCCCATCCTCTCTCTCCCTCTCTCCTTCCCTCCCCCTCTCTCCCTCCCTTCTTTCTCCCTCCCTCCCCTCTCCACCTCTCTCACTCTTCCTCCCTCCCTCATTCCCTCTCTCCCTCCCTGCCCCCCTCACTCTTTATCTCTCTCCCTCCCTCTCTCCCACCCTCTCTCTCTCTCCCACCCTCTCTCCCTCCCTCCCCTCTCTCCCTCCCTACCCCCTCTCTTCCTCCCTTCCTTTCTCTTTCCTTCCCTCCTTCTCTCCCCCTGCCTATCCCCCTTCCTCCCTCTTACCCTCCTTTCCTCTCTCTCCCCCTGCCCCCCCTCTCTCTCTTTATCTCTCCTTCCCTCCCTCCCTCTCTCTCTATCTCTCTCTCTCTCTCTCTCTCTCTCTATATATATATATATATATATATATATATATATAAATACTTATTATTATGGCTTCACACTTCTTCTAAAATCCTTCTTCATTCCTTTAACTTCCTCAAGCTGTACAAATAGGGAAGCATGAAAAAACATCAACAATTCTTTGCAGCACAAAGACACAATACAGCACCAGCGCGAAAGTTCTATTCGATCATCGGGAAATGACGTCACAGAGGAATTTTATTTATGGCGCCGTCGAGATTACTTTAATATTGTAAAATACTAAAATAAAAAAAAATTAATTACAATTAAACTACCCATCCAGATGAAACGAAACCTGTCCTATAACCTTCCACCAGTAATTATGTGTATGTGTAACAAATTTCACAATTTTTGGTTGTCTGGATCTTGAGTTATAAGGGAACAGACAGACAGACAGACAGACAGACAAAAAATGCGTCTTATAAGTATAGATATATATATATACTAGTTGCAAGTACCCGGCTTTGCCCGGGTTTAAAATAAGGTTTTCTGTTTACCTTCTGTTTTCTTTCTCCCTACCCCCTCTCTCCCTTCCTCTCTCTCTCCCTCCCTCCCTCCCCCTCTCCCTTTTCCTCCCTCCTTCTCCCTCCCTCTCTCCCATCTCTCTCCCATCTCCCTCTCTCCCCTCTCCCCCTCCTTCTCTCCCAACGTCCATCCTCCTCTCTCTCCCTCCCTACCCCCTTTCTCCCTCCCTTCCTTTCTCTCCATCTCCCCGTACTCCCTCTCCCATCTCCCTCACCCCCCTGCTCCCTCTCCCATCTCCCTCTCTTCCCCTTTTCTCCCTCCCTCCCCCTTTCCACCTCTCTCTCCCTCCCCCTCTCTCTCCCCCTTCCTCCCTCCCTCATTCCCTCTCTCTCCCTCCCTGCCCCCTCACTCTTTATCTCTCTCCCTCCCTCTCTCCCACTCCCTCTCTCTCCCTCCCTCCCCCTCTCTCCCTCCCTACTCCCTCTCTCCCTCCCTTCTTTTCTCTCTCCATCTCCCCCTACTCTCCCTCTCCCATCTCCCTCTCTCCCCTCCTTTTCTCCCCCCTGTCCATCCCCCTCCCTCCTCTCTCTCCTCCCTCCCTCCCTCCTACCCTCCTTTCCTCTCTCTCTCCTCCTGCCCCCCCTCTCTCTCTCTCTCTTTATCTCTCTCCCTCTCTCTCTTTCTCTCTCTCTCTCTGTCTCTGTCTCTCTCTCTCTCTCTCTCTCTCTATATATATATATATATATATATATATATATATATATATATATATACTTATTATTATGGCTTCACACTTCTTCTAAAATCCTTCTTTATTTCTTTATCTTCCTCAAACTGTACAAATCAGGGAGCATGAAAAAACAACAACAATTCTTTGCATCACAAAGGCACAATACAGCACCAGCGCGCAAGTTCTATTCGAATCGGGAAATGACGTCACAGGGGAATTTTATTTATGGCGCCGTCGAGATTACTTTAATATAGTAAAATACTAAAATAAAAAAAAATTAATTGCAATTAAACTACCCATCGAGATGAAACGAAACCTGCCCTATAACCTTCCCCATGTAATTATGTGTATGTGTAACAAATTTCACGTTATCTGTTTTTCTGGATCTTGAGTTATAAGGGAACAGACAGACAGACAGACAGACAGACAAAAAATGCGTCTTATAAGTATATATATATATATATATATATATATATATATATATACACACACACACACAATTCTTCTTATAATAAAATACTACTACAAGTTCTCACATCTAAATAATTGAAACAATTTGTAGTCAAAGAATTAATTAATTAAAAATACACTTAAAACATCGATTGAAACAGGAAGTTCAAAGTTAATAAAATAAATAAACCTTTAGGCCTTTATTGTATCAGAGACACAGTGTGCCACAGCATAGAATCACCAATGCATATTCCTCCCTAGGATTATTGTATCAGAGACACAGTGTGCCACAGCATTGAATCACCAATGCATAATCCTCCCTAGGATTATTGTATCAGAGACACAGTGTGCCACAGCATTGAATCACCAATGCATATTCCTCCCTAGGATTATTGTATCAGAGACACAGTGTGCCACAGCATTGAATCACCAATGCATATTCCTCCCTAGGATTATTGTATCAGAGACACAGTGTGCCACAGCATAGAATCGCCAATGCATATTCCTCCCTAAGATTAGTGTATCAGAGACGTAGTGTACCACAGCATTGAATCAACAATACATATTCTTGGGAGACTATAATCAAACTATAACCTGGACCTAAATAAAAATTCCTTTGTTTCTCACCAAGGATCACACCTATGAATCTCATTTCAGCAGTCCAGCGCTCTTCACCGATCGACAAGGAGACGGACGGTCGTGTGGTAAAGCGCTCGACTTTCGACTTGAGGGTCGCTGGTTCGATCTTATGTTAGTCAACTCACCACTACTTACTACTCATCTTTTAAGTTAATTACGAATCATTTATGATAAAACTGTATGATGCCCATACATTGATACAGTGACGTTAGGGAGTACCTCTGCCTTGCAAACATCAGAAACTCCTCACCTGAGTTGTGTTTGAATACCATATTTCTGGGGGGGGGGGGTATTTGTATCTAAGTTCATTAACGAATAATTTATACAGGGTATGAAACATAAAAGCTGGGCCTATTACCTCATACAAAATATTTTCAACAAGTCATGTAAATAGTGCTCATGGGCTCCTTCACCTCATCCAGGAATTATGAGCCACCCCCACACCCACCCACCCCACCGATAAACTATCACACCGGGTGTCCCCACTAGCTCCATTGACTCCCGATAATACAGAAAAATAAAATAGCAAAAAAAAAAATTTCGAAAGAGGCAATGGGATAGTGTTCCCTCTAAGCTGTGTGCGCGCACACACACACATTACAACAGAGCTCACAAATGTTTCACACAGTTTGCCTGTATACCGTTATATTGCGCACACACATTTTAAATTACTTCAACAGCCATTAACTAGTTCCTCACACAGCCTTCGAAAAAATTAGAGGGAACAATGGATGCCCCTCCCCCCTTCAAGGCTTGAGGCCCATGACAAGTGTTCGAATCGCCCTCTCGCGGCGGCCCTTTTTCATCCCGCTCCAACCCCATACACACATACATATAGTAATGTTACATGCCGCATGTTCAAGTTAAAATTTATGACACCCTTAAGTTGACCCGGCTGTCAGCGACATTGAACAATAGACCTTTCTCATAAAGTAGTCCCCTTACTGAATTGTTTGTTTAGATGGACAAGTTACACTTCCGGTACCAATTAATGTACTTGAATTTGCGAATAATAAATTTATGTTGCCGCTATTCTTTTAATTTTAATCATGAAAATCAAATAATCAAAATTTAATATTTTTTTCAGTGTGATTATTTATTATTATTTTAAAAGTTAAAACTATAACAATGTTTTTCTGACTTTGAATACTATACGATATAGTTTTTATAAATAAAGACCACTGCTAACACTAGTGTATGCTCTCGACATTTTAATCTTAATATTTTAATGGGCCGTCTGTAAACAGTTAAACATGTGTTTAATGCAAACAACTTCAACTCAGTAAAAAAGTACAATTGTATACCAATGTATAAAAGTTGACATTTTGAATATGACCCATTGTAGTCCGACTTCCTTCAACTAAAAGGCTATGTTTTTTGTTAATTTGTCATTTTTCAAACATTTGTATCTGGCTGTACAGTTATAAATTCCCTTCTCGCACCAAAAAATCACTAGATATTTTCATTTTAAAAATATTAAATAAGTAACATATTTTATTATAATTTCATATATTTTTCCTTTTACCTGTAAATTATGAGGTTCGTGATTTTTTTTTCTCTAGCTTCTATAGCATCTCGCTGATAGTTTGACTACATTTCCTAGTGTAGAGCTAAGGTCTGTAACAGTATATTGTTTATTTAAGAAAAATAACACATTGACCATCACCTCATCATAATGAGCAGTGGCGCATAACCAGACCACATCATCAATACATATTTTACTATATAAAGTTACTAAAAAGACTGTCAAACTGTCTTTTTTCAATATGTGAGCCCCCCCCCCAGCACTTTTCGCTGGTTGCACCACTGAATATGAGGTAGTAGTTTCAAACCTTTTACTACCGAGTTTTAATTACTATCTATCGCACAATATATGCTATGCTAAGCAAAAATATACTGTTTTAACAATCATGGTTAAATAATATAATGTACATGAGCGTTTGTACTAGGGTTTCGGTTAAGATTATGGTAATGTAAAATGAAGTAAAGTTAATGTTGGTGTTACTGTTAATAAGTGCCAAGGTTAGGAATGTGTCCAGCTAGAAAATTATGACTTATGTGATTTAAGATAGGTCTAATTCTCAACGTTTGCTAAGGACTGAGCTTTTTACCTTTTAAATTATAACAAATTAAATAAACCTAACGTTAGCTCACCCTATCTATCCCTAAACAGGTAACCAGCCCCGTAGAGTGAAAATTCTACAGCAGGGGCAAGGCATTTTACAGCAGGTGGCCAGGCAATAGCAGGGGGGGCAGGTAATACATTTTACTAAGTAGAGCAAATAAGCAGGGGGGCCGGCCCCCTGCCCCCCCCCCCCGCACGATACGAGCCTGCTGGTAACCCTAATCGTCAATTATAAAAACTTTAAATAAAAATTTAGTGTAAAATGTAACTTTTCATGTCATGGACATACTTCTCAGAGAAGTATTTGTAACCCTTCGTAACTTCTCTCTCTGATATCGGGACATTTTGTGATTTTTAAAACTTGTCAA
Organism: Bulinus truncatus; assembly: GCA_021962125.1. Lineage (NCBI taxonomy): Eukaryota > Metazoa > Mollusca > Gastropoda > Planorbidae > Bulinus > Bulinus truncatus. The sequence goes on from JAGDYQ010000024.1 coordinate 5,101,365, forward strand.
CATCACAAAAATTAAATTTTGGTAATAAATTTAAAGTCATTTTATCATATATTTGACAAAAAATGTAGGAAAAATAATCGAGCTAAGTATTTATCAAGTGTAAACAAAGCGACCGGAAGCCCATTATGATCCTTTCACAAAGACAGCTGACGCGCAGGAATACATCTGAGAAAGGTGTATAATGTCACAATCTCGCCTTTTAGGGCTGTTGCGATGGCCGTTGTCTGTGGGTAATCTAGTTCTGAACTGGATACGTGAGGTCAATAATTTATATTTGCGTACAGCCACGTGACGAATAAATACAGAACGACTCAAGTCGGGTGCATATATGATAAACAACACTTAGACTTTATTAAAAAGTAGATACATATAAGCATATACTTCTAAAAAGAACTCTTAGCGGGGCTGCTAAGTTACAATATGCAAACCATCCGTGTACAAATAACTCTAAAAAGAAGTTTACAATCGGAAGTCTAAACAGACTCGTATAACGTGGACCTCTCGTAAAAGAGAGTGTGTGTATAGTTCTCCCCGCAAAGGGGATGGACTGCACCCCGATTACTAAAACTCATCTCCATTTATACAGTTAAAACATACTCTGAAAACATACATCAACGTCGTGTCACCCAGGTGTGCTGGGCAACGGTACTACATGATAAGGCGCGAATGCTGTTATCATCCGGCCTGGTCCGAGGAATTAATCTCATGGGGGGGGGAAGATGGATGTCCGGCGGAGACGTGTCCACCTTCACGGGCCATTGGTTTGATGGTCAAAATACGGGCTCGCCATATCAGACCGGGGAAAGGGGGGGGGGGTAGAGATAAACAAGTGGGGGTTAATACCACGCGGGAAGAAAAGGGGGTGGGTGTTGAACGCGGGAGGATGTCTTAAATGCAGTTTGTAACATATAATTAAAAAAAAACACCGCCACATTTCCCCTCCCCCAAGATAGCGCGCCTGATGTTAACAGCACCTGATGTTAACAGCGCCTGATGTTAACAGCGCAAGATGTTAACAGCACCTGATGTTAACAGTGCCTGATACATCGCCTGATATTAACAGCGCCTGATGTTAACATCGCAAGATGTGACCAAAATGACTAAACAGGCTGGTGGGTTCCTCGGGATGCTGAGTGGGACGTTTGGCCACGCCCAGCAACGTAACGAAAGTAATAATAACCCAGTTTCACAAAAGATTTCTTTTTATTTGATAAAATGGAAGTTGATTAATCGGAATGTTAACAGGTTCGTGTATAGGCTCTGTCAAGTAGAGTTAACTCTTCAACCTGTTTAAAAAAAATGTGCAATTTGGATTTTCCTTTTTTTTTTTTTTAATTTTAAAATGTGTTGTGTGAATACTTTAAGGTGTAAAAAAAAATTGTAGTTGTATTAAAGTTGATGTTTAATTACTTGTATAACCGCACATTCAATTCTGCATGGGAATCCACAATGAATTATTTCTACGTATGTATTACTCCCCCCCCCACACACACACACCCAACACCTGTCGGGATACTTTCATGTAATCAATAACATTTCTCCTAGTCTCAGCTGAAGTGATTTATGACAGCATCGCGTTAATTCTTGAAATGATTTTTTAATTTCTCACTTTAACTTCAGTTTTTCTTTTTCTGCTTTTTTTTGCTTATTTAATAACAAATTATTGAATTTGTCATTCCAATCTTGTACTAAATGACCTTCTCTTTTCTTTAAATTTAGTATATTGATAACTGAAGGGAGCAATGGACGGATAAAACCATTTGATTCTATTTATATTTACAAATATGCATACATGCCGGTGAGTCTGTTTGTGCGTGAGTGCGTTGTGTGTGTTTATAGATGCAGCCCCGTAGCCAAGGGGGGGGCACTGGGGGGCGTGCCCCCCCCCGCTAGGTGTGGAGTGCCCCCCCCCGCTTAAAAAGAAGAAAAAGAGGAAAAAAGAAAGAAAAAGTAACTAAACTGAGAAGGTACCCCCTTGCTGGGTATTGGTGCCCTCCTGCATACTTTGACCTGGCTACGGGCCTGTATAGATGCAACTTCCGACGACATAGTTTTGTTACAGCGTGACTCGCCCCTTCAAAAATAACACGTTTCATTTCGACAACAAATAAAAAACGACATTAACTGACACAGAAATGAACAAAGTTTAATGAAAATTTCTCCCAAAAATATGCTGCACTATTTATTCATTTTTTTTTTAATTTCTTAATTCATCTATTGATAGAGCAATCTGCGTGTGTGTGAAGTCCCTGTAAGGATGAGATGAAATCTCTTAGATCCTATAAACCACAGATGGGACAGTTTTTATGACGCCCTTCTTTCATCCACACCAAAGCCGACTGGGCAATGGCCATGGAGGTACCACGGGAGATATATAACGGGGACTTAAGCCATGACCTGAAAAATTTTCTTGGCCCTCACCGGAGATCGAACCAGGTACCTTCAGGTCGACAGATCAATCTGTGGAGCAATCCTTTTTGCTAATTGTATTTTTGTAAGGCATACTTTTTTAAACAATAATGTGGATACTGTTTGTCATTCTTTTCCCACATCCAATAAAAATAATAGAGTAAATGAAAATGTCAATCATTGATTTGAAAGCTGTTGTACCGGTAAACAGAAATCAATATTGTTCAATCGGTTGTGAATGTACACAATCGCTATAATGAAGTAATTATATTACAACAAGTACATGAGTCGATGTGTAACCATAGAAACTTGACACCTTCTACCTTCCCCTCGCACTGTAAATTTTTTTTTCCTGGTCAATCAAAATATAAAGTGAATATTGATGAAGAAATCAAACAGAGCCGTGTTTATGACTTTGAAAAAAATAAATAATAATAAGTTAACAGTGTAACGCCTTCGTGGAAATGGTGGTGGAGGGGGGGGGGGGAGTAATCAATGTCCAGAACGAGTTCAGTTTGAAGTTTCCATGAGGAAATAAGCATCTTGATGTCCGTTTAAATAAAGCGGAAGTGGACGACTCAAGGATCCAGCAAACTTGAAGATGAGCTCAATCTGATAATTGTATGGGTCATTGTGTGGAGTAGATTCATATTATGGACAGCACACTCATTCATATAGACAAAATGCACGCTTTAAAAAATAACCACACCACAAAAAAGAACTGCAACGGTTGCTGTTTAGGATTGTAGACTCATTTTATGGACAACACCCTCACACACATAGACAAACAGACTCACACGCACAGACAAACACACTCACACACATAGACAAACGCACTCACACACAGAGACAAACACACTCACACACATAGACAAACACACTCACACACAGAGACAAACACACTCACACGCATAGACAAACAAACTCACACACATAGACAAACAAATTCACACACATAGGCAAACACACTCACACGCATAGACAAACACACTCACACGCAGAGACAAACACACTCACACACAAAGACAAACACACTCACACGCATAGACAAACACACTCACACACATAGACAAACACCCTCACACACAGAGACAAAGACACTCACACCCATAGACAAACAAACTCTCATACATAGACAAACAAATTCACACACATAGTCAAACACACTCACACGCATAGACAAACACACTCACACGCATAGACACACTCACACGCATAGACAAACACACTCACACACATAGACAAACACACTCACACACATAGACAAACAAACATATTTGAAGACGATATAATGAGTGTCCATGTAATTATCCAATATAGTTTACTCAGACTACACACTCACACACATTGACGAACACACACACACAGAATCAAAACACACTTGAGGTCAACCAGATATATGGGAAGTATATGCCCGTGTCTAGAATAGATTCATTCCAACTAGCTGACTCACACACAAACCAGCTCACACCCATATAGGTAAATACACACTACGGTCAGCCAAATAAATGTATATGGTATTTGTATGATATGAATTAATTGTATGGACAACACACTCACACAGAAACACAAACACACGCACACGTATCCTCACAAACAGACGCATGGTGTTGTGGATCCTCGGGATACAAACCAGAGCAGAACATGGATTGTCAAATAAATGTGTCTTTAAAGCATTGTTTTAAAACATTTACAAGTTAAAATAATGGCTACATGTCTGTTGTTGTAACAATATTGTTTCTTCAAAACATTTACAAGTTAAACTGATAGCTGCAGTTCTGTTGTTGTAACAATATTGTTTCTTCAAAACATTTACAAGTTAAAAATAATGGCTTCAGGTCTGTTGTAACAATATTATTTCTTCAAAACATTTACAAGTTAAACTGATAGCTGCAGTTCTGTTGTTGTAACAATATTGTTGCTTCAAAATATTTACAAGTTAAAAATAATGGCTTCAGGTCTGTTGTTGTAACAATATTGTTTCTGAGATCCAGAAATAAACCAACCTAAAGTGCATGCTTCACGATCCACTTTTGATGAACATTTTATTTATGTGAATGGCACAAAAGATTGTTTAACCTACGAATTAAAAACAGAACAAAAAATATGAAGCAGCCATTGCATACTTTTTAACACAACTATTGGTAAATAAACCAGGAATCGCATAACAATGTTCAGAAGCGTACATACAAAATCATTTACTAACTGGGACAGAGTACAGCTATGAGAAAAGTAATTGTCTTTTGTCATGTCGTAATTTTATTATCTCTTTTATTAAATTTTGCGTTTGTGTTTTTTCTGTTTGTCTTTCCTTTTAGAGGGATGGGTTTGATGAAAGATTTGTAAATCTGGTTCTATAAAGTGGACAGACAGAATCGTCGGGCTAGATAGACATGCAGACACAAAAGCAGGTAAACAAAAATGGCATATAAGTCAGATAGACAGAGAGAAGGACGGACAGACAGGCAGACAGTGACCCATCCCTAGACCACTTATCAATAGTGGTGCCACTAGACCACTTCTGACTAACTCCTTATACATGAAACGTGTTTTGCATGTAGCGCTAAACCCGGTAATAGGGATAAGTAGACAGACAGATAGACATACAGGCAAATAGACATACAGACATATAGATAGATAGACAGACAGATAAGGATTAGGTTAGATAGATTAGACATACAGACACGCAAACAGATAGATAGATAGATAGATAGATAGATAGATAGATAGATAGATAGATAGATAGATAGATAGATAGATAGATAGACAGACAGACAGACAGACAGATGACAGACAGACAGAGACAGATAGATTAGATACAGAGACAGACAGACAGACAGACAGACAAGATAGGATGAATAGAATAGAATAGATAGATAGATACAGTTAGATAGATAGATAGATAGATAGATAGATAGATAGATAGATAGATAGATAGATAGATAGATAGATAGATAGATAGATAGATCTTGACTATCTATTTTCAGAGACAAGCCAACATGAATAAATATTCGGTATACATGCTGAACATAGTTTCATAGCCTCTTTAATCTAGCAAACCAGACGTAACTTTTCCTAAAGATAAAACCGACAAGTGTAGTCTAAATCTGGCCTCCCTTTCTTCTAGTCGGGCTCTCACCCCCTTCATCTCCAAAACATGACTTTATAAACATTGGTTCTTATTAACACTCGCTCGATTCAACAGCAAAAAAAAAAACCGCACGGAAAAGAAGAAGAAAAAAAAAAGAGCTTAAAAAAAACCCGTTGATTTCATCAGATGAGTGTGCTATTTTCATCGTTATGAAGATAATAATATAAACGAATATGGCCCCCATGTAGAGATCGGTCAGATTTACAAACCTTTGATTAAACCCATCCCTCTAAAAGGAAAGACAGACAGAAATAAACTAAACGTTAAGAAGTAGCAAACTATGTGATTCTTCTTTCTATAGCCTATTTTAATGTATAGGTATGTTATTGTAATGACATGCAACGTTAAGGAGCGTATGTTGAGAGCGATAATCGTGTCTCATATTACGTGGTACTTATTTCCTACTTGCAGTTAATTAAATCAAATTTTGTGCGGAAAGCCTCCTATGAACCATGTTTTTAACTTGTGTTTTTGCTACTACGACGGTCCCATACAGAGCAGAGGTGTGCGGATCATGAAATTTAGCGTCCGCGTCCGTCCGCGGATTTCTATCAATGATCTATATATGTGTGTGTGTGTGGTATATATATATATATATATATATATATATATATATATATATATATATATATATATATATATATATTAGTGTGGTCCAGAAAACCATACTGAAAAGTTTAAGTTTGTAGAATCATTGCTCCACATGGTTTGTTTTTGTCCATTGGGTATAGGTATTTGGCCTGCAAAATTTCAGGCTGATCGAGCAACATCTACAGGTCAACCCATTATCAACATTACTTGTCTGGTGTCCGCGCTTGCGATTTACGTCCGACTTTGACACGTTATAAATTAAGGTACTCCTCTAGTGCCGCCATCTTGGTATATTTTTTATTGACGTACACTAACCATTTTTGGCACACACAATCAAGTGACCAATAGAAGACCAATAGAATTTTCAAATTGTCAAAAAAAAATTTTTTGGACTTTTTTAGGTAAAAGTCTACTTTCTTGACATTTTTCAAAGTGAAAAATCTCAAAAAGTATTGCTTATTTAAGAAAGATATTTTGTACATAGATAAACAGATATGTTTCCAACAATCGCTCAATTTTGTTTTTTGAAATATTAAAAAATAAAAAAAATAAAAATTATTTACTAAGGGGCCTATGTAAAAACGTGAATTTTATGGGGGGTAGGTTAGAAAAAAAAGATTAAAAAAGTTCAAAACACTTTTTCGAAAAACAAAATTGAGGAAATGTAAACAATATATTGAAGAACAAGCAAACAAAATTTGATGCTTCTATCTTTAGAAGTTTTGGTAAAATTTCAAAAAGTGTGCGTTGAAAATTTAAAAAACTTGATTTTGAGAAAAACACCTGGTGCTTCATCATCAAAAAAGAAAGTTAAGAATATCTTCCAGTCCCCTGAAGTTGTAGGTGCTTTGGATCGTGTTTGCCTCCCAGACCGTGGAGCTGTGTTTGTTGCTGGAGCTGTTGCACAGGCGCTTGGCCATGACATTTCAGAAATAACATTATCTCGAAGTTCAATCAGACGATCCAGAATAAAAGAAAGACAACGGGCTGCTGCAATGGATGAAAAAGAATTTTCTTTGGCAGGACCACTATTGCTGCATTGGGACGGTAAAATATTGCCCGACATTGATGGATCAAAGGAAAATGTGGATCGCATAGCTGTTATTGTTACTGGGAATGGCCAGGAAAAACTGTTGGGTATTCCAAAAATGGATAGAGGAACAGGAGAGGCTCAAGTAAATGCTTGCATTGAAGTAATTGAGAAATGGAATCTGCGTTCCCAGATCAAAGGCCTTGTATTCGACACAACAGCTAGCAATACAGGGCTTCATAAGGGCGCATGTGTTGGAATTGAAGAAGCTCTGGGAACTGAAATGGTCTGGATTGCATGCCGTCATCATGTCATGGAAGTTGTCCTTTCAAATGTTTTCAAGTCTCTGTTTGGTCCAGCTGAAGGTCCATCAACTGCACTATTCCAGCGATTTCAGAAACAATGGCCATCAATGAACCAAGATGCTTATTCTACAGCAAGTGATGAACTGTTTCAGGATCCAATATTGAAAAACATGCGACAGGAAATGCTTGTCTATTTACCAGGTGCTCTTGAAAAACAGCACCCAAGGGACGATTATCAGGAATTTTTACGTTTATCCTTCTGGTTTCTTGGTGGACACAAAGACAAGGAGAAATTTCGAGCTCCCGGTCCAACACATCATGCGAGATGGATGGCAAAAGCCATTTACGCACTGAAAATCTTTCTTTTTAAGACTCAGTTCAAGTTGACTGTTCGTGAATCCCAGAATATCACAGGTTTGGCTCTCTTTGTCAGTCTTGTTTATGTAAAACAGTGGAACGAAGCACCCCTTGCAATCCGAGCCCCTCTCAATGACATCGAATTTTTATCAAATCTGAAGACCTATCCGAATAAGACTGTTGCCAGCAAGGCACATGAAGCATTTTCAAGGCACCTCTGGTTTCTCTCTGAACATTTGGTTGGCATAGCCCTTTTAGATGACAGAGTGTCAGCATCAATCAAAGAAAAGATGGTACAAAATCTACTTCGACCAGCATTGGCAGACATCCCTCGGCGTGTAAAGTTGACAAGTGAATCTGAACAGTTGAAATTGGAGGACCTGGTGACAGAAAGGACGACATCTTTCTTTGATGTCCTCATGGAAGAAGGCAAAGAAAAGTCTCAGACATTCCTTAAGAAACCACCAGGACAGTGGACATCTGATCCAGTCTTCAAGAAATTTTATGAACTGGCTGCACACATGACAGTTGTAAATGATGTAGCTGAAAGGGGAATCAGTCTTATTGAGAAATACAATAAAACACTGACAAAGAATGAGGAACAGAAACAGTTTATTCTTCGATTGGTTGCAAACCATCGCAGGAATTTCCCAACTCCATCAAAGACATCACTTATGTCGTCGTCATAGATTATCCACTGTGAAACTGTCAAATTTTAAAACTAAGGTTTTCATTAGATTGTAAGTTTTAGTTACATTTTTTAATTACAACTTTAATTTAATTTCTTAATTTTAATTTACTTTAAAATTTTAACCTTAAGTTTTAAATCGATCATCAACTATAATTGGCAATAACTATTTCATTTGAGATAACCCAAAAAACTGTCAAATGGGTTGACCTGTAAATATTATTTGTTTTCATTAAAATTTTGCACAATTGTTATTAACATAATAAAGAACAGAAATAACCTTGTGGACAACTTAAATCTGTTACTTTGTTTTTCTGGACCACCCTAATATATATATATGAGTGTGTGTGGTGTATATATACAGTGGCGCCGAGAGCCAACACGGGCCCCAGGGCAGGACATCATTGCGGGCCCCTTAATAAACAAGAAGTCGTGAAAAAATTGACATGGTCGGGGCGGCCGGGCCGCCTTACAGATGCGGGCTCCCTGGTAATGACCCCCCTGCCCCCCCCTCTGCGTGCCTGTATATATATAAATGTGTGTGTGTGTGTGGTATATATATATATATATGTGTGTGTGTGTGTGTATGGTATATATATATATATATGTGTGTGTTTGGTATATATGTGTGTGTGTGTGTGGTATATATATGTGTGTGTGGTATATATATATATATATGTGTGTGTGGTATATATATGTGTGTGTGTGGTATATATGTGTGTGTGGTATATATATATATATATATATATGTTTGTGTGGTATATATGTGTGTGTGGTATATATATATGTGTGTGTGGTATATATGTGTGTGTGTGGTATATATGTGTGTGTGGTATATATATATATGTGTGTGTGGTATATATACATATATATGTGTGTGTGGTATATGTGTGTGTGGTATATATGTGTGTAGTATATATATATGTGTGTGTGTGGTATATATATGTGTGTGGTATATATATATGTGTGTTTGGTATATATGTGTGTGTGTGTGTGTGGTATATATATGTGTGTGTGGTATATATATATATATGTGTGTGTGGTATATATATATATATATGTTTGTGTGGTATATATGTGTGTGTGGTATATATATGTGTGTGGTATATATGTGTGTGTGTGGTATATGTGTGTGTGTGGTATATATATATATATATGTGTGTGTGTGTGGTATATATATATATGTGTGTGTGTGGTATATGTGTGTGTGGTATATATGTGTGTAGTATATATATATGTGTGTGTGTGGTATATATATGTGTGTGGTATATATATATATGTGTGTGTGTGGTATATATATGTGTGGTGTATATATATATATATATGTGTGTGTTATATATGTGTGTGGTATATATATATATGTGTGTGTGTGGTATATATATATGTATACCGTAATGTAGAATACACATCGCTATTTAAACAAAAAAAGTCCTTTTCCATTGAATAATAAATACCGCCATGGGTGTTATTGGGTTTCTAATTGTGCAGCACCTAAATATCGATATACACTGAGTTCACAAATAACGAATATGTCTGCGATTGGAAAATCGATCTAATCGAGAGAGGATGCGTATTCTGTATAATATATATTCTGGTCGTGTCTACGTTGTTGTTTATTATTATTATTATTATTTATATCTAAAAAGTCCACAGTATGAAAAAAGTGATTTTTATGTGAAAGGTGCTATTGCCGACATATATTTTGTGGGTGTTACTATTATGTAACTACTAGCTGTACCCTGCAAAGCCTTGGCAGGAAGATAGACTATTGTAAAGCCAATGCCGAACCTAGGATTTGGGGGCCCTGCATTTTGACGCTCGATACCATATCATGAGAGTAATGCAATACTTAATATTTAATGTAAAAAATAATTTTGGGGGTGACCCATCAAGCTGGGGCCCGGCGATTTTGGACCCCCCCCCCAACCCTAGTTACGCCTCTGTGTTAATTTTTTTTTTTTAAGTTATGAAATAAATTAAAATCTAATAGTCTAATTAGTTGTTGTTTCTTTTTCTTACAACATCCTAAAAGATAAATTATTTAAATTAAAAAAAATGTCAAAGAGATCTAATTAGTTACTTTTCATTAAAATAACTAAAAGGATATATTCTGAAAAAAAAAACAAAAAAAAAATGTCTCTGGGAGAAATTAATGTGCAGTTTTAATGTACTATTAGAAAAATATTGCTCGGTTATGTTTACATTGCCTTTTGACCTAGTTTTTTAGGTCTATATTGTTATTTTGTAATTAAGAAATAATTCAAAGCCGTATTTATTTAAAATCATAAATATTTTAAAAGCTGAGAACTTAAGTAGTATAGAAATTTGCAGAATTTCTTTTTTTAAATATTATATCGACTTTTAAAAAGAACTTTATTTCCGAAATTAGATTCGAAAACACGGTCAATTTTCGATTATTACTATTGTTTTACGTTTGACGATGTTAAAATGCTCTGTTGTAATAAAAACTACAATGATTTGAATGATATTAAATGCTATATATTAATTTTTAATATTGGGGACTTTTACATTTTATAATTAAAAGCACAGAAACTATTGAAAACTGTAGATATTTCAAAAAGAAAAGTTGAATCGAGACTCAGGGGATGACGCCATTTTTGAATTCTTGTTTTCCGCTTTCGATTTAACGCACACTGGAAATGAATATTATTATATATGATTGTAACATAAAACATCAATGAACAACAGCGAAATATTGAGTTCCATTATTTTGGTGTTTTATTGGGCAGTGATTTTTTTTTCATGAATGGGTCGCTTGTAGGCCTACATGTGCAAAATAGGCCACTCAACAAACACATTTTGGAACACTATAAGGAAACATCTGCCTTATCATGTCACCATTGCTTTAATTCAGTACTTGGACCAAAAACGGCCTGAGGGCCAAGTAAGGCCTGCAGGTCGAGTATTAACGTTTGACTGTTCATTCCCCCCCCCCCCCCCACCGGCGGCCAAAATTGCTTTTACGTTATGGCTTTGGCATTCAATTTATATTTTTTCAAATAAATACATCGTCCATCCTCTTTTTGGTCCGGCAATTCAGTAAAATGTATCAACCCTTTCTAGGCGACGACTCAAAATAATGGTTTTCCCGCCCCTGTTTAAGCTGGTAAATATATGTTATGTAAACTTGGCAGTGAAATGAATCATGATATAACACCGTAGTTCTATGGTATGTAGACTTGGCAGTGAAATGAATCATGATATAACACCGCGGTTCTACGGTATGTAAACTTGGCAGTGAAATGAATCATGATATAACGCCGTGGTTCTACGGTATGTAAACTTGGCAGTGAAATGAATCATGATATAACGCCGTGGTTCTACGTTATGTAAACTTGGCAGTGAAATGAATCATGATATAACACCGTGGTTCTATGGTATGTAGACTTGGCAGTGAAATGAATCATGATATAACGCCGTGGTTCTATGGTATGTAAACTTGGCAGTGAAATGAATCATGATATAACACTGTGGTTCTATGTTATGTAAACTTGGCAGTGAAATGAATCATGATATAACGCCGTGGTTCTACGGTATGTAAACTTGGCAGTGAAATGAATCATGATATAAAGCCGCGGTTCTATGGTATGTAAACATGGCAGTGAAATGAATCATGATATAACGCCGCGGTTCTATGGTATGTAAACTTGGCAGTGAAATGAATCATGATATAACGCCGTGGTTCTATGGTATGTATACTTGGGAGTGAAATGAATCATGATATAACGACGCGGTTCTATGGTATGTAAACTTGGCAGTGAAATGAATCATGATATAACGCCGTGGTTCTATGGTATGTAAACTTGGCAGTGAAATAAATCATGATGTAACGCCGTGGTTCTATGTTATATAAACTTGGCAGTGAAATGAATCATGATATAACGCCGTGGTTCTATGTTATGTAAACTTGGCAGTAAAATGAATCATGATATAACGCCGTGGTTCTATGGTATGTAAACTTGGCAAAGAAATGAATCATGATATAACGCCGTGGTTCTATGTTATGTAAAGTTGGCAGTGAAATGAATCATGATATAACGCCGTGGTTCTACGGTATGTAAACTTGGCAGTGAAATGAATCATGATATAACACCGCGGTTCTATGTTATGTAAACGTGGCAGTGAAATGAATCATGATATAACGCCGTGGTTCTATGTTATGTAGACTTGGCAGTGAAATGAATCATGATATAACGCCGTGGTACTATGGTATGTAAACTTGGCAGTGAAATGAATCATGATATAACGCCGTGGTTCTATGTAATGTAGACTTGGCAGTGAAATGAATCATGATATAACGCCGTGGTTCTATGTTATGTAGACTTGGCAGTGAAATGAATCATGATATAACGCCGTGGTTCTATGTTATGTAAACTTGGCAGTGAAATGAATCATGATATAACGCCGTGGTTCTACGGTATGTAAACTTGGCAGTGAAATGAAGCATGATATAACGCCGTGGTACTATGGTATGTAAACTTGGCAGTGAAATGAATCATGATATAACGCCGTGGTTCTATGGTATGTAAACTTGGCAGTGAAATGAATCATGATGTAACGCCGTGGTTCTACGTTATGTAAACTTGGCAGTGAAATGAATCATGATATAACGCCGCGGTTCTATGGTATGTAGACTTGGCAGTGAAATGAATCATGATATAACACAGCGTTCTATGGTGTGTAGACTTGGCAGTGAAATGAATCTTGATGTAACAAAGCGGTTCTATGGTATGTAAACTTGGCAGTGAAATGAATCATGATGTAACGCCGTGGTTCTACGGTATGTAGACTTGGCAGTGAAATGAATCATGATATAACGCCGTGGTTCTATGTTATGTAAACTTGGCAGTGAAATGAATCATGATATAACGCCGTGGTTCTATGGTATGTAAACTTGGCAGTGAAATGAATCATGATATAACGCCGTGGTTCTATGGTATGTAGACTTGGCAGTGAAATGAATCATGATATAACGCCGTGGTACTAAGGTATGTAAACTTGGCAGTGAAATGAATCATGATATAACACCGCGGTTCTATGGTATGTAAACTTGGCAGTGAAATGAATCATGATATAACGCCGTGGTTCTATGTTATGTAAATTTGGCAGTGAAATGAGTCATGATATAACGCCGTGGTTCTACAATATGTAAACTTGGCAGTGAAATGAATCATGATATAACGCCGTGGTTCTATGTTATGTAGACTTGGCAGTGAAATGAATCATGATATAACGCCGTGGTTCTATGTTATGTAGACTTGGCAGTGAAATGAATCATGATATAACGTCGTGGTTCTATGTTATGTAGACTTGGCAGTGAAATGAATCATGATATAACGCCGTGGTTCTATGGTATGTAAACTTGGCAGTGAAATAAATCATGATATAACACAGCGTTCTATGGTGTGTAGACTTGACAGTGAAATGAATCATGATGTAACAAAGCGGTTCTATGGTATGTAAACTTGGCAGTGAAATGAATCATGATGTAACGCCGTGGTTCTACGGTATGTAGACTTGGCAGTGAAATAAATCATGATATAACGCCGTGGTTCTATGGTATGTAAACTTGGCAGTGAAATGAATCATGATATAACACCGCGGTTCTATGTTATGTAAACGTGGCAGTGAAATGAATCATGATATAACGCCGTGGTTCTACGGTATGTAAACTTGGCAGTGAAATGAATCATGATATAACACCGCGGTTCTATGGTATTTAGACTTGGCAGTGAAATGAATCATGATATAACGCCGCGGTTCTATGTTATGTAGACTTGGCAGTGAAATGAATCATGATATAACGCCGTGGTTCTATGTTATGTAAACTTGGCAGTGAAATGAATCATGATATAACGCCGTGGTTCTATGGTATATAAACTTGGCAGTGAAATGAATCATGATATAACGCCGTGGTTCTAAGGTATGTAAACTTGGCAGTGAAATGAATCATGATGAAACGCCGTGGTTCTATGTTATGTAAACTGGGCAGTGAAATGAATCATGATATAACGCCGTGGTTCTATGTTATGTAAGCTTGGCAGTGAAATGAATCATGATATAACGCCGTGGTACTATGTTATGTAAACTTGGCAGTGAAATGAATCATGATATAACACAGCGTTCTATGGTGTGTAGACTTGGCAGTGAAATGAATCATGATATAACACAGCGTTCTATGGTATGTAGACTTGGCAGTGAAATGAATCCTGATGTAACGCCGTGGTTCTACGGTATGTAGACTTGGCAGTGAAATGAATCATGATATAACGCCGTGGTTCTATGTTATGTAAACTTGGCAGTGAAATGAAGCATGATATAACGCCGTGGTTCTATGTTATGTAGACTTGGCAGTGAAATGAATCATGATATAACGCCGTGGTTCTATGTTATGTAGACTTGGCAGTGAAATGAATCATGATATAACGCCGTGGTACTATGGTATGTAAACTTGGCAGTGAAATGAATCATGATATAACACCGCGGTTCTATGGTGTGTAAACTTGGCAGTGAAATGAATCATGATATAACGCCGTGGTTCTATGTTATGTAGACTTGGCAGTGAAATGAATCATGATATAACGCCGTGGTACTATGGTATGTAAACTTGGCAGTGAAATGAATCATGATATAACGCCGTGGTTCTATGTTATGTAGACTTGGCAGTGAAATGAATCATGATATAACGCCGTGGTTCTATGTTATGTAGACTTGGCAGTGAAATGAATCATGATATAACGCTCTGATTCTATGGTATGTAAACTTGGCAGTGAAATGAATCATGATATAACACAGCGTTCTATGGTGTGTAGACTTGGCAGTGAAATGAATCATGATGTAACAAAGCGGTTCTATGGTATGTAAACTTGGCAGTGAAATGAATCATGATGTAACGCCGTGGTTCTACGGTATGTAGACTTGGCAGTGAAATGAATCATGATATAACGCCGTGGTTCTATGTTATGTAAACTTGGCAGTGAAATGAATCATGACATAACGCCGTGGTTCTACGGTATGTAAACTTGGCAGTGAAATGAATCATGATATAACGCCGTGGTTCTATGGTATGTAGACTTGGCAGTGAAATGAATCATGATATAACGCCGTGGTACTATGGTATGTAAACTTGGCAGTGAAATGAATCATGATATAACACCGCGGTTCTATGGTATGTAAACTTGGCAGAGAAATGAATCATGATATAACGCCGTGGTTCTATGTTATGTAAACTTGGCAGTGAAATGAGTCATGATATAACGCCGTGGTTCTACAATATGTAAACTTGGCAGTGAAATGAATCATGATATAACGCCGTGGTTCTATGTTATGTAGACTTGGCAGTGAAATGAATCATGATATAACGTCGTGGTTCTATGTTATGTAGACTTGGCAGTAAAATGAATCATGATATAACGCCGTGGTTCTATGGTATGTAAACTTGGCAGTGAAATAAATCATGATATAACACAGCGTTCTATGGTGTGTAGACTTGACAGTGAAATGAATCATGATGTAACAAAGCGGTTCTATGGTATGTAAACTTGGCAGTGAAATGAATCATGATGTAACGCCGTGGTTCTACGGTATGTAGACTTGGCAGTGAAATGAATCATGATATAACGCCGTGGTTCTATGGTATGTAAACTTGGCAATGAAATGAATCATGATATAACACCGCGGTTCTATGTTATGTAAACGTGGCAGTGAAATGAATCATGATATAACGCCGTGGTTCTACGGTATGTAGACTTGGCAGTGAAATGAATCATGATATAACACCGCGGTTCTATGGTATTTAGACTTGGCAGTGAAATGAATCATGATATAACGCCGCGGTTCTATGTTATGTAGACTTGGCAGTGAAATGAATCATGATATAACACAGCGTTCTATGGTGTGTAGACTTGGCAGTGAAATGAATCATGATGTAACAAAGCGGTTCTATGGTATGTAAACTTGGCAGTGAAATGAATCATGATATAACGCCGTGGTTCTATGTTATGTAGACTTGGCAGTGAAATGAATCATGATATAACGCCGTGGTTCTATGTTATGTAGACTTGGCAGTGAAATGAATCATGATATAACGCTCTGATTCTATGGTATGTAAACTTGGCAGTGAAATGAATCATGATATAACACAGCGTTCTATGGTGTGTAGACTTGGCAGTGAAATGAATCATGATGTAACAAAGCGGTTCTATGGTATGTAAACTTGGCAGTGAAATGAATCATGATGTAACGCCGTGGTTCTACGGTATGTAGACTTGGCAGTGAAATGAATCATGATATAACGCCGTGGTTCTATGTTATGTAAACTTGGCAGTGAAATGAATCATGACATAACGCCGTGGTTCTACGGTATGTAAACTTGGCAGTGAAATGAATCATGATATAACGCCGTGGTTCTATGGTATGTAGACTTGGCAGTGAAATGAATCATGATATAACGCCGTGGTACTATGGTATGTAAACTTGGCAGTGAAATGAATCATGATATAACACCGCGGTTCTATGGTATGTAAACTTGGCAGAGAAATGAATCATGATATAACGCCGTGGTTCTATGTTATGTAAACTTGGCAGTGAAATGAGTCATGATATAACGCCGTGGTTCTACGGTATGTAAACTTGGCAGTGAAATGAATCATGATATAACACCGCGGTTCTATGGTATTTAGACTTGACAGTGAAATGAATCATGATATAACGCCGCGGTTCTATGTTATGTAGACTTGGCAGTGAAATGAATCATGATATAACGCCGTGGTTCTATGTTATGTAAACTTGGCAGTGAAATGAATCATGATATAACGCCGTGGTTCTATGGTATGTAAACTTGGCAGTGAAATGAATCATGATATAACGCCGTGGTTCTACGGTATGTAAACTTGGCAGTGAAATGAATCATGATGAAACGCCGTGGTTCTATGTTATGTAAACTTGGCAGTGAAATGAATCATGATATAACGCCGTGGTTCTATGTTATGTAAGCTTGGCAGTGAAATGAATCATGATATAACGCCGTGGTACTATGGTATGTAAACTTGGCAGTGAAATGAATCATGATGTAACAAAGCGGTTCTACGGTATGTAAACTTGGCAGTGAAATGAATCATGATGTAACGCCGTGGTTCTACGGTATGTAGACTTGGCAGTGAAATGAATCATGATATAACGCCGTGGTTCTATGTTATGTAAACTTGGCAGTGAAATGAATCATGATATAACACAGCGTTCTATGGTATGTAGACGTGGCAGTGAAATGAATCATGATGTAACACAGCGGTTCTATGGTATGTAAACTTGGCAGTGAAATGAATCATGCTGTAGCGCCGTGGTTCTACGGTATGTAGACTTGGCAGTGAAATGAATCATGATATAACGCCGTGGTTCTATGTTATGTAAACTTGGCAGTGAAATTAATCATGATATAACGCCGTGGTTCCACGGTATGTAAACTTGGCAGTGAAATGAATCATGATATAACACCGCCGTTCTATGTTATGTAAACGTGGCAGTGAAATGAATCATGATATAACGCCGTGGTTCTACGGTATGTAAACTTGGCAGTGAAATGAATCATGATATAACGCCGTGATTCTATGTTATGTAGACTTGGCAGTGAAATGAATCATGATATAACGCCGTGGTTCTATGTTATGTAGACTTGGCAGTGAAATGAATCATGATATAACGCCGTGATTCTATGGTATGTAAACTTGGCAGTGAAATGAATCATGATATAACACAGCGTTCTATGGTGTGTAGACTTGGCAGTGAAATGAATCATGATGTAACAAAGCGGTTCTATGGTATGTAAACTTAGCAGTGAAATGAATCATGATGTAACGCCGTGGTTCTACGGTATGTAGACTTGGCAGTGAAATGAATCATGATATAACGCCGTGGTTCTATGTTATGTAAACTTGGCAGTGAAATTAATCATGATATAACGCCGCGGTTCTAAGGTATGTAAACTTGGCATTGAAATGAATCATGATATAACGCCGTGGTTCTATGTTATGTAGACTTGGCAGTGAAATGAATCATGATATAACGTCGCGGTTCTATGGTATGTAAACTTGGCAGTGAAATGAATCATGATATAACGCCGTGGTTCTACGGTATGTAAACTTGGCAGTGAAATGAATCATGATATAACGCCGTGGTTCTATGTTATGTAGACTTGGCAGTGAAATGAATCATGATATAACGCCGTGGTTCTATGTTATGTAAACTTGGCAGTGAAATGAATCATGATATAACGCCGCGGTTCTATGGTATGTAAACTTGGCAGTGAAATGAATCATGATGTAACAAAGCGGTTCTATGGTATGTAAACTTGGCAGTGAAATGAATCATGATGTAACGCCGTGGTTCTACGGTATGTAGACTTGGCAGTGAAATGAATCATGATATAACGCCGTGGTTCTATGGTATGTAAACTTGGCAGTGAAATGAATCATGATATAACACCGCGGTTCTATGTTATGTAAACGTGGCAGTGAAATGAATCATGATATAACGCCGTGGTTCTACGGTATGTAAACTTGGCAGTGAAATGAATCATGATATAACACCGCGGTTCTATGGTATTTAGACTTGGCAGTGAAATGAATCATGATATAACGCCGCGGTTCTATGTTATGTAGACTTGGCAGTGAAATGAATCATGATATAACGCCGTGGTTCTATGTTATGTAAACTTGGCAGTGAAATGAATCATGATATAACGCCGTGGTTCTATGGTATGTAAACTTGGCAGTGAAATGAATCATGATATAACGCCGTGGTTCTACGGTATGTAAACTTGGCAGTGAAATGAATCATGATGAAACGCCGTGGTTCTATGTTATGTAAACTTGGCAGTGAAATGAATCATGATATAACGCCGTGGTTCTATGTTATGTAAGCTTGGCAGTGAAATGAATCATGATATAACGCCGTGGTACTATGGTATGTAAACTTGGCAGTGAAATGAATCATGATGTAACAAAGCGGTTCTACGGTATGTAAACTTGGCAGTGAAATGAATCATGATGTAACGCCGTGGTTCTACGGTATGTAGACTTGGCAGTGAAATGAATCATGATATAACGCCGTGGTTCTATGTTATGTAAACTTGGCAGTGAAATGAATCATGATATAACACAGCGTTCTATGGTATGTAGACGTGGCAGTGAAATGAATCATGATGTAACACAGCGGTTCTATGGTATGTAAACTTGGCAGTGAAATGAATCATGCTGTAGCGCCGTGGTTCTACGGTATGTAGACTCTGGCAGTGAAATGAATCATGATATAACGCCGTGGTTCTATGTTATGTAAACTTGGCAGTGAAATTAATCATGATATAACGCCGTGGTTCTACGGTATGTAAACTTGGCAGTGAAATGAATCATGATATAACACCGCCGTTCTATGTTATGTAAACGTGGCAGTGAAATGAATCATGATATAACGCCGTTGTGGTTCTACGGTATGTAAACTTGGCAGTGAAATGAATCATGATATAACGCCGTGATTCTATGTTATGTAGACTTGGCAGTGAAATGAATCATGATATAACGCCGTGGTTCTATGTTATGTAGACTTGGCAGTGAAATGAATCATGATATAACGCCGTGATTCTATGGTATGTAAACTTGGCAGTGAAATGAATCATGATATAACACAGCGTTCTATGGTGTGTAGACTTGGCAGTGAAATGAATCATGATGTAACAAAGCGGTTCTATGGTATGTAAACTTAGCAGTGAAATGAATCATGATGTAACGCCGTGGTTCTACGGTATGTAGACTTGGCAGTGAAATGAATCATGATATAACGCCGTGGTTCTATGTTATGTAAACTTGGCAGTGAAATGAATCATGATATAACGCCGCGGTTCTAAGGTATGTAAACTTGGCATTGAAATGAATCATGATATAACGCCGTGGTTCTATGTTATGTAGACTTGGCAGTGAAATGAATCATGATATAACGTCGCGGTTCTATGGTATGTAAACTTGGCAGTGAAATGAATCATGATATAACGCCGTGGTTCTACGGTATGTAAACTTGGCAGTGAAATGAATCATGATATAACGCCGTGGTTCTATGTTATGTAGACTTGGCAGT
Source organism: Bulinus truncatus (assembly GCA_021962125.1). Lineage (NCBI taxonomy): Eukaryota > Metazoa > Mollusca > Gastropoda > Planorbidae > Bulinus > Bulinus truncatus. The sequence continues at coordinate 5,122,040 of JAGDYQ010000024.1, forward strand.
GAAATGAATCATGATATAACGCCGTGGTTCTATGTTATGTAAACTTGGCAGTGAAATGAATCATGATATAACGCCGCGGTTCTATGGTATGTAAACTTGGCAGTGAAATGAATCATGATGTAACGCCGTGGTTCTACGTTATGTAAACTTGGCAGTGAAATGAATCATGATATAACGCCGCGGTTCTATGGTATGTAAACTTGGCAGTGAAATGAATCATGATGTAACACCGTGGTTCTATGGTATGTAAACTTGGCAGTGAAATGAATCATGATATAACGCCGTGGTTCTAAGGTATGTAGACTTGGCAGTGAAATAAATCATGATATAACACCGTGGTTCTATGGTATGTAGACTTGGCAGTGAAATGAATCATGATATAACACCGCGGTTCTATGTTATGTAAACTTGGCAGTGAAATGAATCATGATATAACACCGTGGTTCTACGTAATGTAAACTTGGCAGTGAAATTAATCATGATATAACGCCGTGGTTCTATGTTTTGTATACTTGGCAGTGAAATGAATCATGATATAACACCGCGGTTCTACGTTATGTAAACTTGGCAGTGAAATGAATCATGATATAACACCGTGGTTCTACGTTATGTAAACTTGGCAGTGAAATGAATCATTATGTAACGCCGCGGTTCTCAACGTTTATCGTGACTGCACCTCAAATTGTTGCGAAAGTTTCTCCACGAAAATTCCTAAACATAAAAGTTCTCCAAAAAAATGTCCCTATTTTCAAAATGTAATGTTGTTACTTTTCTAATGCGATATTTGGGAAGCATGGTATGGTGATGAGTCACGCAGCAAACTGGCGTCCTTCTTCAAACTCTTGGTTGTTTAAAATGAAATCTAAATTTTGCTGCGTACACTTACAGAAACTTTTCCCGTACTCCTTTGGGGTATGCGTTTCACCGGTTAAGAACCGCGGCTATAACGGACGGGTGCCTTCTGACTGTGACCCTGATCGCTTTGGTGAAGTTATGCAACTTAAACAGCAAATGAGGCTGATTACTTTTGACCTTCCACGTGACTTCATGCATCTTAAACTGTAATGAGGTGTAGAAAATCGAAATTCGGTGAAAAGAATAATAATTAGATGTCATCATTGTTGTTAGGAGGGGGACGGGATGATCCCGGGTTCAAACCTCGGTGAGCCTTGGGATCATCTCTAGATCAATGTCACTCAGTCCACCCAGATTACAAAAGGCTACTTGACATCCATGGGGTGGGGGGGGGTGTAAAGGAGGCTGGGTATTGGACTAGCCACACCTTGCCATATAAAAGAAACGGGTGAACTTGACTTCACCCGACAGTCCGTCAATGCCTTAACATGAGATCTTTATTTTTTTTTCTTCTCAAAGTTGTTAAAGGATGAAGGAAAAAAAACATCACATCTTTATAAATAAATCAGAGGTGTTGTGGGGAAAGAATAATTTTAAAAGGGGGGGGGGGTTCGAGAGGGTGTGGGGGGGGGAGTCCATTTCGACGCCGTGATGATGTAAAGTTTCAACTCCAGGCCCTTGTGCACAGCAGTTTTTTTTTGCTTGATCGTTTGTCGGGGTCAAAGGTTAAACAAGGGAAAAGTCATTGTATATGTCCCAGGCTACCTTCGACTAGCCCAAGAACAGTTACTCATTTTATAGTCGGTGTGAAAACAGCTCAATCAAGCCATACAATAAAAGTCAAAATTGGCCACGCCTACTCCGTCATTTAATGGGGGGACGGATGGTCGTTCGACTTTTGACAGTGGGTCCCGGATTCGTTCTCTGGTCCGAACCAAGGGAATTATTTAGGTCATGTCTCCCGTGGCTCCTCCTTGGCCATTACACTTCCGGTTGTGGTGAGATGTATGATGGATATACTACAAAAACCTAAACATGGTTCCATTTATATGGCCAATTTTTTTTTTTTTTTTTTTTTTTTTTTGCGGGGACGGTTGGTCCTGTGGCAAATCGCTCGACTGTCAACCTGACGTTCACTGGTTCAAGTCCCCGCTATACCTCCCGTGGTGCCTTCAATGTCATTGCACTATCGGCTATGGTGAAAGAAAGGACATCATAAAAACAGTCCCATTAGTGGTTTATAGAATCTAAGAGATTTTCTCTCACTCCTTGCAGGGACTACACACACACGCATACACACTCATACACACAAGCACGGTCATTTCCCTTTCAAAATATCTCATTAAATATAACGAATGACCATATAGAGTTGGTTCAAGTATCAATCAATACGTTGAATAGTCAACGAATTGGTACGGTGTAGGTTACCAACTAAATGACTCCTTAAATTGGCAGAGGCGACGCTAGAAACACGCAGTGCCGTGGGTGAGTGTCATTCACATTCCTTGCTGAAGTCTAGCATATGATGAGCTGAATAATAAAAAAAAACAAAATTAATCTCCTATCGCGGCCTTCTCCCCTCGGGCGCTGATGCCTGTGGCCGTTGCCGTGGTGACCAGGCCAATGTACTCAGTCGTAAATAGTTTCAATTCATACATTACTGTAATCAGCACTTTTTTGTGCGTGTATTATATTGCATGTATTACGAGTTTCATGTCGAAGGCTTTGATCACAATTCCACTCTAAACCAGTGGTTTTGAAAGTCAGTTATGTGGATTTTGCATACTTCACTGAGCTGAAATTTCAGGCTGTTGTCATTATATATTTTTTTTTTGGGTGAGTCTTTTGAAAATGTCAAAAGTAATATATAGAAATATAGATTTTTAAAAATTTGAAAAAACTACAGCTTAAGGGATATTTTATAGTATTATTTTTCTTTTTTTGACCAACAAGATTTGATGTACAATGAACAGGTAAGATGAGTGCAGGCTACCATGTGGAATCAACGTTAAACGTAAAATTTATTCGTGGCGTGAGTCCCACTGAATAGTATTACATAGTATCACTCCGAAGAGAAATAGACATAAAGAAATGCTATAAATGTTCATCCCAGATCACAGTGTTTTATGAGGTGACCAGACACCTCATCATACGAGACATTTCATCATTGCAACATTTCATCATCACTAAGATGGGGTTAGGGTTAGGGGTTAGGGTACTTATGTTTGCTAAATGCACTTTATGCAATGATGAAATGTTATGGTGGTGAAATACTATAATGATGAATTGCTATAATGTTCAAATGTGCAATGATGAATTGCTATAATGATGAAATGTCTCGTATGATGAGATGTCTCGTATGATGAGATGTCTCGTACGATGACATGTCTCGTATGATGACATGTCTCGTATGATGACATGTCTCGTATGATGACATGTCAGGGAACCGCTTTATGAATGGGGCCTTTAAAAGGGACATAACTGCTAGCTCCAGTAGATTTGTTGTTTTTTCTGCTACAGTCTTTCGGATATAAATGGTTTGTTTTAAAAACTTCCTGCAGCTTATGAAATATTTCTTCGCTACATCGGTAACTTCCTCGCCTCTATCATACAAAACCGTTGAAGCAGAGATATAACAATCGCTACATTAAAAATGTAACACAATGGTTAAGGGGGGCAAAAAAATAACTCGCTTGCCAAGTTCTGAGTGTAACAAGAGAATGGTTCAATGGATGGCGACTCTGAGAGTCTGGATTTTTACTTATAGACAGACAGACATCCCTCTCTCTCTCTCTCTCTCTCTCTCTCTATCTATCTATCTATCTATCTATCTATCTCTCTCTCTGTCTCTCTCTCTCTCTCAAGAACACACACTTTATCTCTTTCCTCTTCTATTGATCGGCAGTGGGGAAAGAGAGAGACAGAAAGAGACAGACAGACAGATAGAGAGAAAGAGAGAGAAACAGACAGATAGAGTACATTAGAAAAGAGTGATTTGATCTAGAATGCTGCTCTACTGTTTATTTCCCCTCTATTTTCGTCTTGTTGATTTCACTTCATGCTTACAGGACCGTATTGTATCATGACACTAGGGAAAGCAGGCGGCAGATTTATTTCATTCCGCAAGCCTGTTTACATTTCTGATGCCATCTATTGATATAAACTTAAACACGGCATAAACTCTATGTTATCATTGAAAGAAATCTAAATTATAGTTTTTCTTTAGATAGAAAGAAAAAAATGTTTTACTAATGAAAAGGTTTTAGGAATAAACTCCTAGGAAATAGGGCCAGGTTTACGATTTGATAAGGCCCGAAGTTATTTGAGATAGGGGGCCCTTTTTAAGTCCAGATGTTATATGTCAGTGCCAAATAGCCTACTTAAGTATATATATATATATGGTAATTGCTCACTTGGACAATTTTGGGGGCCCCCAAGAAAGTCGGGGCCCTTAGCTATTGCTTGTGTTGCTTATACGTAAATCCTGCACTTCTGGGAAATTATTACGGAAACACATTACGAAAAGATATAATGGACAAACGAAGGTTTCTTCTTAACATTTAAATTATTCTATCCACTCTGGTAGTCGTGAGTGCGTGAGTGCGGAAAAAATGTAAACATTGTTATGATGCAACGATAATGGAAACGTTGTATAGTTTATGGTAGTAATTTTATTACCGTACGGATTTCAAAATGCTGTAAAAAGCATCGTAAGTCAGATATTGGAGTAAAATGACAATGGATCAGGGAATAATGGATAGTATTTGTGAAATATGCCAGATCCTTAATAAGTCTTTAGATTAATGGTGAGGAATACATGAGTACTGTGTGTAATATATGGCACATCAGTGGCGTAGTGAGGGGAGGGGGCAAGTGGGGGGGACATCATGCCCCTGGCGCTACTCACAAAGGGGCGCCAAATGGTATATTTTACATATAATATTATATGGTTTTCGAAATTGGGGGGGGGGGGGCGCTAAAAAGTTATTGTGCCCCGGGCGCGAGTTAAGCTTGCTACGCCACTGTGGCACATTGTCGTATTGTGTGTAGTTTTAGTTTAATATGGTATTTGAAGTCGGAATGAATGTGCTGACTCACATAACACATGTTGTACCTTAAGTAAATGTTGTGAGTACAAAAAAAAAAATTAACGAAAAACAGAGAAAATTAAAAGATCACATCAAATATTTGAGAAATGTGGTTGATTACATGAATAGTATCAGAAATGAAGATAAATTTGATTTAGTTGACTCAAAGAAAATAGAAGAATTAGTTCACGTGGAACGTTACATTTCCCACTGGCAAACAATATTGAAGAATTAGTTCACGTAGAACGTTAAACTTCCCACTGGCAAAGAATATTGAAGAATTAGTTCATGTAGAACGTTACGTTTCCCACTGGCAAACAATATTGAAGAATTAGTTCACGTAGAACGTTAAGCTTCCCACTGGCAAAGAATATTGAAGAATTAGTTCATGTAGAACGTTACATTTCCCACTGGCAAACAATATTGAAGAATTAGTTCACTTAGAACGTTAAACTTCCCACTGGCAAAGAATATTGAAGAATTAGTTCATGTAGAACGTTACATTGCCCACAATAAATCATTACTATATGTATACACGGTAATTACAACTATGTTAGATTTAATGTTTATTAATCTACAAAATAAACTTAGAAAATCTTCAGGTCTATATAAAATCAATGAAGCCTTTTTCTCGTAGTTTTTCTGTAGATTTGGTTAGCAAAAACAAAGCAGTTTTTCAGGTATGTCGCGAAAATAAAATAGTTATCAAAGCTAGATTTGAAATTCTGTGAACCACTTGGTTAAAATATTTTTAAAAGCCTGTTTGCACCAGTGACACCTGTGGATATAACATTTCGCACTGTTATACAATTACTTAAGTAGAATAAATAAATTCTGGGACTCATCAAACACACACACACACATCCCAGTTTGAGAAACACTGACCTCGGTAAAAAAAAAATTATCCCGCGTTTAAAATAATACGGGCTTTGGTGTTGTTGTTGTTGTTGTTGAATATAGCCCTAAACAAACAAACAAACAAAATCGAGCAGAAGATAATCAATAAGGACTGTCAAATTAACCGTCTATGACCACATTTAAAATTTCAAAAAAAAAAATTAGCCAGGAGTAAAAGATACTGTCATCATTTTCCTTTGGATGAATACAACAGTTTGTTTAGAAATGGACCACACGCTACAGACAAGTTGATATAATATGTTTATGTACGAGCATCTATGACGCAATTCATGTTACTGACAATTAAAAGAAAGTCCTGATCTAGACACGTGGCTACGGGCATGTATAAAAATCTGGAGCTCACGAACGTTGTACTAGGAAATTAAGCTAATTGTTCACTAGTCGTAAGTATTGTAAAGTCACAAAGTCGCTAGTCTCAGTTAGTCCGTCTGTTTTAGCGTGTAACTAGTGTAAATTACGTCAGAATACTTTTTAATAATGAAGGCACTGTGGATGAAGTGGTTTTACATTAATATTTGTATGTATATTTATGACAATTGAAATCAACTGCTATCATAGTATACAGTTGAGAGTGTGTGAGTGTGCGTGTGTTTAACATCAACTAGTGTCTTGATTTATCATTTAACAGTTTAGAGACATAGAAAGGCAGGGATAGACAGACAGACAGAAACAGAAACTCAGACGGATAGATAGATTAGACAGATAGATGGTAGTTGACAGATAGACAGACAGACGGACAGACAGACAGACAGACAGACAGACAGATAGATAGATAGATAGATAGATAGATAGATAGATAGATAGATAGATAGATAGATAGATAGATAGATAGATAGATAGATAGATAGATAGATAGATAGATAGATAGATAGATAGATAGATAGATAGATAGATAGATAGATAGATAGATAGATAGATAGATAGCAGTTAGGTCATAAACTTACCTGCTTCACTTCAAAAACAGTTCAATTAATTCCAATAAATAAATCCAACTCTATATATAGCACATTGTTGTTCAAGTATAAATGATAACTGGCTTTAACTTTGGTTTGTCTTGCTTGGTCTTCATTTGGTTGATTTTTTATTTTCTTTTTGCGTTATCCACAGTGAATTCACCGAGCAACCTGCCGTGTCACCCACCAACAGCACATCAACTCACAGTAGGGCACACCAGCTACGAACAACACACCTGCGTCCCAGCTGCTAGCCACCGCCAGAGCAACACCCCGTTGCGGCGTCGCTTCTATAGTTTTATTTTATTTGACCAATGTTATCATTTGTATGAATGATCCAGTAGCGCTCATCTACTTGGAGAGAGAGAGAGAGAGAGAGAGAGAGAGAGAGAGACGACCCGCTTGGCGAAGGAAGAAGATATTGTGGCGTGGGAGGTTGGGAGAGCAGCGGTGGTTCGAACCGGATCGATGCAAGGAGACAAACAGAGCAGCTACGACGACGAAATGATAAGCAACAATTAATACACCGATGATGACGACGATGATGATGATAATGATGGAGAAAGGTTGCTGCGTGTGTGGGTTGCTGTTATGTGGTTTAACTGCGATGACCTTATTAGTTTGAGTAGTTCTATGCATTGTATGTAATAATCACGTGGGGACAAAAAAAAAATATTACACAGGCGAAGAGAGCGCGCAGCGACACGCCACGCGCTCACTCACACACATATAGGCTACACTCGCCGCTACACAAACACACATATAGGCTACACTCGCCGCTACACAAACACATATAGGCTACACTCGCCGCTACACAAACACACATATAGGCTACACTCGCCGCTCCACAAACACACATATAGGCTACACTCGCCGCTACACTCACACACATACAGGGTACACTCGCCGCTACACAAACACACATATAGGCTACACTCGCCGCTACACAAACACACATATAGGCTACACTCGCCGCTACACACACACACATACAGGGTACACTCGCCGCTACACAAACACACATATAGGCTACACTCGCCGCTACACAAACACACATATAGGCTACACTCGCCGCTACACAAATACACATATAGGCTACACTCGCCGCTCCACAAACACACATATAGGCTACACTCGCCGGTACACAAACACACATATAGGCTACACTCGCCGCTAACAAACACACACATATAGGCTACACTCGCTACACAAACACACATATAGGCTACACTCGCCGCTACACAAACATACATATAGGCTACACTCGCCGCTACACAAACACACATATAGGCTACACTCGCCGCTACACAAACACATATAGGCTACACTCGCCGCTACACAAACACACATATAGGCTACACTCGCCGCTCCACAAACATACATATAGGCTACACTCGCCGCTACACTCACACACATACAGGGTACACTCGCCGCTACACAAACACACATATAGGCTACACTCGCCGCTACACAAACACACATATAGGCTACACTCGCCGCTACACAAACACACATATAGGCTACACTCGCCGCTACACAAACACACATATAGGCTACACTCGCCGCTACACAAACACACATATAGGCTACACTCGCCGCTACACAAACATACACATAGGCTACACTCGACGCTCCTACAAACACACATATAGGCTACACTCGCCGCTACACTCACACACATATAGGCTACACTCGCCGCTACACAAACACACATATAGGCTATTTTCGCCGCTACACAAACACACATATAGGCTACACTCGCCGCTACACAAACACACTTATAGGCTACACTCGCCGCTACACTCACACACATATAGGCTACACTCGCCGCTACACAAACACACATATAGGCTACACTCGCCGCTACACAAACACACTTATAGGCTACATTCGCCGCTACACAAACACATATAGGCTACACTCGCCGCTACACAAACACACATATAGGCTACACTCGCCGCTACACAAACACACATATAGGCCACACTCTTCATGCTACACTCACACCATACAGGGTACACTCGCCGCTACACAAACACACATATAGGCTACACTCGCCGCTACACAAACACACATATAGGCTACACTCGCCGCTACACAAACACACATATAGGCTACACTCATAGCTACACAAACACACATATAGGCTACACTCGCCGCTCCACAAACACACATATAGGCTACACTCGCCGGTACACAAACACACTTATAGGCTACATTCGCCGCTACACAAACACATATAGGCTACACTCGCCGCTACACAAACACACATATAGGCTACACTCGCCGCTACACAAACACACATATAGGCTACACTCGCCGCTACACAAACACACATATAGGCTACACTCGCCGCTACACAAACACACATATAGGCTACACTCGCCGCTACACAAATACACATATAGGCTACACTCGCCGCTCCACAAACACACATATAGGCTACACTCGCCGGTACACAAACACACATATAGGCTACACTCGCCGCTACACAAACACACATATAGGCTACACTCGCCGCTACACAAACACACATATAGGCTACACTCGCCGCTACACAAACACACATAGTTTGCCTACGGCAACGTGCGTAATGATTGAAGCATGAGTTGATCAGAGTTAGGTTTGATGCCAGCGTTCAAGTCTCCGAGTTGGTGATTTAAGTCATGATTCACAAATCTGATTCCTGATTGTCTTATTAATCTCGCTGATGCCAACGTTCAAGTCTCCGAGTGAGTGATTTTAAGTCATGATTCACAAATCTGATTCCTGATTATCATTGTGCTGATAAAGAGAAGGAAAACAAAAAAGTAGCTAACAGTAGTTCACAAGATATGATTCTTTGAGTGTGTACACCTTTTTGAGTTGGGGGATGTGGCCGGACCTTAAATCGCTTGTCCACGGGCCTTTGAGATAGATAGTCTCTTTTTTTTTCCTTACCGATTTCCCCACTCGAAACTTCTATTTACATGGGAAAATGTTTTATGTAAACGATTTTTGAGGGACATTTTAGTTCTCCGTGATTTAATTTTGCTATTATTTAATTACTTTCAATAATTTTAATTAATTTAAATTTCTATTTGGGAAAAATATTCATTTATATAAGTAAATATACCAATACGATATAAATTATAAGTTTTCGTAGAAATTGTGCAAAGGCAAAGTGATCGGCTTTACGAGCTTAATGTCAAATAGCCTACTTTGAACAAAAATAAATAAAGTTTACTTAATTAAACATGATAAGATTAAAATTTATTGCAAAATTTAAAAAAGAAATATATTTTAGAAAACGGTTAGTTTTAAAAAACAAGCAATTAAGCCTGTTCCATTCTGGACACAGGACGTGTTAGAGCATTTTCGTATTATGTATCAGTACGTATGCTATCTTTCAGTAAATATTTTTGTAAATTTTGTAAATGTTTATAAATTCAATTGTGTAATGCATATATCTGAAAGTTTTAGCTTTCATGTTCTTCTTCGATCTACATTTTCTTCTTGGTCATGAACAACTTCTGCTTCCTCTTCTTCTTGCAAAAGATCTACTGCACCGTTTCCTTTGACAGTCCAGTTGGCAACAAAATCAGCTAAGCATATTTCATATAACTGATTAGGTGGCTCTGCATACCTCTCAACTGGACCCTTTGTCAGGATGTCTGTACAAAGTTAACGTAACATATTTATACACACACACATTCATGCGTGTATACACACATACATACATTATACCTACCTACACACCTAGCTACGCACATTTATACATACATACTTAAATATATATGTAGACTCAATCTCATATACATATATACACATACTACATACATACCGACCCACCCACCTACCTACTGTCTACCAATCTATACAATATCTGTCTACTAGCCTTACATAACAATCTCTTATATTTTGGGCTTGAGAGGTCAAATCGCGAAATGAACTTTTGATGTACACTTGGCAGGCCAAGACCTACACAATGATATATACATCATGGGTCTAGGACTTATGGTTGCTGAGATATAGGGCGGTCCATTATTAATATAGCTTATAGAGTAAAAAACAGCACTTTATAAGGCCCCTTTTACGGCCCTGAGAGGTCAGATCGCGAAATGGAAAAAAAGTCATTTCTTGGTAGGCCAAGACCTACAAAATGATATATACATCATGGGTCTAGGACTTATGGTTGTTGAGATCTAGGGTGATGACAGACAGACAGACAGACAGACAAAAAAAACTGTGATTTTATATTGCTAGAGTCTTGTTCCTTCTGTGTTGTGTTGCTTGTTTCTTGTTCCTTCTTTGTTGTGTTGCTTGTTTCTTGTTCCTTCTGTGTTGTGTTGCTTGTTTATTGTTCCTCCTGTGTTGTGTTGCTTGTTTCTTGTTCCTTCTGTGTTGTGTTGCTTGTTTCTTGTTCATTCTTTGTTGTGTTGCTTGTTTCTTGTTCCTCCTGTGTTGTGTTGCTTGTTTCTTGTTCCTTCTGTGTTGTGTTGCTTGTTTCTTGTTCCTTCTGTGCTGTGTTGCTTGTTTCTTGTTCCTTCTTTGTTGTGTTGCTTGTTTCTCGTTCCTTCTTTGTTGTGTTGCTTGTTTCTTGTTCCTTCTGTATTGTGTTGCTTGTTTCTTGTTCCTTCTGTGTTGTGTTGCTTGTTTCTTGTTTCTTCTGTGTTGTGTTGCTTGTTTCTTGTTCCTTCTTTGTTGTGTTGCTTGTTTCTTGTTCCTCCTGTGTTGTGTTGCTTGTTTCTTGTTCCTTCTGTGTTGTGTTGCTTGTTTCTTGTTCCTTCTTGGTTGTGTTGCTTGTTTCTTGTTCCTTCTGTGTTGTGTTGCTTGTTTCTTGTTCCTTCTGTGTTGTGTTGCTTGTTTCTTGTTCCTTCTGTGTTGTGTTGCTTGTTTCTTGTTCCTTCTGTGTTGTGTTGCTTGTTTCTTGTTCCTTCTTTGTTGTGTTGCTTGTTTCTTGTTCCTTCTGTGTTGTGTTGTTTGTTTCTTGTTCCTTCTGTGTTGTGTTGTTTGTTTCTTGTTCTTATGATGTCCCGACGAGCATTCACTAGGGTGTGCTGCTGTTGGCGTCACTAGAGAAAATGCGGGCCACACCGGGTGACACCAAAATAAACAGTTCTAAATTTCAAAACAGACAAAAAATCGGTGCAGCCGGTTTTACAACCAATCATAGTTTTACAGGGTGACACCACGCAGACAGTCGCACAGGGTGACACCACGCAGACAGTCGCACAGGGTGACACCACGCAGACCACGCTTCTCGGATCAATCAATCTAGTGTTTTTGTGCAAACGTTCAGAAATTGGAGACGTAGTTTACAATCTCAGCTTTATGGAAATTATATATGTCTTTCTAAAATACAGTCTAATGTCTATTGCAGGAAAAATCGAAATATGTAACATTGCTCATGGGGGGGAGTCTTAATGGGGGGGGGGGGTCACACCCTGATATTTCCGCACCGAGTGACACCAACCATAATGAGGCCACTGGTTATATGCATTTATAATTAATAAATGAAATTTGATAAAAATACATAAATTTAATTCCGTTTAAGACGCTATAAACTATCAAATATATATGAAATATAGGTCGAATTGTATAGGCCTGTGTATATTATAAAAATCAAATCATTTATTTCTTGCTAATAAAATATGTATATTCAAATTCCATGATACTGTATCATACTGATACTGTTTAATACAGTTGTTTGTTTTTTTAAACCAGTAGCTAAGGAGAAAAATGGCCTTACTTACCACTGCTTTTCATGGGCTTTTATGAACAACAAGTCCCTCTCTCTCTCTCTCTCTCTCTCTCTCTCTCTCTCTCTCTCTCTCTCTCTCTCTCTCTCTTTCTCTCTCTTATTTCTTTTATTCTCCCCTATCTAACCCTCAGGCGCGTGCGTGCCTTGGGAGCGGTCACACCTCCCACTTTTGCCACTCACGAAGGCCGCCCCTAGGGCAGGGGTCGGCAACCTGCGGCTCGCGAGCCGCATGCGGCACTTTCAATGTCAAGTTGCGGCTATTTCGATTTCAGATTGCGGCCTAATCAAATACCATAACAGTGAAACTACAATTTTAGTGGCTCTTTAAAAATTGAGAAAATTATAAATTATAACTTTTTGCTCTTCCGTCTCAAAAGGTTGCCGACCCCTGTCCTAGGGAATACCATTTAAGGACATCCCTAATATGAATATTAATTGTACTAAGTTATGTGTAGATTTAATAACAAAAACACGAAAAACAAAACCTTGAGCTCAGCATCGAAAATAAGTTGCATAAATAAAACGGGCTACTTTTGCTTCACAGGCGAATGTTATAAATGGTGTATAGATAAAATATGACAAAACCACAACATGAAACAAACTAAAAAAAAATGCAACAAAAAATATAACATGCCGGACGTTTGAATTTCAAAGCATACATTTATTTTAATATAATATTGTATATTCTGTTCGGTTATCAAGTTGTTCGACTTTTGAGGCCTTCGGGCTGACCTTTTTAGAGACCACCCCTGGAGGCACAAAAATTATGTAGGCCCAGCCCCGTAGCCGAGGGGGGGGGCACTGGGGGGGGCTGTTCCCGCCCCCCCTAGCTAGGTGTGGAGTGCCCCCCCCCGCTTAAAAAAAAAGAAAAAGAGGAAAAAATAAAGAAAAAGTAAAGGTGCCGTGCCCCCTTGCTGAGTATTGGTGCCTCCTTGCTTACTTTGACCTGGCTACGGGCCTGTGTAGGCCTACGCCACTGTTCGACATCGCGAAGTTCTTTAGTGAAAACCATGATTGAAGATAAGTACTTATTTATAACTTACTATTTTAAAATAATACCGGAAAAAACGATACATTATAAATGGTCCGCTGGAATTAAAACTTATCAATTTAGTAGCTAACGCTGATCAGTAGCATTGTGTCTCTTTTCAGCCTAACAGTTTCATTTGTTCCGTTAAGAATCTTGTTCGAGTTTTTTTTTCAACAAATCTAACAGAAGTTTGTTAACTTCCGGTTTTAACACGTTCCTTTGTGGTTGACATAGTTTCAGTTCAATATTATATTTATTCAATAATTTATATTAATAAAGGAAGAAACTATGCACATCACAATAACAACTTTATCCGATCAGTTGTTTACAATTGAAGTGAGCGAAGATCTTGAACTAGAAAATTTCAAAGCTTTATGTCAAGTAGAAACAGGTGTCCCTGCTCAAGAAATGTCGATAGTGTGGAACGGGCGACCTCTTCATGACGACAAACTGACATTGAACCAGTATGGAATACACAATGGAGACATTGTACTTGTACAACAATTACGTGGTCAGATTTCACATCCCTCAGGTAGAAAGCACTGTGTAAGATGGAGTATAATCAATTAATTTTGTTCAATAAAATTTATCAGATCAATTATAACATTACTGCATCCTGCCTTAGGCTTAGCCTTAGGTTTGGCATTTGTTGAGTTTTGGAAGGAATCAACTGGCCTAGTCATCCTAAGCCTTAGGCTAAGGCAATGTTATGAAATATTGGCTTTTATTTTAATTGTATGAAATTTTAATATATATGAAAATGTATCACTCTTACAATATAAAAGATTAAAATATTTTTTTATCCAGTAGTTTTATTCTTAGGGAAGTGAAAAGCATTAGCCCATTTTTAGAATTTCATTGTTGGAAGCGGGTGATCTTCTTTAAAGTTTAAGCTTTCATTTTTTTTTTCATTTGTAAACATCAAAAGTTAAAAGACTTATGCCACTGCTCTGTAAATGTTTGGGAGTTGCAGACATTGCAAAAAAAAACTTGTATCCAAATTATGATGTTTAAATGTGCTTTTACGACAAATTAATTTCATTTAAAACTTTCAGATAATCACTGCTGGGTTCAACCTACAAAGTTTTTTTAATGTAAAATAGTGATTCGGAAACATAAATGGATATGGTGGTTGTCATTTTGGCCTATAGTTTTTAGAATCCAAAGAAAAAGCTCTTCCTGATAATACAAACATACCTAGAATACTTAATTCAATTGAGATAGATGTTTTAAAAATAATTTATGTATCTCAACAAAATTTAACAGAGCGTTGACGTTGTATATTAATATACTGAATAATATATAATTTTTGTTCTTGCAGAATGTTTTGTTTAACTTTTTTTGTTTCAAAAACTTACTTTTAATTTAAATAAAAATTACATAATGGTTTATAATTATTCTTAAGCTCTAGAAATAAATGTATTTCCTCAGAATTTCCCAACATTGATTTTGGAAGCATACATCTGCCAGGCTCAGAACGTGTTAATACTAGGCGTGAAGATGACCCAGAATTCATCAGAAACATGTTATTGAAAGATCCTAGTCAAATGGCTCTTTTAAAAGAAAGAAATCCTCCACTAGCTGATGCTTTATCTGACCGGGGTATGTTTTAATACCAGCCTTTTTCATTTTGAAATGGAAACTTTTTATATTTCCTTGTGTTCATATTTTTTTTACAGTAGATAGGTTTTTTTTTTAGTTCTTTGTTTTTTATTTGATTCATTCTTTAACTCCCAACAAACGGCATACAATAAAATGTGACTCTGGTGATCCATAAAGTCAAACCATGAAAAATATTATTTTTTTAAATATTTTTTTATTACAAATGTAATATTTTTATTTAAAAAATGCATGCTAAATACTTTCTAATAAAAAAATATTTATTTATTTTTTATTTAACTACAATTTCTCGCAAATAAAATAACACTATCAGTTGACTGGCACCGAACTTTGACTACATTAAAATGGACTCAGATTCTCATTATTTAGTGGAAAAGGAACTTAAATCTAGTGACAAAAATGAAACTAACACTCGCTAAATCAAAAAAAATAAAATAAAAACATTCAAAACTGACCAAAAAACTTTTTTAAAATTAAATTTTTTTATGTGAATATTTAAAGGAAAATATGCATATTTGAAAAAAAGTCACCAAACATTTTTTTTTTTAAGAAATTGATTGATAACTGAATATTTCATTTCAGAAATATATTTAGATTAATAAAATGTCTGAAAAAATGTTTTTGTTTTTAATACTTATTTTTTGTCTTATTGCTGTTTGTACACTTTAAAAAAAAAAATTTTGTTTTGTTAAATTCTTTTTTTTTAGATATTATCAAAATTCATTTTCACAAAAAAAAAAGCTGCACAGTTTTAAAGCCTATTCAAAGAAGAAAAAAAATGATATATCACACATATATGGGCTATAAAGGAAACAGGCAATATAGTCCAAAATGTAAGGACACCTGTTTGGTAATAAAAAAAATGCCAAAAACCTGCCGTCGATTAAGAGTTAATGCTACTTATCAAACTGATGGATTCGGTATACCACTTGTAAATTCACCAATAGTAATGCAACATAAAAAAATGAGTAAATGTTTAACTCTTTGTTAGTTACAAAGGCATTACAGTGTATTAAATTTTTCAATTATAAATCTTGTATATTCAACTGATTTCATGTATGATTATTGATTTTCACCAGATCTCATAAATTTAATAGATTAATTTTGACCAGTTATGTTATAACAAGCTTTATAATTCCCCTTCAAAACCAGTGCAAATTATAAATACTTACATATTATTCTATCATGAATATGTAATTGTAAGTTTATTTATTCTATCTCATGAACGAAATTGAGAAGACAATTAGTCGAAATATATATATTTTTTATTTCTTTGTTTGAACAAAGGGATATCTAAAATTTAAAAAAAAAATCCTGGAATGACGTTCAAACCCCCCAGTTGCCAGTACACAAATAGAATAGTCAATCAACTCCCATATTTTGTTTTTATAAAAAATCAAAAAAAAAACATTGCTTTTGATTATTTTGCTACAAATGGCCAAAAATCTATCAGTTAGCTCAATACAGAACCTCTTTTTAAACCACTTATTAAAGTAAACCTTTGTAGACTAATTCTTTAGCACATTTGCCTCATATGTACCTTGAGTACATTTATATACTACTTATTATTAAATTTACAGCAATATTTTCTTTAAAAATAATGCTTGAGAGTTTAGTTATCAATGGTTTAAATTAGATGGACTTTTAAAACAAATTTTAGTATATAATAGTACATCATTGAAGCTTGTTAAGTTGGGCATTGCTATTTTTATTTTCAGGGAAGTTTAGAAATTATCATGATTGTTATCATTTTTCAATTTAAAAATGCAATTATTGTAATTTTAACAGTAACATTTTAGATTTTAGAGCTAATAATTAAAATGATAGAAATTGTTATTAACTGTTGATTTCTATGAACAGTTTAAGAATCACAACTCAGTCAAGAAGTCAGTAATATTTAAATATAATTGACATTTAAATAGAATACCCTATTTTTACAGCCATTAGGTTGCTATTATATATTTGAAATGCTGAAAATTTAGTTATAATAGCCCAGTATCTGTAAATTTTACAGTAAAGTTTGCAAAAGTGTTTGAGGAGCAGAGACAGGCTAGAATCAAAGAAGAACAAAAGAGATTGCAACTATTAACTGCAGATCCTTTTGATCCACATGCCCAGCAGCAGATTGAAGAAGCCATCAGGTGTGTAACTTTACAAAAATATATGCAACATCAATAATTTTGCAATTAGAAACCCAAAAGCCTGTTTGTCATTTATTAATAATAATAATTTCATAAATTTACTGACAGGTTAGTAAAGTTATATTTTCAGACGTTGTTTAATAAGGATGGATTTGTATTTCTTCAGACAATTGAATCTTTTGAAATCTTCACACCATAAGGTTGTGAAGAGTGCAGTCTGTTCTTTAATTTCACATTGCACTTTTCCCGGCCTGTTGATTTGAAGTTTAAACATCTCTGATTACTCCCTGTAATATATTTATTCCACTAAATCCTGTTTTAGAAAAGTTTAATAAAAAAAAATCATTAAGTTTGGCCTTGGCAGGTTATGGTTAGTGCAACTTGGCACAATTGTTAACAAATTGCACTTACCCCGGCCTGTCAAGGTAACAAATAATGTACTGCATATGAGCCTTTCAAGACTGTTAAATCTTTAATAACATTTGAAGCCTATTAATATATTCTGTTAAATATCCTGTGCTGTTTGTTCGTTTTTTGTTTTTTTTTTTGGCAAAGAAGACAGGTCCTGAACTGTGCAATGTGTTCAGTGTAACTATCATATTGCACTTTTCCAGGCCTTTTCTTTTACTGTCATAAATTTTTATTTATTATGTTTAATACATTTAGATGCCTTGATAAAACTGCTTATCACGCAAACATCAAAACATTTATTGTCTGATATTTTGAATTCTCAAGATTTAATGTTATTGTGGCTTGTAGGTTTGTGGTTGTGCAATATTGTTTTTTTTTTGTTCAAATTGCACTTCGACCGGCCTGTGAGTTGCAAAAATAACCATCAGATTTGCATTATGTATTGTTAGTGAGTTTGTCATGCATAAAACCTGATTTTAAAAATTGATTAAAAGTGAAAATAAAAATGAGAATAAGGTATTGCAAGTCTTATTATATATTTATTCCTGTTTTTTAATAATCTTAAGAAATGTAATTGTATATAATAAGGAAAGTTAAGTTCCCTTAGCCCTGAAGGGCCATCAGGACAGATGAAGTAGAATTCATCTGTTTCTGTAACCTCTGCATATAAGGGGATTGTACGGTTAGCACTACGCCAGGCCTCATTTACCTCCCTAACTGAAGTCAGGTACCTATTTAAAGCTGGGTGAACTTAGGGACATTCTACCAACTTTCACAAGTACCTAGAAAAATACCCATGGTTCTCACCCAGGACTCTCAGGTAGACAGTCAAGCACTCTACACCACTCAACCATCTATTCCTCTATTTAAAGATAAGCTGAAATCAAAATTTCAGGATTTAGCTTGCTGGAAGGGATTGTATTTACTTTCAGTCCAGCTACTGCTATAACACATTCTTATCAGCTATATGTAACAATCTTGACTTTGATGGTGGTGTTTTTTTTTTTCATGTAGTCTAAATATGTCACTTAAGTTAGTCATGTAAGAAAAAAGTATTTAATTATCTCACTTGTAAGTTTGCCATATATACTTTATCTTAATTCCTGTATTGTTGAATGTGTTTAATGGGCATTGTTTTTTTCTCCAGGATGAAAAATATTGAAACTAACATGGAAACTGCTATGGAGTTTGCCCCTGAAAGTTTTGGACAGGTTCATATGCTGTACATAGACTGTAAAGTCAATGGTTATGCTGTAAAAGCCTTTGTTGACTCAGGTTTGTGGGGGGGGTTGTGGTTTTTGTTTTTCTAAAGGTTTTCAGTTTTTCCAATTTCTCCATATTACTCTTTGCTTTAGTCTGATTGGAGAAACATTTATAAAGTCATAGAATTTGCACCACATCAGCTATCTTCCAAGTATTTCAGTGAAGATTGTGTTCTGAACATTTTTAGCAGTTTCATAACTTATTATTGCTTGTGTAAATGATATTGTAAATGTAACCTTTTTTTTTTACACTAAAAAAATCCTTTAGTTGCAGTACAGTTAATCCTTTGTGTGAAGTGAAAATGGTTCAGGGCCTCTTTAACCACATAATGCACTGAGAACTTCCTATTCTTAAAAAAAGCAAAAAAAACATGCAAATAATTTTTGGAAAATGTATTAACATCTTAAAATTACCATCTATATTTCTATTTGCTGCTTAAATTACTAGTGTATGCATTTATTAGTTGTGTGTTTTAATTGGTTTAAAGGTGCTCAGATGACAATTATGAGTCAGCAGTGTGCAGAAAGATGTCACATAATGAGGCTAGTAGACAGAAGATGGGAAGGTGTTGCTAAAGGAGTGGGAACTCAAAAAATATTAGGACGTGTCCATTTATGTATGTTTTTTCACCCTTTCATTGAATAATGTAATTTTGTAATAAATGGAGATTAATGGTAACTTAACTGTAAGCATATTCTAACACCCTTTTTTTTTTATCTTCAACAGGTCAGATTCAGATTGGTGATGTATTCCTTCAGTCTTCCTTCTCAATATTGGAAAATCAACCTATGGATATGTTATTGGGATTAGACATGCTTAAAAGACACCAGGTATATTATTTTTTAGAACATTTTCTAAAAAAATGCTCTATTGTCCCCGTTTTGTCTGTCTGTCTGTCCGTCATCACCCTAGATCTCAACAACCATAAGTCCTAGACCCATGATGTATATATCATTTTGTAGGTCTTGGCCTGCCAATAAATGACTTTTTTTCATTTCGCGATCTGACCTCTCAGGGCCGTAAAAGGGGCCTTAGTACCGTTTTTTACTATATAAGCTATATTAATAAAGGAGCGCTATATCTCAGCAACTATAAGTCCTAGACCCATGATGTATATATCATTTTGTAGGTCTTGGCCTGCCATGTGTACATCAAAAGTTCATTTCGCGATAGGACCTCTGAGGGCCGGGCTTCAGGGCTCCTAAGGGGCTTATATATTATATATACACCTTGTACGTTCAATAACCCGTTCATTTGGTGCGAAATACTGCAGCACGTAGTTTCACCAAGATTTATTAAGAAACTCATCAAATGAAATAGTAAGCTTGTGTTCTGAGTTTAATTGAAAGTATCAGAGCTATGCAACAATTGACGGAGTTTTCGGACGATTAAATGACTATAATTTCGAATGTTTTCAATTATGAGTCCTATTTCAGTAACCACAAACCACTTGTAGTTAGATTTAAGAGACAATAATTTTTTTTCAAATATAAAGAAACGTCTTTATAATTTATTTTTTACAGATATATGCATTACACAATTGAATTTATAAGCATTTCCAAAATTTACAAATATTTACTGAAAGATAGCATACGTACTGATACATAACATGAAAATGCGCTAACACGTCCTGTGTCCAGAATGGAACAGGCTTAATTGCTTGTTTTTTAATATCACATCATCATGCATTTTGTTTTAATAAATGATGAGATCTAATGTTTTATTTAGTTCATGTCATTTATTTTTATAGTGTGTCCTAGACCTAAGGAAAAACCAGTTAGAGATAGGAACAACAGGAACTATAACACCATTCCTGGGCGAAGCAGATTTACCAGATCATGCCCGTCTTAATCAGCCAGGTAGTTCACATAACCAGGAGGATGAAAGAGATCTGGCAGAGGCGCTTTCAAAGTCTGTGCAAGAAAGTGGTAAGTTTAGGAAGCTTTTTAGTCCTTTCCCATTATCTAACAAGATATTAGTATTTTTACAGTGTTTTACCACTGATCTTCTTCCCGCTTTATAAAAAAAAATGAAGTTTTACATCTATTTTGGTGAATTAGCCTAATCTATTATCCCCATTTTCGCCACTTATTACATATTTTTCAAAACAAGTATTTGCTTAAATGTACCACTTGGTCTTAAGAAAAGTACTCTTTTTTTTTATAATTAGCTATCATCTCTTGTATAACAGTGGTCTCCATTAAAAATTTTTTAGTGGTTTAATTGAATATTAATAGTAAACATGCCAATAATTCTCATTTAGTCTTTGTGTATCAGGGGTGCCCAGCCTGTGGTAGAATTAGAGGCTAAACTGCCATGAAAAAAAAAAATATATATATGTGTATTTCTTCTTAAATATATAGATTTGAATTAGCCCTGCGCCCGTCCTAATTAGAATAGAACATTGAATGTGACTCAAGGGTGAACTGGGTTTTGGGCCCCAACTATGTATCATTTATGTATTTTTTTAATCAACTAGCATTATATGTTTCTAATGTCTCCCCAGTATGTTGGGAATTATCTTTCTATCTGTGAATGAATCAAGGTTATAAATCTTATACTAATCAAACCAATCATAATAGCTATGGTGACACATAGTTTTTATTATATTTAAATATTTGGCCTGTGGCCTGCCACTCATTTCATAATGAAACACAGCTATTAGACTTTTATGTTATGATGTTTAAATCTAATTAATGTTAGTTCAATGTCAACACTCCATCCATCTGTTCTTGGTTCTCGAACCGCCGGTCAAATATATGAACCCAATACGGGACGCAATCAGTTAGCCCACCCCTGTCCTAAACCATCATCATAATTAATGTAATCTATAAATCTTAAAGGTCTAAAACAAATAGTATAAATACTAAAAAAAAACACAGGTTTCTGTCCTGTTAAAACTCAATCGGATAGTTACACAATTGACCCTGATATTTGAATAGATTAACTCTTAATCGACGGCAGGTTTTTGGCCATTTTTTATTACCAAACAGGTGTCCTTACATTTTGGACTATATTGTCTGTTTCCTTTATAGCCCATATATGTGTGATATATCATTTTTTTTCTACTTTGGATAAGCTTTAAAACTGTGTAGTTTATTTTTGTGAAAATGAAACTTGTTAATGTTTAAAAAAAAAGAATTTAAAAAAAAATATTTTTTTTTATAAAAGTGTACAAACACCAATAAGACAAAAAATTAGTATTAAAAACAAACACATTTTTTTAGACATTTTATAATCTACATTCATTTCTGTAAGGAAATACTCAGTTTTCAATCAATTTCTTCAACAAATAAATGTTTGGTGACTTTTTTTCAAATATGCATATTTTCCTTCTTTATTCACATAAAAATGGCACATTTCAATTTTTTTTTCTCAACATTTTTTTTCTTCTCAGTATACTTTAAAAATATATAATTCTTTTCATAATTAAATGGTAGTTTAATTAAATCAATGTTTAATCATAATATTTAGATATTTTTAGACATTGATTTTAATTTATTGATAATTCTAAAAACATAAAACAAAGTTATAATCAAGTTTGAATGCAAAAAAAAAAAAAGATATATAATTAGTTAAAATGTTTGGTTTACATAAACTACTACTTTAAATGCTGGATTATTGATCTAAATTTGAAAACAAGGGCATTTAGAATTATTTATTTTTAAATAAATTTTATTATCTAATTTTCATTTTAAAAAAATTGCAAACTAAATCTACACAGCACTCTTCCACTCTTTCCTTGATACATGGACTCTTTCCTCCACACTTGTAGCTTTCAGATCTTTCTCCACATCAATGAGCCAACTGTTTCTTGAAATCACAAATTGTTACTTGGTATCCTGAATATGTATAGGGAGATAAAAAAAAATTTAATTTAAATTAGCTTGTGATACTGAGATAAACAATTTCTATCTTTCATAACGCACAAAAACATATCACACACTACACTTGACATTTGTTCTTCTCTAAACCTTGTCATTTGAATAGCACAATCTACATTTACCACATTTATTTACTATTATTGGGTCTATTGCATGTTTAAAAAAAAGAGTGGCTTAGTTGCAAGAAGTACTGGAGCACTTTCTGAAATATTACCAAAGTCTCCAATGAGTTCTTCAGAAAAATTTAATTGTCCATAATTATTAGGTCTGTGTAACTCTTAAGATTCATCTATAGAAATATTTTCATATGGTCGAAACTATGTCATGCATTTCATTTTTATGTATGTCAGTAGTGTTCTTCTTCTTCCTTTGGCTCTACAGCCCATTTAGGGCCCTGGCCTGCCATACTACACTTCTCCACTTTTCCCGATCCAGGGTCTTCTTCCTCCACATTCTCACTCCTATGGCTTTAAGGTCTTTCTCCACTTCCTCCAACCATCTGCTTCTTGGCCTGCCTTTAGGCCTTTTCTCATTAGGTGTTGTCTTATAAATCGTTTTTGGACCTCTGTTGTTTTCCATTCTTTCTATGTGCCCTACCCACCTTAATCTATTCATTTTAATTTCAGCTGTTATATTTGGTTCTTCGTACAGTTCGTACAGCTCTGAATTGGTTCTACTTCTCCACTCGTTATTGTCCTTTACTGGCCCATATATTTTCCTAAATATTTTCCTTTCCCAAGTGTTTAGCATATTTTCTGCTTGTTTGCTGATGGTCCATGTTTCGCTACCATATGTTACTGCTGGCCGGATCATTGTCTTGTATATGGTTTTTTTAATTTTTCTGGAGATCTGTCTGTTTTTCAGTATTTTATGCAGTGTATAATATATTCTGTTCCCTACTCGTATTCTGTTTTTTATCTCTATAATTATATCGTTTTTCTCACTTATGGTTGATCCCAGGTATTTAAAGTTTTCTACTCTTTTAAATGCTCTATCACTGATTTTGAAAAATTTTTCTCTTCCTTCTTTTTCATTTCTTTGTAACAGCATATATTGAGTCTTTGTTTCGTTTACTGTTAAACCTGCTTTCTGAGCTGCTGTTTCTAATTCTAAATCATTAATACACTTACAATATTTTTCTGCTAAAATGTTATAACTAGCGTGATATTAGGTGATTATTTAGCATATAACAGACCATAAATCATAAAAAAATAAAACGAAAAAAAAATACAGCATGTTGTTGTGAGCATTGGTATACTTACACATGAATATTAGATGTATTCAAACTTCCATTGAACGAAACATTTTCATCATCTGAAACATCAGAAACGTCGGTTAGATCCAAGACTTCATCTTCACATGAATCTAACTTGGAATCAGGCTGAAAATCTGAGTCAGAATCCGTTATAATGAGCAGGTCGAAGTGCGTCATTCCTTAGCCGGCTTCAAAATGGCGTGAGGAGGAAGTGTCGTTATCAGCTTTGTTTACGTTTTTAAAGTCGCGAGAATTTATATTTATTATAAAATTTCGTAAATATTTTTTTTATTTTAATGTATTAAGTCCATTTTATTACAATAAAATAACAATTAAATTAAAGAAAAATAATAAATAATATTATTTGTATTAAGTTTTAAAAATTGCCAAAAATAGTGCATTTCTTTGTATTCCGTCGTTTAAGATTTAAAAGCAGACCTTCATACCTAATATGTATAAACTAACAACAGAAGGGCAGCATCAAGCGTATATATTTATATTGGCCATGCATACTTTCTGACCAGAGAAAACTTAAGTCATTCTTACCCCCTTGCCACTGAATGCTTCATGGAAAAATAACTGTCTAGTAACTAATGACAAATGTAACATGATTTTGTGCCAAAACGATTACAAGAAAATATAGGCTTCTTCATGTTAAGTTTGTAATATTGTATAGAAATCTATCTGTGTAATGAAATGTCACAGTTGCTTCTGTAGATAAGGCAGGCCACTTAGCAAATGAAGTTAACTAAGAGAAGTAATCTGATTTTCCAACTGTACAAAGTGCTGTTATATTTACTTTCTTCATTACTTTTGAAGACTATTTTGCATTTCTTAAAGAGAAATTTATCCAGATACGTGTAATGTTTTCAAAAAATGTTTTTTATATGATTATTTTTTACACTTTTTTTTTTGTGTCTTACGAAAAGATTTGTCAAGTTCTATTTTGTCACTATTTTTACTTGATGTAATGTCTTTTGCAGATTGAAAGTTTGTCTGAAAAAAAAAAAGAACTAATACTTAACCAGATATTCTCAGTATTATATGTTAATATTGTTTAATACAAAGTTATTTTATTTTAAACAGCTTATAATGTAATAGTATTTTTTTTAACAAGCAGATATGATATATTTATTATTTCAAACATTTAAATTCTTTCTGCATTTGTCTTTAGCAGGTTCATCATCTAGTAAACCTTCCACTGCTTCTAGAAATCAACATTCTCCATCTCCTCATCAGTTTTCAGAAGAAGTAGTTACCCAGCTCATGAAAAATGGTTTCAGCAGAAATGCAGTTTTAGAAGAGTTGAGACGCTCCAATGGAAATGCAGATCAAGCCCTGGCTACTTTATTTTCTAAGTCATTTAGTATGCCTTAATGTCTCGTCAGCACTTGTTTTTAGTACACTGTTATTGTGCATTATTTATGTAAAAAGATTATTATATGTTAATTATACCAGTGGGTCAGATATTATAAGACAATGTAATATTTTTTAAACTAAATTTTTGGTTACAAAGAATTTCTTTTTTTCCTGATTTGATTAAAAAAAAAGTACATGATTATATATATTAATATAGTGAATAAATAATGTGTCGAGATATTTACAAATACTTGTTGGGACTTGCTACCACTGTTTTCTTCAAAATTATTATGAAAATAATGATTTTCCCATAATATTTTAATTAAATTCAACAGATAGAATTTTGACCTTTTTATGCTTATATTCTATTGTTATTATTGTACAATTCAATTTATCAACTGTCTATTATAATGTTTTGTTTTTCTTAAGCCCTTGTATGAATAATGCAATCTTTTTTTTAGTTTGGTCTCACTGTGTTTTTTATTCTGTTTTGAAGATGTATGTGCTTGAAAATATTTGGGCTTTTTTGGGTTTTTTTTAACCCAGAACAAGGTGAAATTTTGCAATTCAATCGATCACCATTAGAGATAAACTACCTTAATTTATTTATTTTTTAGTCCCAAAGCCTAATAATCTCATCTTGATTCTATGGCTAAATTGTGTCAACTTAGTCAAACTCAAACCTTTATGTAAGTTGGATTATTGTAAATTGGAAATACAGAAAGTTGCAATGTGACAAAAATTGAGATCAGTCAGCATTCACCAAACTTTGGTGTCACGCATAACAAAGTTGGTCTAAGCATTTGTCTTTTTATAGCCCTGTCTGTGCAATTAACATTAGCTGGGGAAAATGCAATGTTGATGTCTCTAATTTAATGCTGCTTGTAAATCCTTTTTACCAAGGGATACTGGCACTTTTCTTGTTTATTTTGTATATCAAACATATCACCCAATCTTAACAGAATTTGTCATGTTCATTACTTTACAACTCAGCGTTGTAGCATGTCTTTAATTTTCCGCTCATAATTTGCACTGTTTTTTGTGTGGCTACCACCAGCACACATCTGAAATCTCTTTTTCTGAAAACTTTCTGAATCAGGCATGTTTTTTGAGAAGGGAGAATCTCCTGTCACTTTTCTTCACCATAAGCATTTCAGTTCACATTTAAGTGATCCAATTTTTTAATGATGTTTGATCATATGTAGTGAATTTTAACAGCTTTGCCACCAGTGGTGTTTTCTATGAATGTCATGCTGTGTCATACAATTAAATTTTGAAAGATATGTATTAATTCTTAGTTAAAGTCCTATGAACAAGATTAATTTTTTAAGTGAAATAACAGCCAGCTAAGTTATTTTAGAAAATCTGATGGATGGATTTCTCGAGGTGGGGATTTCCCCCACACAGTTTTTGAGTGGTAATAAAACAATTTGTTTGTTTTTTTTTTTTTCATCAGAAAAATCTCAGCAGCCACCCTGCAAAATTCAATAGCTGTGGCTCATTGTAATTTAGTAAGGAATATGTTGTTTTTCTTTTATATTCTTTAATTTTTCTAACTTATTAATTTTGCGGTTAAGTTTTGAATTTAGTTGCATTGAAGTTAACTTTTTTTTTATTTCCTAACTTGTTTATGAAATACATGGTTGTTCCTTTTTATAAGTTTAATTTTGAGAATTGCTTTAACTTTATACTTTTTTTTTATAATAACTTAATGACTGGTGGATGATGATACATAGAATATTTTTTAGAAATATTATTCAGGCTGCTTTATGTTTGATCATTTCCTTTTTTTTTTATTTATATACATTTTACTGAAGAAAAAAAAACAAATGACCTTCAAACTATGCAATTGGAATAAATTTATTTTTTTATGAAAATATACTATCTTAACAGTTTCATTTGGGATTAGTAATACTGTAGTAAAAGTAATTATTTTTTAGTGAAAAAAATGTTAAATTCAGCTAAATGTTTTGAGAATAGAACTTAACTAGTTTATATTACTGTCCAGTTATCAGAAACATAAATGATTTAGTTTATATAAAATAGACAAAAGAAATTATGCTGTTACGCTTGCTGTTAATTAGGGAAAGGTTAAATACATAAAATCATGTTATCTTTTCAAAATAAATTTATTAATGACACATTAACTGCTAACAAGATAGCTGGGTTTAAAAAGACAATTCTTATCAGAATATTTGACTGTCCATATGAAAATATGCCATAAGTAGGAAACTACTTTTTGAATTTTTTTACACGAAAATTTTTCGCTTGTAACTCAAAAAGTAGTTTCCTACTTATGGCATATTTTCATATGGACGGTCACACATGTTGCACATTTCTGAATTCAATTTGGTTTGTGGAAATGAACATTTCAAATTGTTTTAAAATCATTCAACAAATCCAAGTAATGAGGGTATGAAACATTTAAAGTACAAGTTCATAAGGGGGCATTGTGCAATATAAGAAGTTGAAAGTTTTGAGCCATTTTTCTGCCTTGAAATTAATATAATAACAGTTAACAAAATGGGACATATGAAAGGTCATACTGCATTAAATCTAATATGATAGAAAATGTCTACATCATATTCTGCTCACTAGGTTACTGATAAATTGGGTGGTTTGGTGTTTTGTGTGTTTAACATTAGGAAAGGAATTACTAATGAAAGCCCAGTGTGGCTTACTAACTAAAGTCTATTGCTTTGTTCTTTCTATTTGTAAACTAATGCACTTCCTCTGTTTTTCATTATTTACTTTACAATTGTTTTTACAATCTGTACAGACAAGCCTTTGTATATTTCCACCCTTTTTAATTCGTAATTGTTTTTTTTTAATTTCAAACATTATTTGTATATTTAGTTGACTTGTATCATTTTGTTAATCAGCTACAGTTTTATCTTATGTTAAAGTCTGATTTTTCAACAAAAAAAAAATACATAAAAAATTAAATAAAAGGAAATAAAAATGAAAAAAACTACCATTTTGTTATATATATATTGTTTCAAAGCACTGTTAATGTGTTAAAAAATCTATATTTACAGTAAATTTTGAAAACAATTATCTTTCTCACTCATCCCAGTCCTTTTTTTTTTTGTTATTCTTGTATATTCTGTGGTGACAACATACATTCTTATCTAGGTATACACATACTAGAACAGGTATCTAAATAACACGACAGTTGCTAAGACACACAAGTTGAACCCAAGCACTGGAGAGCTCTGTTAAAAAGAAAGAAAGATTACTTCAACACATTTACTGGTACATGTAAATATTTTCTACTTTTATGTAGAATGCGGGCCGGTTCCTTAAACTACCGCCACCCTCCCCCCCCCCCCCCAATTTAGCTTACAGTTTTTTTTTGCTATACGTTTTTTAGGGTTGTAAATGAACTGAACCGCTAAAAAAAAATTCACGTATTACATTGTAAGACTACCATGTAAAAGACACATGACAAGAACCGCTGAGTGTTAAGATGACTTCCTGGTCATCAATCAGCTGTGTATGTTGACCTTTTAACATGGCAGGAAAATGGAACTTATTTAAGGTCCATTTTTTCCTTTAGTCGTTAAACTCCACCACATTGTGTTAGAAGTTGAAACTTACTGAATATCCTGGACCAGGTGGTCCGTGATGACCACCACCGTGACCCCCGTCTCCATGGGCGTCACCGTGCCCTCCGCCATGAGCGTCTCCATGCCCGCCTCCTCCATGGGCGTCTCCATGCCCACCTCCTCCATGGGCGTCTCCATGCCCACCTCCTCCATGGGCGTCACCGTGCCCACCTGCACTTGGCGCTTCATGTCCCCCCTGCAAAACATAATATGTATATTGCTATTGCATAACTACCATGAAACACAGTGCCGAACCTAGGGATTTGGGGGGTCCGGGGGCTTGGCCTCTTTGGGGGCCCCTGCATTTTGACATTCGACACCATGACATGAGATAATGTCCGGGGGTACTTTCGAATTTAGACCACCCTAGGTACGCCTCTGACGAAACATATATATATATATATTATAGATAGATGGATGGATGGATGGATGGATGGATGGATGGATGGATGGATGGATGGATGGATGGATGGATGGATGGATGGATGGATGGATGGATGGATGGATGGATGGATGGATGGATGGATGGATGGATGGATGGATGGATGGATGGATGGATGGATGGATGGATGGATGGATGGATGAATGGATGGATGGATGAATGATAGATAGATGATAGATGGATAGATGAGATGAATGAAGATAGATGAATGAGATGAATGAATGAATAGATGAATGAATGAATGAATGAATGAATGAGATGAAGAATGAGATAGAATAGATAGATAGATGAATGAATAGATGAATGAATGAATGAATGAATGAATGAATGAATGAATGAATAGATATGAATGAATGAATAGATGAATGAATGAATGAATGATGAATGAATAGATGAATGAATGAATGAATGAATAGATGAATGAATGAATGAATGAATAGATATGAATGAATGAATGAATGAATGAAATGAATGAATGATGAATGAATGAATGAATGAATGAATAGAGATGAATGAATGAATGAATGAATGAATGAATGAATGAATGAATAGAATAGATAGATGAATGAATGAATGAATGAATGAATGAATGATGAATGAATGAATGAATGAATGAATGAATGAATGAATGAATGAATGAATGAATGAATGAATGAATGAATGAATGAATGAATGAATAGATGAATGATATAGATGAATGAATGATAGATGAATGAATGAATGAATGAGATAGATAGATGAATGAATGATATGAATGAATGAATGAATGAATGAATAGATAGAATGAATGAATGAATGAATGAATGAATGAATGAATGAATGAATGAATGAATGAATGAATGAATGAATGAATAGATAGATGAATGAATGAATGAATGAATGAATAGATAGATGAATGAATAGATGAATAGATGAATGAGATGAATGAATGAGATGAATGAATGAATGAATGAATAGATAGATGAATGAATAGATGAGATAGATAGATGAAATGAATGAGATGAATAGATAGATAGATGAATGAATGAATGAATGAATGAATGAATAGAATGAGATAGATAGATAGATGAATGAATGAATGAATAGATGAATGAATGAATGAATGAATGAATATGAATGAATGAATGAATAGATGAATGAATGAATAGATGAATGAATGAATGAATGAATAGATAGATAGATAGATAGATGAATAGATAGATGAATAGATAGATAGATAGATAGATAGATGAAGAGATGAGATGATAATGAATAGATAGAATGAATGAATAGATAGATAGATGAGATGAATGAATGAATGAATGAATGAATGATAGATGAATGAATAGATAGATAGATGAATGAATGAATGAAGATGAATGAATGAATGAATAGATGAATGAATGAATGAATGAATAGATAGAGATGAATGAATGGATAGATGAGATGAGATGAGATGAGATAGATGAATATAGATGAATGAATGAATGATATGATAGATATGATAGATGAATGAATGATAGATAGATAGATAGATGAATGAATGAATAGATGAATGATGAATGAATAGATGAATGAATAGATGAATGAATGAATGAATAGATGAATAGAATAATAGATAGATAGAATAGAATGAATGAATGAATAGATGAATGAATGATAGATAGATAGATAGATAGATAGAATAGATGAATAGATAGATAGATAGATAGATAGATAGATAGATAAGATATGATAGATAAATGAATGAATGAATAGATAGATAGATAGATAGATAGATGATAGATAGATAGATAGATAGATGAATGAATGAATGAATGAATAGATAGATGAATGATAGATAGATGAATGAATGAATGATAGATAGATGAATGAATGAATGAAGATGAATAGAATGAATGAATAGATAGATGAATGAATGAATGAATGATGAATGAATGAATGAATGAATGAATAGAATAGATAGATAGATAGATAGATAGATAGATAGATAGATAGATAGATAGATAGATAGATAGATAGATAGATAGATAGATAGATAGATAGATAGATAGATAGAGATAGATGAGATAGATATAGATAGATGATAGATAGATAGAGATAGATAGATAGATAGATAGATAGATGATAGATAGATAGATAGATAGAGATAGATAGATAGATAGATAGATAGATAGATAGATGAATAGATAGATAGATAGATAGATAGATAGATAGATAGATAGATAGATAGATAGATAGATAGATAGATAGATAGATAGATAGATAGATAGATAGATAGATAGATAGATAGATAGATAGATAGATAGATATGATAGATAGATAGATAGATAGATAGATAGATAGATAGATAGATAGATAGATAGATAGATAGATAGATAGATAGATAGATAGATAGATAGATAGATAGATAGATAGATAGATAGATAGATAGATAGATAGATAGATAGATAGATAGATAGATAGATAGATAGATAGATAGATAGATAGATAGATAGATAGATAGATAGATAGATAGATAGATAGATAGATAGATAGATAGATAGATAGATAGATAGATAGATAGATAGATAGATAGATAGATAGATAGATAGATAGATAGATAGATAGATAGATAGATAGATAGATAGATAGATAGATAGATAGATAGATAGATAGATAGATAGATAGATAGATAGATAGATAGATAGATAGATAGATAGATAGATAGATAGATAGATAGATAGATAGATAGATAGATAGATGAATAGATAGATAGATAGATAGATAGATAGATAGATAGATGAATAGATAGATAGATAGATGAATGAGATAGATAGATGAATAGAGATAGATAGATAGATGAAGATAGATAGATAGATAGAAGAATAGATCAGATAGATAGATAGAGAATGAATAGATAGATAATGAATGAATGATAGATGAATGATAGATAGATAGATGAATGAATAGATAGATAGATATAGATAGATAGATGAATGATATGATAGATGAATGAATAGATGAATGAATGAGATAGATAGATAGATGAGATAGATGAATGAATAGATAGATAGATAGATAGATAGATAGATGAATGAATGAATGAATGAGATGAATGAATGAATGAATGAATAGATGAATGAATGAATGAATGAATATGAATGAATAGATAGATAGATGAATAGAATGAATAGAATAGATAGAATGAATGAATAGAATAGATAGATAGATAGATGAATGAATGAATGAATGAATAGAATAGATAGATAGATAGATGAATAGATAGATAGAAGATAGATAGATGAATAGATAGATAGATAGATATGAATGAATGAATAGATATGAATGAAGATAATGAATGAATGAATAGATAGATGAGATGGATGATGAATGAATGGATGAATGAATATAGATAGATAGATGGATGGATGAATGGATGGATGAATGAATGAATGGATGGATGGATGGATGGATGGATGGATGAATGGATGGATGGATGGATGGATGGATGGATGGATGGATGGATGGATGGATGCATACTGTATTTTAGTAGTCTGTATGAGTAGCTAACTTAATTTCAATTTCTTATGTTATTGGCTGTTGTTTTTTTTCAGGGTAAAGAGCTACTAACAAGATAACCACCATATGTTCATCATCTCTATGAACCAGCAAATTGTGTTTTATGCGGCAAGAACGCCAGGACTGAACATAAATCTCCCTACTTACTATAGGTCCACTTTATATAATCTTCATTACATGTGCTAGAAAAATAATCAAGTTGGCGGCTTTGAAAAAAAAAATTGAAGATACTATTTTATTGTGTTTTTTTTTCCCTTTAAGTTACACATCGTATCACATTATTCATAATGTTTAACATACGCGTTACAAAGTGTTGAAATTAAACTGTCGTAAATCACTGGATATTGTTTTTTTTTAAACAGAGGGGCGGGGGAGAGTTGATGTGGGGCAGCGGCGTAGCATGGGTATCGGCCGCCCAGGGCGGAAGACGATTTTGCCGCCCTCTCATTTAGGTATTTCAATTTAATCTATACATTTTTGTCGCCCCCCCCCTAAAAAGTAATAAAAAGTGCCGCCCGGCGCGGACCGCACCCACCGCCCCCTCCCCCCCCCCTAGGTACGCCACTGATGTGGGGGCTTAAACGTGGCCTTCGTGTCTTTTATGAAATGAAATTCTAAAACGCCATATTTAAATATTTCAATGTGCATATTTTTATTAGCATATTTCAATTGTATTTTTCAAAAAAAAAAAAAAAAAAGAATAACTATGACCAAAACATTTACGGTACCCAGGAATTATTTTTGTCTTTTACCAGTTTCAGAAGTTGTTTTATTTGTTTCGCTTTCATTAATTTAATAATTTGTTTGCGACCCTGCATAAAACTTGGGACCTATTTCTTTTTCAAAGCAAAAAACTTTCGAAATGAAAAAAAAAATATTATATTTATGGCCTACTCACATGTCCACTGTCATGTCCACCTGTTAAAACAAATAATAATAATCAACTTCTATTCTCGATTTAATACACTCATTTTTGTTTTGTTTTGTTTTTTTTTTGTTTTAGATTAAAAATTAGAGATGAAAATATGACATAAAAACTACAGAATAAAAAATAGAAATGGCATAATGACATTAATAATTAAATTGTCATTATGGTAATTAAAATTAACCTTATTAAAATTCATAAACGAAATTGTTGGTTTTTACAGTGTATGCCTAGTATATGCTTTTTACAATGAATCCACAAAGAAAATTATTTGAAAGAAATATTGTCTCCTATATAAGAACCTCTTTATAGTAGGCACAGCCCCGTAGCCAAGGGGGGGGGCACTGGGGGGCCGTGCCCCACGCTAGGTGTGGAGTGCCCCCTGCTTAAAAAGAAGAAAAAGAGGGGAAAAATAAAGAAAAAGTAACTAAAATGAGAAAGTACCCCCTTGCTGGGTATTGGTGCCCCCCTGCTTACTTTGACCTGGCTACGGCCCTGAGTAGGCATAAAACGCCTTAAAATATAATGTATTGGGAAATGTACGCTTAAAGTGACCTCCACCTGTCTGAGTTTGTCAAGGGAGCTAAGATTTTTTTTTTTTGCCGTAACCCTGGTCGTATTACACTATTCTTAAACCAGAAGTGGATTTATAGGGCTCCGCCAAAAAACGTTTCACACTTTCATTGTGTTCTTCTGCGTCCTGGGCCCCACCTGATCTTAACCCGCTTATGCCCTAGGCGTGTGGTCTTTGTAGTCCCTGTAAGGATGAGCAGGCACGCCGAGAGGGGGGGGCAGGGGGTCATTGCCGTGGGGCCGCATCTGTAAGGGGGCCCGGCCGCCCCAACCATGTCAATTTTCTCACGACTCATTGTTTATTAAGGGGCCCGCAATGATGTCCTGTCCTGGGGCCCTTGTTGGCTCTCGGCGCCCCTGAGGATGAGATGTTTACCTCTTAGATCCTCTGTAGTGCCCTTCTTTCATCCGCACCATAAACGATAGCGCAACGGCCATATAGGCACCACGGGATAAATGAGCTGAAAATTGTCCTTGGCTCTCACTGGAGCTCGAACATGAGGACCTTCAGGTCTTCATTAGCCCTTAACCACCCGTCCATTTAATAATTAAAAATAATGTCATGCTACATACACAGGCCCAGTGCCGTTATTGTTTGTTTGTTTTTGTGGGCCCCCTGACAGAAACTATAGCGAAAAAGTACCTGAAGTGGTCCCTACTGCATAACACTGGCAGTTGGGTTGGGGGGGGGGGCTAAGTAGCGTGGCCTATCCATAAAAACTGTTCTGCAAAGTCCTATGAATTGTCAACCTACCCGAAGATAAACACTGTAGAACAAGCTGAGACACAACCAGCACTACCAAGACTTTGGTCATCATTTTCCAACTTGGCACCAACTGCAGGCGCAGTAGGAAGAATTAGTTGTTTTAAAAGGGGAAAAAAATAAAATGTTAGGCCTTTTTTTTATTTCAAAGTTATATATGAATTAATCTTTACTTTTGTAATAATATTAACACGCAGACAACTACAGATTTAGTGGCAAACAAAACTGATCAAAAAATGATAGAAATCTGCAAGTCATTAGGATAAATAATGTACATTTTATTGGTGAATTCCATTAAAAAGAATCGCGCATGTTTTTATTTAAGTTGCTGTTTTTCATATAAGTTATTATTCAAAAACCCAACATGTTCCTTCTATGAGGAAACTATAAAACCTGTTTAAGGGACTGCAATATTTGGTGAGTTATAGTTTATCTTAAAAAAAAATAATTTTGCACATTTCATTGTTGATTCTTACCTGGCAAACAAGACTTGCTGTGAGACAATCACTGCCAGGTGCCCGTTGCCTTTTTATATTGGCTCCTACCCCCCCCCCCTAACCGTAGAGGCGTAGACTGTAGCCTTCTTCCCTGACCAGAATATTTTATCTCGTGTACGTCAAGCTGTCAGGGGGACGGGAAGTTGGTCGTTTGTCATTCTTTTATTTTTAGACACGGCAAGGAAACACTTATTGTGGAAATAAGATAAAATAATTATTTTTTTTTTTAAATTGAGTCGGCACTTTGCCGATTCTTAGGGACAGCATGTTCACTACTTTAAAACTATAATACTCACATCTTATGTACAGTTGACAGAAAATCGAGAAGATATTCTATCAGTTTGTATAAGTTGTATTTTTTTAATCAATTTTCCCCCAGTCCCAACTCAAATTTAACATCGGTAGCATGACAGAGGGGGGGGGGGGGATAAAGCAGATAAAATAATCAACTGTCTGATGCTACTCTCTTATTTTTTTTTTTCCTTTCTAAAAAATGCCTAGATGGAGGAAATAGTTTGTATAAATCGACTGCAAAAAGCAGGAAGAGGAAAGATGTTTTGTATAATTCAAAAACTGCATGTTTTTATAATGGTTAAGTGAAAAAAAAAAAGATAGGAAAGAAAAACCATTAACATTTCTGTTATGTTTGCTAATATATCCCAGCCGGGGATGAAATCATAGAATGGGAGGGGGGGGGGGGGAGGTCCATTGATGAATTAAAAAAAAATAGCGGGGAGAACGTTATTCTGTAAAATGTAAATAAATGCACTAAGTAAAATATGACCTTAGAATATGTTTATATGGCATGAAATACGCCAAAACGTCGTAAAATAGCTGAAATATGCATTTCTATGACACATGGACTTGGCACTATTGTGTTCAGACTACGTGCACATTTATTTTATATTATAAAAAAAAAAATATTTTTCATGAAAATCCGAGCCCCCGTGTATTTTTATTTGTTTTTATGTTGCAGAGCGTACCACTAGCTACCTATAAGTATCGCTTTTTAATAATTGACTATCTAGCCTGCTACATTCTATAGATATGACTAATGGGACGATTTGATGTTACTCTTCTTTGATCCACCACAATATCTGAGAGTGCATTGATCATGGAGGCACCACATGAGACAAACGTTAGTGAATATCACAATGCACACACACTTCCAAAACTCATGTCAGGTACCCACATTTGGACTTTGAACTTTCACCAGAACCTGATGTCCAAAGTCGATATCCGCCATCCCCCTGGATTCCCCCCCCCCACAATGCAATGGTTTAAATTTGTGATATTTTTTCTTCATCATACAATTTCATGCTATATTTTATGTTGTTTTTTTTTAAAGAAAGTATTTGGTTGTGTTTTTATTTAGTTCCACTCAGATTGTAAATATTACTGTCCATACAAGTTACAAATAAAAATGCACCAATCTGAATCAAACAGCTCCTCTTTGATAAAGGATTTTGAACTTTCGCTCATTAACTAACAAATGATTAACCAATAGGATAAATATCAGCCAATCAGTTTATTTTTTAAAAAATATCAATTAAAAAAATACAATTCTTATTTTGTATTTCAAAGGTTTTTTTTTTTATATAGCAAAAGAATATCAATGATATGATCAAATGCAGTGTTACTCACTGTGTTCTACAAGCAAGAAAAAAAATGATGTAAAAATCCAAGGGTAGCTTATTACATGCCTGGGAGTTTTTCCCCTCAGTGCTGAGTTAACAGAAATGTTCCCATTTCATTGCTCTCTTCATTTTGAACAGATTTTCTACCCCCTGCTTACACTAGATATATTGTAGGTGTTATGCAGAAAAGAAAACAAAATTGCCACAGTTTAGTGTTCCATGAACTCAAAAAGGTTGAGAACAACTGATCTGATTGGGTGCTACTGGGTGTTTGTTAAACAGTGTTGGTGTTTCCCAACAGTACATCTTACTTTTAAAAAAAAAAAAGACAAACAATTATTAACAATGAGATGGATAATAATTATTTACTGGAGCAAAAATTATCAAAGCGTTTATCACATTACAAGTAGTCCTTTATATAAATTAATAAACAATAAAAAAAGACAGGACAAAACAATTACTGTAATAAAAAAAAAATCTGAGATATAAAGCAGATCTATGACTTGTGTCTTTAGTTTAAGATTTTTTATTTATTGAACCACATTTTGTTTTAAAACTAATAAAACTAACGAAAGCAAGATTCTGTCAGTTTACAAAGACAATAGATGTTAGTACAAATATATATCCCTTGTCAAAATACTGCATATTTACAATTCTGAACTAGTTGACAAAGAAACACAAAGAAATTGATATTAAAGTTATAAAGTTCTAACAATATCAATTGAATAAAATAAATATCATTTATTTTTAACAAAATAGCAACAGAAAGTAATATTCTCATTGAAAAAAATAAAACCCCATTTACTGCATGAATAGTAAACATTCTCTAATATTCTTCTACTACAAAATGTTAAAGTCAATTCTTAAGAGTCCACTGTACATAATAAATGTAGCACTCATGATTTCTCAGATTGAATCCTCAGTTAATGAGCAGCCTTCTGTTTGTTGTATGACATCATCAGTTTCTTGATTTCACCAATGGCTTGCCCAGGGTTCAATCCCTGATAAAAAAAAAAGGCAATATGTAAACTTACTTAGGCTATTTAAAATGTTATGAAAAATTTGAATTTTTTTTCTCTACAGCTGAACGACTGCTATTTACTATAAGATGTAAATACACTATTGAGAATAGTAAAAATAAAACGATAATAACTTTTCTATACTTAAATTAAGAATAATTAACAAAAAAAAAAATAAAAAAATAAATGCATTTTGTTCATAACAAGAGTTCGAACCTTAGGACAGGTTTTAGTGCAGTTCATGATGGTATGACATCTGTACACAGAGTAGCCATCTTCCAACTGTGCCAGACGTTCTTCGGTAAAGTCATCACGAGAATCAACCATCCATCTGAGATCAACACAAATTGAATCAAACAGGCATTTAGATTTTTATTCTATAAGCAAAAAATAGATGTAAGTGTATTTTTCCTGCTGAAGCCATTAGAATTTCTTTCATTGTTATTGGAACTGATGACTTAAAAAATAAAGGAGTTGTCTGACACCAGATATGATATATCAATAAGACTCAATAATGGACAAAGCTTTAGACCAGCCATTAGAAATAAAGCTTTAAAGAAATAAACATTTAACATTTATCTCACAATAACATTTAGAATTATTCGTACCTCTTCTTTAGAAGTACGACTTTTCCGAAAGATTGCCATAGACAAAATTTTACTAAGGAAATGATGACAGAAATAAATGCTATCAAATTCTTCTCTGGTCTATATTTATTTTAAATAGCAAGTGTGCTTGAGTAAAATTCAAATGCAACTCAGTGATCAAAAAATCTGGAACAATCTTGTCAGCATTTAAAAAAACTAATTTCATGATTTATGAAAAATAATTTAAATTACCTATAAGCTTGCATAAGGACAGCGGGTCCAAGGTATTTGTCTGAATTCCACCAGTAACTTGGGCAAGAAGTACTACAGCATGCACACAAAATACATTCATAGAGTCCATCCTTGAAAAGGAAAATGTAAAATGTATGATTAAAAAATTATGATAGGTATAGGAACTATTATGCCAGAAACTAGTTATATTTATCTCATAGAAAATTATATTTATTCAAACACACCAATTGATACTCTTCCAATTCAAGCCAACAGGATAAGATCATAAATAACCATATGCAACATTCAAATGATAGAACAATGAATGCATAATTACAGACGTAGATAAAACTGCCAGCAAACCTACCAATTTGGCTCTATCTTCCACAGACTGTAAGTAAGATTGTTTACCAATGTCAGAATCTTTCAAATCCTTCTTCTTCAAATAAGGTTCAATGGAACGATACTGAGCATAAAAGTTGCTCATGTCCTGGAGATTACAGCAAACACATTTTAAAACCCTGACAGCATATATATATATATAGTACCTGGCAATACAAGAAAAACAAAAACTGGATAACTATTAAAACAAAAAATGCTTACTGGAACCAAATCCTTGACCACATACATGTGAGGTAAAGGATAAATTTTCACTGCTTTACTTGGGCTGTCATTGATTTTACTGAGGAAAAAACATGAGACAATTAATAATACTTCAAAAATAAATACATATAAAGAATCATTTTAAATGTGAACTGAAATATTTTGAAAGCTAACTAAATTTAATGAAAGAGCAACTTCTGTTTAATTTAACTATCAGCATTATGGTTTTATTTTGGTTTTTTTTAATGAGTTTAGAATGACATGATCTAATAGCCAAAAATGTACATTTTGAAAGGCATGAATTTTTTTAAGGAAGTTTTTAAAATGTATAAATATCTAAAACTCAGTCTGATGCATATAATGTAGCTAATGTTGCATTCAGCAAAATTACGATTTTTTTTAAACTCAACTATTTTCTCTTCTGAAGTTTCAAAAAGTTTTCTCTAGATCAATTACACTGACATGGATGTAATCAGGTTAAATAGTAAAGATTTTTAAAAAATCATTGGCTTTTAATAATTGACACTTTGAATCGAATTCATTGATTAACTTACTAAATGCAGGCCAAAGTGTTGGTGCCATCAATATTCATGGCACATGATCCACAGATTCCTTCACGGCAAGACCTTCTAAAGGTTAATGTTGCATCCTGCTCATTCTTGATTTTAATCAGGCCATCTAGCACCATAGGGCCACAACTATGGAGAGAATTAAAAAAAAATTGAAATTTTAAAAACTGGCTGTACCCATATAGACTACTGTATAGAGATAGACTATTGTTCAGCATTGATACATTTTTTTTTTTAATGTTATGAAAGAAATTAAAATCTAATTATTTATTTCTTTTCCATACAACGAACTAATGGTAAATCATTTTAATTTAAGAAAAAGTTTTAAAAAATTGCCAAAGAGATTTATTTTGGTGATTGTTTCTTTTCACTAAAACAAAAGAATAAATTATTTAAAAAAAAAACTGTGAGAGGGTAGACAGCATGAGAATCAAGTACCTTAGCCAATCAGCCACCATATTATGCTGAAATGATGATGTTTTTATTTTATTAAAGATTGCTAGATTATTTAGCACCTGCACTTGACTTGGTGTAAGTCTTAAAAATATAATCTTTTTTAATTTACAAAAAAGTACTATTTAATTTAAAAATGAAATAATGTGATAGTTGAGATCTTTGCCTGGAAATTTTGCACATTTCCTTTCTTTATATTAGATAGACTATTAAAAAGAACTTTATTTATGAAATTACTTAAGACAAATGCGACTATTCTCATCATCAGTGAATTTTCAATCATTACTATTGATTACTTTTGACGATTTTAAAATGCTATCTGTTGTAATAAAAAACAATAATTTGAATGATAATATGTTATTGTTACTTTTTAATCTTTAAAACTTTTACGTGTCATAATAAAAACCACATCAACTATTTAAAACTGTAGGCAAATATCCAATGTAGACACTGGCTAAAACCATGATTAATATCAGGAAACAGTATTCTCGATTCTTATTTTTGATCTAACACAGACAGAAAGATTTGAGATCGCTATTATTCTTATAAAATAAACTGTACTGTAACAGATTTTTCTTTTAAGTCTATGAACCACTTAAAAATGGTGCCAATCTTACAACCCCATCATAGACAAAATAGCAATGGCAATAAGGCCCAATGGGAGACATTCATATGTCCTCAGCACAAACCCACAATTCCTCAACTAATATCAGGTACCGATTTAAGATGGCTGGATTTATGTAATTTCACTAGGAACTTTATAAAAGTTCAGAATCTCAGTGAGGATCAAAACTGGGACATACAGGTCGACAATTGAACACCTACACCACACAGCTATTCACCCAACAATTATAACAAGAGATTTTAAATGAAAAAAAAACAAACAAAATTTGGTTCTACTATTAGAGGTTGAAGCATCAAAATTTAGAAATAATAAAAAGCGGAGTCTAATGGTGCGTGTCGGTGCTTTGATAGTTTAACATGAAACAAAAAAATCAGTTTATCATATTTTTTTCTCTCTATTGCTCTTTATTGGAGCCTTGCGTATCTAAATCTCCATTTTGAATGAAAGTAAAAAAAAATATGACCTAAAGCAAAATGCTAAAAAATACAATCTAACAAAAAAAAATGTAGAAAGTACAACAACAACAACTATTCTGTCACATCAGGGATAATAAGATTTACTCATTGAGATCCACATGGTAAGTCTGAAGTTTTGGTTTATCTCCTGGTTTATCTGGATTCTGTAAATAAACAAAAAATAATTTTTGAGATGAATGAAATTATAGCATTTCGAAAGTCTGTAATGAAAAAAAAATTTAATTACTCAAAAATCAACATTTAAAAGAAAATAAATCTGTAATGTCTAAAAGGTACAATCCAGGTTAAAAATGATTTTTGTTTAACAATCGAATCTCAAACAGCTAAAGGTCCTGATAGTGAATAACTTACCCATCTGTAAATTTCAAATCTCTTCAGATTTTCCTTGGTTTTTGCTGAAGGTGCTGATGCTGTTTGAGCAGATCTAGTCTAAAAATTAAATAGTATTATGATCAATAAAGATTCTAAGCCTAACAAATAACACTGTCTGTGATATGTAAATACATTTTCAAGACAATACTATTAAAAGAATTTAAGCCCAGCTTAACTCCATATTGTGAGCCACATAATGCAGCTCAAGCTACCTTCATTTTTAGACAGCAAGCACCCACTTCCTGCTCTGACAAACTGATGGTGGTTAATAAATATCTAATTTAACATTAGAATATTTAAAACTAAATTTTTATTTTCAATAAAACAAATCCAAGTAAAAAAATTTTAATCTAAAAACAGCATTTCAATCTGATTTTTTAGATTAAATTTTGCAGATGTTATTTGTCAGTTTTTTTTTACCACAAGAAAACCCCATAGGGATTTTTCTGATCAAACCTCAAAAAGCATATAGTTTTTTGTTTTTTTTTGGGTCTATTTCACTGTAATGTAAATATGACGATAAGAAATATATTCTAGTACACACGATAGACTATTAATTTTGCACTATTGATTTTTTAACACTTAATCTACCATACCGCTGATCATCCGCTCGTTAC
Source organism: Bulinus truncatus (assembly GCA_021962125.1). Lineage (NCBI taxonomy): Eukaryota > Metazoa > Mollusca > Gastropoda > Planorbidae > Bulinus > Bulinus truncatus. The sequence continues at coordinate 5,165,097 of JAGDYQ010000024.1, forward strand.
GATTTTTCCCATACCGTTGATGTTTACATAGCATGGAATCAAATCATAATGCAATGTCAAAATTTAATAATAATGCAAATTTCCGGAAGTATGTTGGTTTTATTATTAATGCTTGTCGAGTATTTTAGCTAAATTGATTTTGTGATAGTTGTTTACAATGTATAAAATGTTAATCTTAGTGATTTGAAAAGTTATTAAAAATTATCAGAATTTATTTATTTTTACAAATTTTACTATTTATTTGATGATCTTGAATGATATACAGATTAGAACTTTATTTAATATTGAATCAGCTGAGATATTGGGTGATGAAAGCAGTACAGAGATGATGATTGGGATATCGATAACAACTAAAGACTCTCAGACACTGACTTAAATTTTGACACATTTTTTTGTTCCTGTATTTTTTTTTTTTTTAGAATTCAACCTATCTTATTCATATAAAATATTTTTCTTATAAATCTACAATCAATTTTGTCTCTCTCTTGAAAATTTTAAGTTAATTGATCATTAATTTTTTTTTAATGAATTTTTAAAAGCAGTTGGGGCCCCAAAAAAAAAAAAGTTGGGAGGCAGGAAATGAAATTCTAGGTGAAAGTTGGTAGATGTGTTAATGTAGATTATGTTAATGCGGGGGACCCAGGCCAGGTAGGAAAATACGGGGGGGGGGGGGGAGGAATTGAAATTTCAAGTTTTATGTTTGTTTAGACTGGGTGGACTAGACCACAATGAATTCTTAATGTTTAACCTTAAAGTGCTTAAAATTTAAGCATAAAAAATGTGTTTAAATTGTTTAAATGGACTATTTTAACTGAATAGCACAATACAGGGATTTGGGAAATAAGTATTATTTAAATTTGAAATGGGGGAAAATGTCTAGCTGCTTTAATGGGGGGAGGGGCTCTGAAATACTTTTGTTTGGAAGATGCAAACATATTAATATTGTTATTCATATTTTAAGGCTTAAAGGCTTAAGCATTGTTAGTGATTGTTACATAAAACTAGAGCACTTAGACTTAGTATTTATGTTGTTAAAGTCACTCAAGGTTCATCTTCAAGACTATCAATTCAAATCTGACTCAAAGAAGTATACCAATGCTATATGTTTAAATATCCACCAATATATGTATTTCTTTTATAATTTTTGATTCTTCATTTTTGTGTAAATATTTAGTTGTGTAACTTACTAATATGTATGGTATATGACAGCAATGTCAAGGACGTGAATCTCAAAATGACACTGAAGGTGACACAGATGTTATATAATTTAAATGAACTAAATAATATGTTCCAAAACAGTAAGAGTTTGAAATTCATACAATGTAATTAGGGCCAATAAATTCACCTGAATAAGCTGTATTAGAGCCTTGGTGCCTGGCGAAAACTTTATTATTGACTTGCAGGTTGCCATGTTTGTTTCCGTGAATAGGTCAAACAGCCAGTTTTTTTTAACAATTTCGAAAAAAAAAACAAACTCAGCCTGCCTGGTATAATCATTGGTTATAAAAATTTTCAACTGGGCTTCCGCTGTAAATAATGGCGGTGTAATCAAACAGTAACCTGTCACCGAACTTGTATTTCAAATAACATTAGCTGATTAATACTGTAAGAAAATCAAGCTAGAAATATTATGCTATCTCAGATCTCAGCAAAAATAGGCTTTAAATTTTAACTTGTTTTATTATTTATATATTCAACTAAATAGTAATATTTATATATATATTGTTTTAACTTGAACTCATACCTGTACAAGTTGCAACCTGTTTGATAATTAACTTATTATTTTGACAAAATACTACTTATCTTAAATATAACTATAATAAGTCAAAAGAATATTGAATAATGAGGTTACGACAGTCTGCCCAAGGATATTTGGTTATTTCACATCTAAATGTAAAGGTTTTAGACTTAAGTCAGTCTTAGTTTGGACTCAGTGTGTACTTAGTACCAAACGAAATTGACAGTAAAATTAATAAAAATTCTAAGTTACTTAAAACGAAAATTGTCTTTACCATTATTTCGTTGTATTTTATGTTATTTGGATGTGGTCAGTAGCACATGTGACATCACAGTGTTAACTTCTAAGTACAATGAAATATAGATAAAGAAAAGTGATCTGCATGAAGCTGGAGCCAATAACTTGAATAAGATATAATTGAAGTCAATCTTACTGCACATGTCTGAGCCTGAGGTTTAAATCAACAAAGTGATTATTAGTTTTCTAATTTTGGCAAATTACACTTATTTTTTTTACCTATTGTTTGTGACCAAACATTTTTTGAAAGACACATAAATTGAGTACATTGTGTTTGCATCATATAGGAAGCTATAGACATTTAGCAAGTCTAGACATAGTAAACACGGTACTAGCACATAAAAAAAGCAACTCTGGAGTAAGAGTCTCTGCAAATGATATGACAAATTATGTCCCAGTAACTTAGAGTAACTGTACAATCACTATTTTTAAGAGATTTTTTTAGTCCTATAAACAAAGTACATTATAGAGCATACAAGTTGGCAGGCAGAAAAAAAGAACTCAAAAAATATTGCACGTTTGGTTCAATATAAATTGGGATATGGCCTCAAAACTTAATCTGGTATTAACTGTATTCACTTAACGTGTTGTAATTTATGAAAGCTATATACCATTTCAAACATTATTCCAAGTAATTTTATAATATTGCACATTTATATCATTTATTTAAAAAAAATTAGAATCTTCAGCTGAATATTGTTTTTATTTTTTACCCCCTCTTGTTAAATCAGCTGGCAGTATTTTTGCTCAAAATCAAACAAGGTTATTAATCAGTGTAGATTTTGCAGAAAAGAATGAATTTTAATTTGATAACAAAAGGCTATAGATAATTTGAGGCTAATATACATGGTAATTTATGTGTCAGTATTAAAAATAAAGTTTAGTAAATATGTTTATTACAATAATTCCTATTTTCTTATAATAAATGTCATTATTAATTTTTTTTTATTGCTCTGAATTGACCTATGTTTATATTTTATCTAAATATATTTCACAGAATGTACCAAAAATGCCACCACCAGCTTCTATTACAGTTGTATCTGAATACGAAGATTTAAATGTGAAAAATTTGAAAGACAAGGGGATACCTGACTCAAATGTGGATAGTTTATTATTTTCAGAGTTTTCAAATAACTGCAAACCCATTGCTGTGCTACAGAAGAAGTCCATAATGCCTTCACATTTAAATCTACAAAAAATGTCAAATTCAAAAGATCTGTATGATGACATTAAGACAAAAAACAAAATTCCTACTCCATATGCATGGAGCCCTAGTCTGTCAAAGTCGTTAAATCCATCTATCAACATTACACCTGAAAAGCCTTCTAATGATTTCAAAAAGTTTTTTGACAGAGACAGTTTTGAATCTCAGGTTTTAAAGAAAATTCCACAGCCTGAAGCATGGAGTCCAGGTATGCTGTTACATGCCAACCCATCTTTGTTAATTACCCCAGAGAAACCCTTGACAAAAAAAGTTGATCATAGCTCTCCAGATTATAAAAATTCACTTTTTATCATGAGAGTAGTTGATCAAAAACAGAATGTGAAGGACAAGGAAAAGGCTGTAAAAAATAAGGAAAAACAGTGTGTAAGGTTTGACTTACCCTCAGCATCCTCTGAGGAAGAAACACTGGATGAGTTCTCTACTCCTGAATCACCTATTACTTTAAAAGGCTCTAATATACAAAACTCCTCAAGTCCAGTTTGGAAACCCTTTAGTCTACAAAAAAGCTACAATCCAAATGATTATTCTGATGAATCTATGTTAGACGAATCAACTCTGAGCATGTCAGAGAATTATTTTAATGATGCCACATTAATTCCCCAGAATGTTATTGCCTCTTCAGAGATAAAAGGCATTAAGACTGACTTATCTAATAATTCTCAACAGCCATTAACAGGTAGTATTTCCAAAAGTTTCGCATCATATAGTACTGTTGATCAGTGCAACAGAACATGCAACTCATCAAAACTCACAAAAGTTTCTTCAGATAATGCTATCAAAAGTACTGCATCTCTTGGCAAGTCTGATAACAGCAATAAAAAAAAAGTACAACCTCAACTGCAGAAGGATAAATTGACATTGTTTCGGTCAGCATCTGAACCAGTTGTAAGCGTTTTAAGGGAAGATAAAAATGAACATATTTCTTCAGTGTACTCATTTCCATTCAATTCAGTGGATAGAAATTCTGAATATGAACACATATTTGCACGACCTGAATTTAACACTACACTGAAAATACGTAGTGAACTTGACAACATGTCCCATCAAGAGGTGGATGCAGTAAAAGCTTTAGAAACAGCACTTGCAAATTCGGAATCCAAAAGAACAGAGATAAATGAAAAGGTGAAAAAAAAACGTAATTGTGCAATTTTTTAATTAAAATTTTGGGTTTATATATTTATGATTTAAAAAGTTTCATGATTTAAAAGCTTTATTTTAAAAATGTTACTTTGGAATATCTTTACCACAGTTTTTAAAACAAATTCTTTTGTTGCAATTATGTTTCTTCTCTGTAGGCGGCCTCCTGCACTAATCGCACATCGAAACAATTTTGGGATCTTGTAGACATTGATCCTTCTGTGGAAACTTTATGTGAACGTGTTGTGCGAATGAGAACTAGCAAAATTCCCACAAAAACAAAATTTGTTAAGGTGGACAAAGTAAGTTACAGATCAAGTTGATCTTTACAGTGATACTTTAAATATTTTTAAATTATAAGAAAATTTCGTTATCATTTTTAATCAGATAATTGAGTGTTATGTTACAAAAAAAATAATAATCTTAAACATTTACAGAAGGTTAAAAAAAAGCCCATTGCTAATCATTTTTTATTTTGTTTTTGTAATTCTGATGATAAAACAGAAAATAGAAGAGAAAGCCCCAGATTTGATGGAGTTCTTCACATCTGATCTTCAGAAAGAGACTCCTGACCTAAGCATGCCTGGAATGACACAGATATCTCCTAAACTTGCCATAGCTCCTCATGAAAAAGCTTTTGATTTGTATTGTCACAATCGCATGTGGTTAGGCCTGAGTGATTTCTAGATTACCAAACTGACTCGTTATTAGTGGTAATTTTTTTTTTTAAACAGTATATTGAAACTGTATGGTCATCATTATAAAACATATAACTGTCTTAAGTTGAATCTTCGGATGAAAATTTACTTATATTATACACACTTTAGAAAATAGTGCTAAAAAATAAATTATATATATTGAACCACTTAATTCTCAAGTTATCAATTTAATTATAAACTTATTGTGAAAATATTATTCAAAAACATTGCTGCTATATAATTATTTAATGAATACTGACATTTATGACTTTTTTTTCTGCTAAGTCTTTTATCATATATCTTTGTTTACTAATTTAAATAAATTGATAAAAAGTATTGGTATGTGAACTTATTTTTTTAAAATCCCTTGTTGCCTTTCAAAATACATGTATTAATGTGTACATTAATAAGTTTACATAGTGCATTACTATTTTGACAGAATACATTACAAAAATATTCAGGAAAAATCTGTTTAAACATGTTTTTGTAAATTTATTAATGTTTGTTTACTTTAAATAATATAGAGAGAATTGAGTTCTGAAATTTTGATAAAGGCTGTGTTTTTTTTTTGTAACATATGTTTTATTGATATAACAATACAATTGGCTGAAAGTGTTAAAATTTAGTCTGTTATAAATTTAATTAAAATGTTACATGTATTTTTTTTTTGTTTTTCTTATGAAATCAGAGTGAATGCTTATTATATATCATCTCTGATGTTTTTATTTTTTACATTTTATAAATGGATCTTATTTCAAAAAATTATTTTTTAAATTAGTGTTGTTGAGTACATGATATAGAGTTCCTTAGCTTTGTTTTTTAATGCTAAACATTGGCTTTGACCTAAAACGAAAAGCTGTTCATGAAGCAACTGTCCAAGTTGTTATATACATGTTCTTCAGTATTATTGAATAGACTGTTTTGACTGCCACAGCATTTAGGTTTTGTTGAAAGAATATTTTTATGCCAGGGTGGTGTGCAGAGGTCTTGTGCTGTCACCTATGTAGGCAGTAGGGCTATCATACCCACTTAACACGGGGTGTCATTTTCTTTAAAATAACTTGCATTTATTTGCACTTCTAGAGGGAGGAAAAATTGTGTCAAATGTTTATGTACTATTAATATTTTATGTGATGTTAAGGGCCCAATTCAGTGTCTTTAAGATGAAGCATATGGATTTTATAAAGCTGGGGTGCAAAACTTTTAACAAATGACTGCCTCGTGGAATACTTTTTCTTGATAGGGTGGCTGCCAGACTGCCTTATCTCTTTATGAAGAGATATTTATTCTTTCATGGCTGCCATTTATCTCTCTTCTATGGCTGCAAGCAGGTTATGCACACCATGTAAAGAATATTTTTTCTGCTCCCACACTACTTTTTCACCCACCTTAAAAATAAAAAGGTGTTAATGCTTAACTACATCATAATCAACAGATATCATTACAATTCCCCCCCCCCCCCCGCCCCTTCCAGCCATATGCATATTCTTTTTATACCTTTTGCCAAGCAGTTATGTATTGGTAACTGTTTATCACAAGCCAGATGTACCTTGTTTTAATTAAGTCTAATCTAACTTCAGTTTTAATTACACTATTTTATTATTGACAGACATTCATTCCCTCCCCTTAGCTAGACCAATAACTACACATGTGCTGCACACATAAAAATATTTCAATTATATTAAAATATAAGGAAGTTTAATTAAACCAGACTAGACGACATAAACTGGCCCACAAACAAAAACAAATTTTGATCCACCTTTAGGGACAAGTCATTAAGCCATACATATGGAGTAAAACACACATAGCCTACAGGGCTTATCTAAGATTTCACATCTCACCCTCACTGTATATGTGTATTTCTTGATAATTTATTTTTTGATGAGCCTGTTATTTTAAGCAGGACAATAGCGTTCACCTGTTTCAGTGAACATTTGCAGTGCCCTGTAATATGTTTTATATTTACTCTGTACAGTGCTTCACAAAAAAAAAACCCTGTCTGCTATTAATAAAATTCAATTTAAGTGTTTTATAAAGGTTCAAATATATGCCCGATATGTTTTGAAAGATAACTTTAGGAAGGGCCCTAATGGTTGTGTGCCCCTTTGACGAGCTGAGTTTATGTGGCTAATGGTTAATCCAGTCCTGTTTATAAATCTTTACCATGTAATCATTCCTTTCTTTGTATTTATATAAACAAAACTTACGAAACAGCTTACAATACTTGAATTATTTTAAAATGTGAGGACTTCGTAAAATTATTTTAGGTTCAGTGGTGTAAATCGCGCGAGTGTCGACCTGAGGGTCCTGGGTTCGATCCCCAAGGTAATTTTTCAGATCGTGGGGAAATTTCCCTCTATCTCCCGTGGTGCCTCCATGGCTACTGCGCTACCGGCAATGATGGGGATAAAATAATTGCACTGCGAAAAAAAAGTTCCATTAGTGGTGTATAAGATCCAGGAGATAAACATCCCATCCTTACTGAGTCTTTACAAAGACATTTTAAAATGATAGTATTTCTCCTTAGTAACCTGTTCTTACCATTTTAAATTCACGGCATTTCTCCTTAGTAACCTGTTTTTACCATTTTAAAATGTAAACACTAATCATGCTGTTGGGGAATAAAAAAAACGAAGGCCAAATAATAATATAATCATGTATATATATATATATATATATCTAATATATAAGGATGTCTATGGAGATATTTTATGGCCGTTAGGCTAATTTGCCTGACATGGACCTTCTTATTACCAGATTGTAAAGAAATCGATTCTTCGGCAGTGAGGGGGGGGGGCATAAGAACAGTTCTAGACATCTGTGGACATAGGGAGGATGGTTGAAATAACATAATCTGGGGGTGGGGGGATATTTGGTTGCCTTCCTTATGTCTGTCTTTATGAACTCAACTATGAAGGAATACAAATATACTTTTCGTGTCTCTGTGGACTAGGCTATGAGGGAAGGCTAGTCCACATGTTATTTCTTTATGGACTAGGCTATGAGGGAAGGGTAGTTCACATATTGTGTGTTTGTTGACTCGGTTATGAAGGAAGGGTAGTTCACATATTGTGTTTTTTTGACTCGGTTATGAAGGAAGGCTAGTTCACATATTATGTTTGTTTACTCGGATATGAAGGAAGGGTAGTTCACATATTGTGTTTGTTGACTCGGTTATGAAGGAAGGGTAGTTCACATATTGTGTTTGTTGACTCGGTTATGAAGGAAGGGTAATTCACATATTGTGTTTGTTGACTCGGTTATGAAGGAAGGGTAGTACACATATTGTGTTTGTTGACTAGGTTATGAAGAAAGGGTAGTTCACATATTGTGTTTGTTGACTAGGTTATGAGGGAAGGCTAGTTCGCATATTGTGTTTGTTGACTCGGTTATGAAGGAAGGGTAGTTCACATATTGTGTTTGTTGACTAGGTTATGAAGGAAGGGTAGTTCACATATTGTGTTTGTTGACTCGGTTATGAAGGAAGGGTAGTTCACATATTGTGTTTGTTTACTCGGTTATGAAGGAAGGGTAGTTCACATATTGTGTTTGTTGACTCGGTTATGAAGGAAGGGTAGTTCACATATTGTGTTTGTTGACTCGGTTATGAAGGAAGGGTAGTTCACATATTGTGTGTTTGTTGACTCGGTTATGAAGGAAGGGTAGTACACATATTGTGTTTGTTGACTAGGTTATGAGGGAAGGGTAGTTCACATATTGTGTTTGTTGACTAGGTTATGAGGGAAGGCTAGTTCGCATATTGTGTTTGTTGACTCGGTTATGAAGGAAGGGTAGTTCACATATTGTGTTTGTTGACTAGGTTATGAAGGAAGGGTAGTTCACATATTGTGTTTGTTGACTCGGTTATGAAGGAAGGCTAGTTCACATATTGTGTTTGTTGACTCGGTTATGAAGGAAGGGTAGTTCACATATTGTGTTTGTTGACTAGGTTATGAAGGAAGGGTAGTTCACATATTGTGTTTGTTGACTCGGTTATGAAGGAAGGGTAGTTCACATATTGTGTTTGTTGACTCGGTTATGAAGGAAGGGTAATTCACATATTGTGTTTGTTGACTCGGTTATGAAGGAAGGGTAGTACACATATTGTGTTTGTTGACTCGGTTATGAAGAAAGGGTAGTTCACATATTGTGTTTGTTGACTAGGTTATGAGGGAAGGCTAGTTCGCATATTGTGTTTGTTGACTCGGTTATGAAGGAAGGGTAGTTCACATATTGTGTTTGTTGACTAGAGTTATGAAGGAAGGGTAGTTCACATATTGTGTTTGTTGACTCGGTTATGAAGGAAGGGTAGTTCACATATTGTGTTTGTTTATCTCGGTTATGAAGGAAGGGTAGTTCACATATTGTGTTTGTTGACTCGGTTATGAAGGAAGGGTAGTTCACATATTGTGTTTGTTGACTCGGTTATGAAGGAAGGGTAGTTCACATATTGTGTGTTTGTTGACTCGGTTATGAAGGAAGGGTAGTACACATATTGTGTTTGTTGACTAGGTTATGAGGGAAGGGTAGTTCACATATTGTGTTTGTTGACTAGGTTATGAGGGAAGGCTAGTTCGCATATTGTGTTTGTTGACTCGGTTATGAAGGAAGGGTAGTTCACATATTGTGTTTGTTTACTAGGTTATGAAGGAAGGGTAGTTCACATATTGTGTTTGTTGACTCGGTTATGAAGGAAGGCTAGTTCGCATATTGTGTTTGTTGACTAGGTTATGAAGGAAGGGTAGTTCACATATTGTGTTTGTTGACTAGGTTATGAAGGAAGGGTAGTTCACATATTGTGTTTGTTGACTCGGTTATGAAGGAAGGGTAGTTCACATATTGTGTTTGTTGACTAGGTTATGAAGGAAGGGTAGTTCACATATTGTGTTTGTTGACTAGGTTATGAGGGAAGGCTAGTTCGCATATTGTGTTTGTTGACTCGGTTATGAAGGAAGGGTAGTTCACATATTGTGTTTGTTTACTCGGTTATAAAGGAAGGCTAGTTCACATATTGTGTTTGTTGACTCGGTTATGAAGGAAGGCTAGTTCACATATTGTGTTTGTTGACTCGGTTATGAAGGAAGGGTAGTTCACATATTGTGTTTGTTGACTCGGTTATGAAGGAAGGGTAGTTCACATATTGTGTTTGTTGACTCGGTTATGAAGGAAGGGTAGTTCACATATTGTGTTTGTTTACTCGGTTATGAAGGAAGGGTAGTTCACATATTGTGTTTGTTGACTCGGTTATGAAGGAAGGGTAGTTCACATATTGTGTTTGTTGACTCGGTTATGAAGGAAGGCTAGTTCACATATTGTGTGTTTGTTGACTAGGTTATGAAGGAAGGGTAGTACACATATTGTGTTTGTTGACTCGGTTATGAAGGAAGGGTAGTTCACATATTGTGTTTGTTGACTCGGTTATGAAGGAAGGCTAGTTCACATATTGTGTGTTTGTTGACTCGGTTATGAAGGAAGGGTAGTACACATATTGTGTTTGTTGACTCGGTTATGAAGGAAGGGTAGTTCACATATTGTGTTTGTTGACTAGGTTATGAGGGAAGGCTAGTTCGCATATTGTGTTTGTTGACTCGGTTATGAAGGAAGGGTAGTTCACATATTGTGTTTGTTGACTAGGTTATGAAGGAAGGGTAGTTCACATATTGTGTTTGTTGACTAGATTATGAAGGAAGGGTAGTTCACATATTGTGTTTGTTGACTCGGTTATGAAGGAAGGCTAGTTCACATATTGTGTTTGTTGACTCGGTTATGAAGGAAGGGTAGTTCACATATTGTGTTTGTTGACTAGGTTATGAAGGAAGGGTAGTTCACATATTGTGTTTGTTGACTCGGTTATGAAGGAAGGCTAGTTCACATATTGTGTTTGTTGACTCGGTTATGAAGGAAGGGTAGTTCACATATTGTGTTTGTTGACTAGGTTATGAAGGAAGGGTAGTTCACATATTGTGTTTGTTGACTCGGTTATGAAGGAGGGTAGTTCACATATTGTGTTTTTTGACTCGGTTATGAAGGAAGGCTAGTTCACATATTGTGTTTGTTTACTCGGATATGAAGGAAGGGTAGTTCACATATTGTGTTTGTTGACTCGGTTATGAAGGAAGGGTAGTTCACATATTGTGTTTGTTGACTCGGTTATGAAGGAAGGGTAATTCACATATTGTGTTTGTTGACTCGGTTATGAAGGAAGGGTAGTACACATATTGTGTTTGTTGACTAGGTTATGAAGAAAGGGTAGTTCACATATTGTGTTTGTTGACTAGGTTATGAGGGAAGGGCTAGTTCGCATATTGTGTTTGTTGACTCGGTTATGAAGGAAGGGTAGTTCACATATTGTGTTTGTTGACTAGGTTATGAAGGAAGGGTAGTTCACATATTGTGTTTGTTGACTCGGTTATGAAGGAAGGGTAGTTCACATATTGTGTTTGTTTACTCGGTTATGAAGGAAGGGTAGTTCACATATTGTGTTTGTTGACTCGGTTATGAAGGAAGGGTAGTTCACATATTGTGTTTGTTGACTCGGTTATGAAGGAAGGGTAGTTCACATATTGTGTGTTTGTTGACTCGGTTATGAAGGAAGGGTAGTACACATATTGTGTTTGTTGACTAGGTTATGAGGGAAGGGTAGTTCACATATTGTGTTTGTTGACTAGGTTATGAGGGAAGGCTAGTTCGCATATTGTGTTTGTTGACTCGGTTATGAAGGAAGGGTAGTTCACATATTGTGTTTGTTGACTAGGTTATGAAGGAAGGGTAGTTCACATATTGTGTTTGTTGACTCGGTTATGAAGGAAGGCTAGTTCACATATTGTGTTTGTTGACTCGGTTATGAAGGAAGGGTAGTTCACATATTGTGTTTGTTGACTAGGTTATGAAGGAAGGGTAGTTCACATATTGTGTTTGTTGACTCGGTTATGAAGGAAGGGTAGTTCACATATTGTGTTTGTTGACTCGGTTATGAAGGAAGGGTAATTCACATATTGTGTTTGTTGACTCGGTTATGAAGGAAGGGTAGTACACATATTGTGTTTGTTGACTCGGTTATGAAGAAAGGGTAGTTCACATATTGTGTTTGTTGACTAGGTTATGAGGGAAGGCTAGTTCGCATATTGTGTTTGTTGACTCGGTTATGAAGGAAGGGTAGTTCACATATTGTGTTTGTTGACTAGGTTATGAAGGAAGGGTAGTTCACATATTGTGTTTGTTGACTCGGTTATGAAGGAAGGGTAGTTCACATATTGTGTTTGTTTACTCGGTTATGAAGGAAGGGTAGTTCACATATTGTGTTTGTTGACTCGGTTATGAAGGAAGGGTAGTTCACATATTGTGTTTGTTGACTCGGTTATGAAGGAAGGGTAGTTCACATATTGTGTGTTTGTTGACTCGGTTATGAAGGAAGGGTAGTACACATATTGTGTTTGTTGACTAGGTTATGAGGGAAGGGTAGTTCACATATTGTGTTTGTTGACTAGGTTATGAGGGAAGGCTAGTTCGCATATTGTGTTTGTTGACTCGGTTATGAAGGAAGGGTAGTTCACATATTGTGTTTGTTGACTCGGTTATGAAGGAAGGGTAGTTCACATATTGTGTTTGTTTACTAGGTTATGAAGGAAGGGTAGTTCACATATTGTGTTTGTTGACTCGGTTATGAAGGAAGGCTAGTTCGCATATTGTGTTTGTTGACTAGGTTATGAAGGAAGGGTAGTTCACATATTGTGTTTGTTGACTAGGTTATGAAGGAAGGGTAGTTCACATATTGTGTTTGTTGACTCGGTTATGAAGGAAGGGTAGTACACATATTGTGTTTGTTGACTCGGTTATGAAGGAAGGGTAGTTCACATATTGTGTTTGTTGACTAGGTTATGAAGGAAGGGTAGTTCACATATTGTGTTTGTTGACTAGGTTATGAGGGAAGGCTAGTTCGCATATTGTGTTTGTTGACTCGGTTATGAAGGAAGGGTAGTTCACATATTGTGTTTGTTGACTAGGTTATGAAGGAAGGGTAGTTCACATATTGTGTTTGTTGACTCGGTTATGAAGGAAGGCTAGTTCGCATATTGTGTTTGTTGACTCGGTTATGAAGGAAGGGTAGTTCACATATTGTGTTTGTTGACTAGGTTATGAAGGAAGGGTAGTTCACATATTGTGTTTGTTGACTCGGTTATGAAGGAAGGGTAGTTCACATATTGTGTTTGTTGACTCGGTTATGAAGGAAGGGTAGTTCACATATTGTGTGTTTGTTGACTCGGTTATGAAGGAAGGGTAGTTCACATATTGTGTTTGTTGACTCGGTTATGAAGGAAGGGTAGTTCACATATTGTGTTTGTTGACTAGGTTATGAAGGAAGGGTAGTTCACATATTGTGTTTGTTGACTCGGTTATGAAGGAAGGGTAGTTCACATATTGTGTTTGTTGACTCGGTTATGAAGGAAGGGTAGTTCACATATTGTGTGTTTGTTGACTCGGTTATGAAGGAAGGGTAGTACACATATTGTGTTTGTTGACTAGGTTATGAGGGAAGGGTAGTTCACATATTGTGTTTGTTGACTAGGTTATGAGGGAAGGCTAGTTCGCATATTGTGTTTGTTGACTCGGTTATGAAGGAAGGGTAGTTCACATATTGTGTTTGTTGACTAGGTTATGAAGGAAGGGTAGTTCACATATTGTGTTTGTTGACTCGGTTATGAAGGAAGGCTAGTTCGCATATTGTGTTTGTTGACTAGGTTATGAAGGAAGGGTAGTTCACATATTGTCTTTGTTGACTAGGTTATGAAGGAAGGGTAGTTCACATATTGTGTTTGTTGACTCGGCTATGAAGGAAGGGTAGTACACATATTGTGTTTGTTGACTCGGTTATGAAGGAAGGGTAGTTCACATATTGTGTTTGTTGACTCGGTTATGAAGGAAGGGTAGTTCACATATTGTGTGTTTGTTGACTCGGTTATGAAGGAAGGGTAGTACACATATTGTGTTTGTTGACTAGGTTATGAGGGAAGGGTAGTTCACATATTGTGTTTGTTGACTAGGTTATGAGGGAAGGCTAGTTCGCATATTGTGTTTGTTGACTCGGTTATGAAGGAAGGGTAGTTCACATATTGTGTTTGTTGACTAGGTTATGAAGGAAGGGTAGTTCACATATTGTGTTTGTTGACTCGGTTATGAAGGAAGGCTAGTTCGCATATTGTGTTTGTTGACTAGGTTATGAAGGAAGGTTAGTTCACATATTGTGTTTGTTGACTAGGTTATGAAGGATGGGTAGTTCACATATTGTGTTTGTTGACTCGGTTATGAAGGAAGGGTAGTTCACATATTGTGTTTGTTGACTCGGTTATGAAGGAAGGGTAGTTCACATATTGTGTTTGTTGACTCGGTTATGAAGGAAGGGTAGTTCACATATTGTGTTTGTTGACTAGGTTATGAAGAAAGGCTAGTTCACATATTGTGTTTGTTGACTCGGTTATGAAGGAAGGGTAGTTCACATATTGTGTTTGTTGACTAGGTTATGAAGGAAGGGTAGTTCACATATTGTGTTTGTTGACTAGGTTATGAAGGAAGGGTAGTTCACATATTGTGTTTGTTGACTAGGTTATGAGGGAAGGGTAGTTCACATATTGTGTTTGTTGACTAGGTTATGAGGGAAGGCTAGTTCGCATATTGTGTTTGTTGACTCGGTTATGAAGGAAGGGTAGTTCACATATTGTGTTTGTTGACTAGGTTATGAAGGAAGGGTAGTTCACATATTGTGTTTGTTGACTCGGTTATGAAGGAAGGCTAGTTCGCATATTGTGTTTGTTGACTCGGTTATGAAGGAAGGGTAGTTCACATATTGTGTTTGTTGACTAGGTTATGAAGGAAGGGTAGTTCACATATTGTGTTTGTTGACTCGGTTATGAAGGAAGGGTAGTTCACATATTGTGTTTGTTGACTCGGTTATGAAGGAAGGGTAGTTCACATATTGTGTTTGTTGACTCGGTTATGAAGGAAGGGTAGTTCACATATTGTGTTTGTTGACTCGGTTATGAAGGAAGGGTAGTTCACATATTGTGTTTGTTGACTAGGTTATGAAGGAAGGGTAGTTCACACATGTGTGTTTGTTGACTCGGTTATGAAGGAAGGGTGGTTCACATATTTTGTTTGTTGACTCGGTTATGAAGGAAGGGTAGTTCACATATTGTGTGTTTGTTGACTCGGTTATAGAAGGTAGGGTAGTACACATATTGTGTGTTTGTTGACTCGGTTATGAAGGAAGGGTAGTACACATATTGTGTTTGTTGACTAGGTTATGAGGGAAGGGTGGTTCATATTGTGTTTGTTGACTAGGTTATGGGGAAGGCTAGTTCGCATATTGTGTTTGTTGACTCGGTTATGAAGGAAGGGTAGTTCACATATTGTGTTTGTTGACTAGGTTATGAAGGAAGGGTAGTTCACATATTGTGTTTGTTGACTCGGTTATGAAGGAAGGCTAGTTCGCATATTGTGTTTGTTGACTAGGTTATGAAGGAAGGTTAGTTCACATATTGTGTTTGTTGACTAGGTTATGAAGGAAGGGTAGTTCACATATTGTGTTTGTTGACTCGGTTATGAAGGAGGGTAGTTCACATATTGTGTTTGTTGACTCGGTTATGAAGGAAGGCTAGTTCACATATTGTGTTTGTTTACTCGGATATGAAGGAAGGGTAGTTCACATATTGTGTTTGTTGACTCGGTTATGAAGGAAGGGTAGTTCACATATTGTGTTTGTTGACTCGGTTATGAAGGAAGGGTAATTCACATATTGTGTTTGTTGACTCGGTTATGAAGGAAGGGTAGTACACATATTGTGTTTGTTGACTAGGTTATGAAGGAAGGGTTAGTTCACATATTGTGTTTGTTGACTAGGTTATGAGGGAAGGCTAGTTCGCATATTGTGTTTGTTGACTCGGTTATGAAGGAAGGGTAGTTCACATATTGTGTTTGTTGACTAGGTTATGAAGGAAGGGTAGTTCACATATTGTGTTTGTTGACTCGGTTATGAAGGAAGGGTAGTTCACATATTGTGTTTGTTGACTCGGTTATGAAGGAAGGGTAGTTCACATATTGTGTTTGTAACTCGGTTATGAAGGAAGGGTAGTTCACATATTGTGTTTGTTGACTAGGTTATGAAGAAGGCTAGTTCACATATTGTGTTTGTTTACTCGGTTATGAAGGAAGGGTAGTTCACATATTGTGTTTGTTGACTCGGTTATGAAGGAAGGGGTAGTACACATATTGTGTTTGTTGACTCGGTTATGAAGGAAGGGTAGTTCACATATTGTGTTTGTTGACTAGGTTATGAGGGAAGGCTAGTTCGCATATTGTGTTTGTTGACTCGATTTATGAAGGAAGGGTAGTTCACATATTGTGTTTGTTGACTAGGTTATGAAGGAAGGGTAGTTCACATATTGTGTTTGTTGACTAGGTTATGAAGGAAGGGTAGTTCACATATTGTGTTTGTTGACTCGGTTATGAAGGAAGGCTAGTTCACTATTGTGTTTGTTGACTCGGTTATGAAGGAAGGGTAGTTCACATATTGTGTTTGTTGACTAGGTTATGAAGGAAGGGTAGTTCACATATTGTGTTTGTTGACTCGGTTATGAAGGAAGGCTAGTTCACTATTGTGTTTGTTGACTCGGTTATGAAGGAAGGGTAGTTCACATATTGTGTTTGTTGACTCGGTTATGAAGGAAGGGTAGTTCACATATTGTGTTTGTTTACTCGGTTATGAAGGAAGGGTAGTTCACATATTGTGTTTGTTGACTCGGTTATGAAGGAAGGGGTAGTTCACATATTGTGTTTGTTGACTCGGTTATGAAGGAAGGGTAGTTCACATATTGTGTTTGTTGACTCGGTTATGAAGGAAGGGTAGTACACATATTGTGTTTTGTTGACTAGGTTATGAGGGAAGGGTAGTTCACATATTGTGTTTGTTGACTAGGTTATGAGGGGAAAGGCTAGTTCATATTGTGTTTGTTGACTCAGTTATGAAGGAAGGGTAGTTCACATTTTGTGTTTGTTGACCTAGATTTATGAAGGAAGGATAGTTCACATGTGTGTTTGTTGACTCGGTTATGAAGGAAGGGTAGTTCACATATTGTGTTTGTTTACTCGGTTATGAAGGAAGGGTAGTTCACATATTGTGTTTGTTGACTCGGTTATGAAGGAAGGGTAGTTCACATATTGTGTTTGTTGACTCGGTTATGAAGGAAGGGTAGTTCACATATTGTGTGTTTGTTGACTCGGTTATGAAGGAAGGGTAGTACACATATTGTGTTTGTTGACTAGGTTATGAGGAAGGGTAGTTCACATATTGTGTTTGTTGACTAGGTTATGAGGGAAGGCTAGTTCGCATATTGTGTTTGTTGACTCGGTTATGAAGGAAGGGTAGTTCACATATTGTGTTTGTTGACTAGGTTAGAAGGAAGGGTAGTTCACATATTGTGTTTGTTGACTCGGTTATGAAGGAAGGCTAGTTCACATATTGTGTTTGTTGACTCGGTTATGAAGGAAGGGTAGTTCACATATTGTGTTTGTTGACTAGGTTATGAAGGAAGGGGTAGTTCACATATTGTGTTTGTTGACTCGGTTATGAAGGAAGGGTAGTTCACATATTGTGTTTGTTGACTCGGTTATGAAGGAAGGGTTATTCACATATTGTGTTTGTTGACTCGGTTATGAAGGGAAGGGTAGTACACATATTGTGTTTGTTGACTCGGTTATGAAGAAAGGGTAGTTCACATATTATGTTTGTTGACTAGGTTATGAGGGAAGGCTAGTTCGCATATTGTGTTTGTTGACTCGGTTATGAAGGAAGGGTAGTTCACATATTGTGTTTGTTGACTAGGTTATGAAGGAAGGGTAGTTCACATATTGTGTTTGTTGACTCGGTTATGAAGGAAGGGTAGTTCACATATTGTGTTTGTTTACTCGGTTACCGAAGGAAGGGTAGTTCACATATTGTGTTTGTTGACTCGATTTATGAAGGAAGGGTGGTTCACATATTGTGTTTGTTGACTCGGTTATGAAGGAAGGGTAGTTCACATATTGTGTGTTTGTTGACTCGGTTATGAAGGAAGGGTAGTACACATATTGTGTTTGTTGACTAGGTTATGAGGAAGGGTAGTTCACTATTGTGTTTGTTGACTAGGTTATGAGGGGAAGGCTAGTTCGCATATTGTGTTTGTTGACTCGGTTATGAAGGAAGGGTAGTTCACATATTGTGTTTGTTTACTAGGTTATGAAGGAAGGGTAGTTCACATATTGTGTTTGTTGACTCGGTTATGAAGGAAGGCTAGTTCGCATATTGTGTTTGTTGACTAGGTTATGAAGGAAGGGTAGTTCACATATTGTGTTTGTTGACTAGGTTATGAAGGAAGGGTGGTTCACATATTGTGTTTGTTGGCTCGGTTATGAAGGAAGGGTAGTACACATATTGTGTTTGTTGACTCAGTTATAAGAAGGAAAGGGTAGTTCACATATTGTGTTTGTTGACTAGGTTATGAAGGAAGGGTAGTTCATATTGTGTTTGTTGACTAGGTTATGAGGAAGGCTAGTTCGCATATTGTGTTTGTTGACTCGGTTATGAAGGAAGGGTGGTTCACATATTGTGTTTGTTGACTAGGTTATGAAGGAAGGGTAGTTCACATATTGTGTTTGTTGACTCGGTTATGAAGGAAGGCTAGTTCGCATATTGTGTTTGTTGACTCGGTTATGAAGGAAGGGTAGTTCACATATTGTGTTTGTTGACTAGGTTATGAAGGAAGGGGTAGTTCACATATTGTGTTTGTTGACTCGGTTATGAAGGAAGGGTAGTTCACATATTGTGTTTGTTGACTCGGTTATGAAGGAAGGGTAGTTCACATATTGTGTGTTTGTTGACTCGGTTATATGAAGGAAGGGTAGTTCACATATTGTGTTTGTTGACTCGGTTATGAAGGAAGGGTAGTTCACATATTGTGTTTGTTGACTAGGTTATGAAGGAAGGGTAGTTCACATATTGTGTTTGTTGACTCGGTTATGAAGGAAGGGTGGTTCACATATTGTGTTTGTTGACTCAGTTATGAAGGAAGGGTAGTTCACATATTGTGTGTTTGTTGACTCGGTTATGAAGGAAGGGTAGTACACATATTGTGTTTGTTGACTAGGTTATGAGGGAAGGGTAGTTCACATATTGTGTTTGTTGACTAGGTTATGAGGGAAGGCTAGTTCGCATATTGTGTTTGTTGACTCGGTTATGAAGGAAGGGTAGTTCACATATTGTGTTTGTTGACTAGGTTATGAAGGAAGGGTAGTTCACATATTGTGTTTGGTTGCTCGGTTATGAAGGAAGGGTAGTTCACATATTGTGTTTGTTGACTAGGTTATGAAGGAAGGGGTAGTTCACATATTGTCTTTGTTGACTAGGTTATAAAGGAAGGGTAGTTCACATATTGTGTTTGTTGACTCGGCTATGAAGGAAGGGGTAGTACACATATTGTGTTTGTTGACTCGGTTATGAAGGAAGGGTAGTTCACATATTGTGTTTGTTGACTCGGTTATGAAGGAAGGGTAGTTCACATATTGTGTGTTTGTTGACTCGGTTATGAAGGAAGGGTAGTACACATATTGTGTTTGTTGACTAGGTTATGAGGGAAGGGGTAGTTCACATATTGTGTTTGTTGACTAGGTTATGAGGAAAGGCTAGTTCGCATATTGTGTTTGTTGACTCGGTTATGAAGGAAGGGTAGTTCACATATTGTGTTTGTTGACTAGGTTATGAAGGAAGGGTAGTTCACATATTGTGTTTGTTGACTCGGTTATGAAGGAAGGCTAGTTCGCATATTGTGTTTGTTGACTAGGTTATGAAGGAAGGTTAGTTCACATATTGTGTTTGTTGACTAGGTTATGAAGGATGGGTAGTTCACTATTGTGTTTGTTGACTCGGTTATGAAGGAAGGGGTAGTTCACATATTGTGTTTGTTGACTCGGTTATGAAGGAAGGATAGTTCACATATTGTGTTTGTTGACTCGGTTATGAAGGAAGGGTAGTTCACATATTGTGTTTGTTGACTAGGTTATGAAGAAAGGCTAGTTCACATATTGTGTTTGTTGACTCGGTTATGAAGGAAGGGTAGTTCACATATTGTGTTTGTTGACTAGGTTATGAAGGAAGGGTAGTTCACATATTGTGTTTGTTGACTAGGTTATGAAGGAAGGGTAGTTCACATATTGTGTTTGTTGACTAGGTTATGAGGAAGGGTAGTTCACATATTGTGTTTGTTGACTAGGTTATGAGGGAAGGCTAGTTCGCATATTGTGTTTGTTGACTCAGTTATGAAGGAAGGGTAGTTCACATATTGTGTTTGTTGACTAGGTTATGAAGGAAGGGTAGTTCACATATTGTGTTTGTTGACTCGGTTATGAAGGAAGGCTAGTTCGCATATTGTGTTTGTTGACTCGGTTATGAAGGAAGGGTGAGTTCACATATTGTGTTTGTTGACTAGGTTATGAAGGAAGGGTAGTTCACATATTGTGTTTGTTGACTCTGTTATGAAGGAAGGGTAGTTCACATATTGTGTTTGTTGACTCGGTTATGAAGGAAGGGTAGTTCACATATTGTGTGTTTGTTGACTCGGTTATGAAGGAAGGGTAGTTCACATATTGTGTTTGTTGACTCGGTTATGAAGGAAGGGTAGTTCACATATTGTGTTTGTTGACTAGGTTATGAAGGAAGGGTAGTTCACATATTGTGTTTGTTGACTCGGTTATGAAGGAAGGGTAGTTCACATATTTTGTTTGTTGACTCGGTTATGAAGGAAGGGTAGTTCACATATTGTGTGTTTGTTGACTCGGTTATGAAGGTAGGGTAGTACACATATTGTGTGTTTGTTGACTCGGTTATGAAGGAAGGGTAGTACACATATTGTGTTTGTTGACTAGGTTATGAGGGAAGGGTAGTTCACATATTGTGTTTGTTGACTAGGTTATGAGGGAAGGCTAGTTCGCATATTGTGTTTGTTGACTCGGTTATGAAGGAAGGGTAGTTCACATATTGTGTTTGTTGACTAGGTTATGAAGGAAGGGTAGTTCACATATTGTGTTTGTTGACTCGGTTATGAAGGAAGGCTAGTTCGCATATTGTGTTTGTTGACTAGGTTATGAAGGAAGGTTAGTTCACATATTGTGTTTGTTGACTAGGTTATGAAGGAAGGGTAGTTCACATATTGTGTTTGTTGACTCGGTTATGAAGGAGGGTAGTTCACATATTGTGTTTTTTGACTCGGTTATGAAGGAAGGCTAGTTCACATATTGTGTTTGTTTACTCGGATATGAAGGAAGGGTAGTTCACATATTGTGTTTGTTGACTCGGTTATGAAGGAAGGGTAGTTCACATATTGTGTTTGTTGACTCGGTTATGAAGGAAGGGTAATTCACATATTGTGTTTGTTGACTCGGTTATGAAGGAAGGGTAGTACACATATTGTGTTTGTTGACTAGGTTATGAAGAAAGGGTAGTTCACATATTGTGTTTGTTGACTAGGTTATGAGGGAAGGCTAGTTCGCATATTGTGTTTGTTGACTCGGTTATGAAGGAAGGGTAGTTCACATATTGTGTTTGTTGACTAGGTTATGAAGGAAGGGTAGTTCACATATTGTGTTTGTTGACTCGGTTATGAAGGAAGGGTAGTTCACATATTGTGTTTGTTGACTCGGTTATGAAGGAAGGGTAGTTCACATATTGTGTTTGTTGACTCGGTTATGAAGGAAGGGTAGTTCACATATTGTGTTTGTTGACTAGGTTATGAAGAAAGGCTAGTTCACATATTGTGTTTGTTTACTCGGTTATGAAGGAAGGGTAGTTCACATATTGTGTTTGTTGACTCGGTTATGAAGGAAGGGTAGTACACATATTGTGTTTGTTGACTCGGTTATGAAGGAAGGGTAGTTCACATATTGTGTTTGTTGACTAGGTTATGAGGGAAGGCTAGTTCGCATATTGTGTTTGTTGACTCGGTTATGAAGGAAGGGTAGTTCACATATTGTGTTTGTTGACTAGGTTATGAAGGAAGGGTAGTTCACATATTGTGTTTGTTGACTAGGTTATGAAGGAAGGGTAGTTCACATATTGTGTTTGTTGACTCGGTTATGAAGGAAGGCTAGTTCACATATTGTGTTTGTTGACTCGGTTATGAAGGAAGGGTAGTTCACATATTGTGTTTGTTGACTAGGTTATGAAGGAAGGGTAGTTCACATATTGTGTTTGTTGACTCGGTTATGAAGGAAGGCTAGTTCACATATTGTGTTTGTTGACTCGGTTATGAAGGAAGGGTAGTTCACATATTGTGTTTGTTGACTCGGTTATGAAGGAAGGGTAGTTCACATATTGTGTTTGTTTACTCGGTTATGAAGGAAGGGTAGTTCACATATTGTGTTTGTTGACTCGGTTATGAAGGAAGGGTAGTTCACATATTGTGTTTGTTGACTCGGTTATGAAGGAAGGGTAGTTCACATATTGTGTGTTTGTTGACTCGGTTATGAAGGAAGGGTAGTACACATATTGTGTTTGTTGACTAGGTTATGAGGGAAGGGTAGTTCACATATTGTGTTTGTTGACTAGGTTATGAGGGAAGGCTAGTTCGCATATTGTGTTTGTTGACTCGGTTATGAAGGAAGGGTAGTTCACATATTGTGTTTGTTGACTAGGTTATGAAGGGAAGGGTAGTTCACATATTGTGTTTGTTGACTCGGTTATGAAGGAAGGCTAGTTCGCATATTGTGTTTGTTGACTAGGCTATGAAGGAAGGGTAGTTCACATATTGTCTTTGTTGACTAGGTTATGAAGGAAGGGTAGTTCACATATTGTGTTTGTTGACTCGGCTATGAAGGAAGGGTAGTACACATATTGTGTTTGTTGACTCGGTTATGAAGGAAGGGTAGTTCACATATTGTGTTTGTTGACTCGGTTATGAAGGAAGGGTAGTTCACATATTGTGTGTTGTTGACTCGGTTATGAAGGAAGGGTAGTACACATATTGTGTTTGTTGACTAGGTTATGAGGGAAGGGTAGAGTTTCACATATTGTGTTTGTTGACTAGGTTATGAGGGAAGGCTAGTTCGCATATTGTGTTTGTTGACTCGGTTATGAAGGAAGGGTAGTTCACATATTGTGTTTGTTGACTAGGTTATGAAGGAAGGGGTAGTTCACATATTGTGTTTGTTGACTCGGTTATGAAGGAAGGCTAGTTCGCATATTGTGTTTGTTGACTAGGTTATGAAGGAAGGTTAGTTCACATATTGTGTTTGTTGACTAGGTTATGAAGGATGGGTAGTTCACATATTGTGTTTGTTGACTCGGTTATGAAGGAAGGGTAGTTCACATATTGTGTTTGTTGACTCGGTTATGAAGGAAAGGTAGTTCACATATTGTGTTTGTTGACTCATGTTATGAAGGAAGGGTAGTTCACATATTGTGTTTGTTGACTAGGTTATGAAGAAAGGCTAGTTCACATATTGTGTTTGTTTACTCGGTTATGAAGGAAGGGTAGTTCACATATTGTGTTTGTTGACTCAGTTATGAAGGAACTGGTAGTACACATATTGTGTTTGTTGACTCGTTGATAGGTTATGAAGGAGGGTAGTTCACATATTGTGTTTGTTACATATTGTGTTATTGTTGACTAGGTTATGAGGGAAGGCTAGTTCGCATATTGTGTTTGTTGACTCGGTTATGAAGGAAGGGTAGTTCACATATTGTGTTTGTTGACTAGGTTATGAAGGAAGGGTGGTTCACATATTGTGTTTGTTGACTAGGTTATGAAGGAAGGGTAGTTCACATATTGTGTTTGTTGACTCGGTTATGAAGGAAGGGTAGTTCACATATTGTGTTTGTTGACTAGGTTATGAAGGAAGGGTAGTTCACATATTGTGTTTGTTGACTCGGTTATGAAGGAAGGGTAGTTCAATGTTTGTGATGGTGAGGGAGAGGGGAGTTAATATTGTGTTGTGATAGGTTAGAGGGAGTAGTTCATATTGTGTTTGTTGACTCGGTTATGAAGGAGAAGGGTAGTTCACATATTGTGTTTGTTGACTCGAGTTATGAAGGAAGGGTAGTTCACTATTGTGTTTGTTGACTAGGTTATGAAGGAAGGGTAGTTCACATATTGTGTTTGTTGACTCGGTTATGAAGGAAGGGTAGTTCACATATTGTGTTTGTTGACTCGGTTATGAAGGAAGGGTAGTTCACATATTGTGTGTTTGTTGACTCGGTTATGAAGGAAGGGTAGTACACATATTGTGTTTGTTGACTAGGTTATGAGGGAAGGGTAGTTCACATATTGTGTTTGTTGACTAGGTTATGAGGGAAGGCTAGTTCGCATATTGTGTTTGTTGACTCGGTTATGAAGGAAGGGTAGTTCACATATTGTGTTTGTTGACTAGGTTATGAAGGAAGGGTAGTTCACATATTGTGTTTGTTGACTCGGTTATGAAGGAAGGCTAGTTCGCATATTGTGTTTGTTGACTAGGTTATGAAGGAAGGGTAGTTCACATATTGTCTTTGTTGACTAGGTTATGAAGGAAGGGTAGTTCACATATTGTGTTTGTTGACTCGGCTATGAAGGGAAGGGTAGATTTACACATATTGTGTTTGTTGACTCGGTTATGAAGGAAGGGTAGTTCACATATTGTGTTTGTTGACTCGGTTATGAAGGAAGGGTAGTTCACATATTGTGTGTTTGTTGACTCGGTTATGAAGGAAGGGTAGTACACATATTGTGTTTGTTGACTAGGTTATGAGGGAAGGGTAGTTCACATATTGTGTTTGTTGACTAGGTTATGAGGGAAGGCTAGTTCGCATATTGTGTTTGTTGACTCGGTTATGAAGGAAGGGTAGTTCACATATTGTGTTTGTTGACTAGGTTATGAAGGAAGGGTA
The DNA here is from genome assembly GCA_021962125.1 of Bulinus truncatus. Taxonomy (NCBI): domain Eukaryota; kingdom Metazoa; phylum Mollusca; class Gastropoda; family Planorbidae; genus Bulinus; species Bulinus truncatus. The sequence continues at coordinate 5,190,134 of JAGDYQ010000024.1, forward strand.
GTTCACATATTGTGTTTGTTGACTCGGTTATGAAGGAAGGCTAGTTCGCATATTGTGTTTGTTGACTAGGTTATGAAGGAAGGTTAGTTCACATATTGTGTTTGTTGACTAGGTTATGAAGGAAGGGTAGTTCACATATTGTGTTTGTTGACTCGGTTATGAAGGAAGGGTAGTTCACATATTGTGTTTGTTGACTCGGTTATGAAGGAAGGGTAGTTCACATATTGTGTTTGTTGACCTCGGTTGGCGAAGGAAGGGTAGTTCACATATTGTGTTTGTTGACTAGGTTATGAAGAAAGGCTAGTTCACATATTGTGTTTGTTTACTCGGTTATGAAGGAAGGGTAGTTCACATATTGTGTTTGTTGACTCGGTTATGAAGGAAGGGTAGTACACATAATGTGTTTGTTGACTCGGTTATGAAGGAAGGGTAGTTCACATATTGTGTTTGTTGACTAGGTTATGAGGGAAGGCTAGTTTGCATATTGTGTTTGTTGACTCGGTTATGAAGGAAGGGTAGTTCACATATTGTGTTTGTTGACTAGGTTATGAAGGAAGGGTAGTTCACATATTGTGTTTGTTGACTAGGTTATGAAGGAAGGGTAGTTCACATATTGTGTTTGTTGACTCGGTTATGAAGGAAGGGTAGTTCACATATTGTGTTTGTTGACTCGGTTATGAAGGAAGGGTAGTTCACATATTGTGTTTGTTGACTAGGTTATGAAGGAAGGGTAGTTCACATATTGTGTTTGTTGACTCGGTTATGAAGGAAGGCTAGTTCACATATTGTGTTTGTTGACTCGGTTATGAAGGAAGGGTAGTTCACATATTGTGTTTGTTGACTAGGTTATGAAGGAAGGGTAGTTCACATATTGTGTTTGTTGACTCGGTTATGAAGGAAGGCTAGTTCGCATATTGTGTTTGTTGACTAGGTTATGAAGGAAGGGTAGTTCACATATTGTCTTTGTTGACTAGGTTATGAAGGAAGGGTAGTTCACATATTGTGTTTGTTGACTAGGTTATGAAGGAAGGGTAGTACACATATTGTGTTTGTTGACTCGGTTATGAAGGAAGGGTAGTTCACATATTGTGTTTGTTGACTCGGTTATGAAGGAAGGGTAGTTCACATATTGTGTGTTTGTTGACTCGGTTATGAAGGAAGGGTAGTACACATATTGTGTTTGTTGACTAGGTTATGAGGGAAGGGTAGTTCACATATTGTGTTTGTTGACTAGGTTATGAGGGAAGGCTAGTTCGCATATTGTGTTTGTTGACTCGGTTATGAAGGAAGGGTAGTTCACATATTGTGTTTGTTGACTAGGTTATGAAGGAAGGGTAGTTCACATATTGTGTTTGTTGACTCGGTTATGAAGGAAGGCTAGTTCGCATATTGTGTTTGTTGACTAGGTTATGAAGGAAGGGTAGTTCACATATTGTGTTTGTTGACTAGGTTATGAAGGAAGGGTAGTTCACATATTGTGTTTGTTGACTCGGTTATGAAGGAAGGGTAGTTCACATATTGTGTTTGTTGACTCGGTTATGAAGGAAGGGTAGTTCACATATTGTGTTTGTTGACTCGGTTATGAAGGAAGGGTAGTTCACATATTGTGTTTGTTGACTAGGTTATGAAGAAAGGCTAGTTCACATATTGTGTTTGTTTACTCGGTTATGAAGGAAGGGTAGTTCACATATTGTGTTTGTTGACTCGGTTATGAAGGAAGGGTAGTACACATATTGTGTTTGTTGACTCGGTTATGAAGGAAGGGTAGTTCACATATTGTGTTTGTTGACTAGGTTATGAGGGAAGGCTAGTTCGCATATTGTGTTTGTTGACTCGGTTATGAAGGAAGGGTAGTTCACATATTGTGTTTGTTGACTAGGTTATGAAGGAAGGGTAGTTCACATATTGTGTTTGTTGACTAGGTTATGAAGGAAGGGTAGTTCACATATTGTGTTTGTTGACTCGGTTATGAAGGAAGGCTAGTTCACATATTGTGTTTGTTGACTCGGTTATGAAGGAAGGGTAGTTCACATATTGTGTTTGTTGACTAGGTTATGAAGGAAGGGTAGTTCACATATTGTGTTTGTTGACTCGGTTATGAAGGAAGGCTAGTTCACATATTGTGTTTGTTTACTCGGTTATGAAGGAAGGGTAGTTCACATATTGTGTTTGTTGACTCGGTTATGAAGGAAGGGTAGTTCACATATTGTGTTTGTTTACTCGGTTATGAAGGAAGGGTAGTTCACATATTGTGTTTTTTGACTCGGTTATGAAGGAAGGCTAGTTCACATATTGAGTTTGTTTACTCGGTTATGAAGGAAGGGTAGTACACATATTGTGTTTGTTGACTAGGTTATGAAGGAAGGGTAGTACACATATTGTGTTTGTTGACTCTTTATGAAGGAAGGGTAGTTCACATATTGTGTGTTTGTGAACTCGCCTATGAGTGCACACCAGCACACTCCCTTTGCAATGGCCATGCCGTGACATCTTTGGACACAGACTTTGGCGAACTGCGGCGAACCAAGTCCGGCCCGCGCTCTGCTCCATGTCTGCTCGTTCAAATCAGTGACGCATACGTTTAATTTAAATTACTTCATCTAAACACTCCATCCATCCACTCTTTATCCGGCCATTCTGTCAAATGTTCAAACCTACTATGGTCAAAAAATTTTGCCCTCCCCTGCCTTAAGGTATCAATAACGGTTACGTTGAGTGTTTGCCCCGACGATATCTACATGACTGAGGCAATACCGCCATTGCTGTAACTTCAAAAATGTGTTACATGACCTAAAAACCAACAATACTATGTAATTCCTTAATGAGCTCTCGTAGCTCAAGGTCTCACAGAAATCAACTATCGGGTGGGCTAATCTCTGTTATCCGGGCCGTGAAACCGGTTGTAACCTCAAGCAATAGACCTTAAAACAAAACTAAACTCTGTACGGTACAATTCAGTGGTCCCCCAACCTTTTTCGCGCCACGGTCCGGTCACCGCGGCCCACTGGAAATGGGGGTGGGGGGAGGGGGTTAATTATTTCTCGTCCATGGAAAGTCGCACAGTCACGAGAGAAATAAATCAAAAGGAAATGGTTAAAGGTTTCTTGGGCGGACCGGTAACATTCGTTCCACGGACCGGTACAGGTCCGCGGCCCGGTGGTTTGGGGGACCACTGCAGTACACCACAGGTTAAGTCCGTGATTCTCAACCGGTGGTACGCATACCCGAATGAGTACGGGATACGGTTATGCTGGGGTACGTGGTGACTTGATTTTCGTTTAAAACTACCAACAGTTTTGAAGAAGGTCGCAAGTTTACTGCCCTACTAATCCCAAAACCACGTGACCAAGTATCGCATTATAAAAGTAAGCATATTTTATTATGAAAATAATTAATTTATTCGCGAACTTATGTGCGAGGGATACCCGCGGATATACTCTCCAACCCTTTGTGATGCAGTCGCTAAACAGGCCGAGGACCGCTGGGTTAAGTTCGCATTACATTTACAGGAAATCAGGAAACAATGCAATAATTTCTTTTGGGGACATCTCACTATAATAATGGGGGTGGGGTGGGGGTCATAGGTCTAAGAGCACAGATGATCGTACATTCCCATTCACAGTGGCGTAGCGAGCGGTTAACTCGCGCCCGGGGCATAATACCTTTGTAGCGCCCCCCCCTTCCCATTCGAAAACCATATAATATTATATGTTTTGCGGACCATTTAGCGTCCCTTTGTGAGTAGCGCCCGGGGTATGATGACCCACCTTGCTCAGGCACGCCGAGAGGAGGGGCAGGGGGGGGGTCATTGCCAGGGGGGCCGCATCTGTAAGGGGGCTCGGCCGCCCCGACCATGTCAATTTTTTCACGACTCATTGTTTATTAAGGGGCCCGCAATGATGTCCTGCCCTGGGGCCCTTGTTGGCTCTCGGTGCCCCTGCCCTTGCTACACCACTGCCCACAGTGGCGCAACCAGGGAGGCAAGGGGGGGGGCTTGAGCCCCCCCCCCAGGCCAAATCATCAATACATAATTACTGTTATAAAGTTACAAAAAAGACTGTCAAACTGTCTTTTTCATAATGTCAGCCCCCCCCCTCCCCCCAACCCCCAGCATTTTTTGCTGGTTGCGCCACTGACTGCCCATACAGTAAGCTTGGTGAACAGGTAAACACCCAAAATAACAGTCAATGTGCCTACCTGATCGATCACTGTCACAATACATATGGTGTAGCGGGATGTTTCGGTTGTCATTTTAAGCCCGAAAGCATTCAATCAAAATGTAGGCATGCACATACATTACATTATATAGAAGAATCAAATGATAATTTGAAAAAAAGACTAATTTAAAAATCAATTCATTCACAATCGGCATTAACGTAGTTGACCTTGTTCTGACAAGTTATATGTGGTAGCCGACTGGATTCAACAGTAAGCCTAATATATATTATTTTATTATAAATATTACATATATCTTATTATTTTTTTACACACATTACGAAAATCATTTTTGCGGGCTTCTAACAGAAAAAAAAAACAATGAAAAATTACTTCGATTTGGACGATTACCACTACCAGGAAGGGAAAAAAACAGGACAGACAATACCATAAATGGGCAATTATAGGTTAAAACAAAAGAAAGCACATTAAATTATATATGAAAATTCTAGTGCTTTTAAAAACGTCTAAAAAACTTAGTCAATATATATTGAATTTATATATGCGCAAAGCCTATGACTAGATACTGTGAGTGTGATTCGATAATTTTATAAATAATTTTACTCTTCACTACTAAATAACTTATAAGCTTTTTTTTCTTTGACAAACAGTGCTTTGAGTTAAATTGGTCAAATTTAATAAAATTTATTTTGTTGGTCAATCTTTGTTCAATGAAATAAGTCAACGACTTATGAGAAAAAAATATTTATAATAAATATTTAGTAAAGTTTTATAAGTATCTATTTCCTCTACAGGTCCCGGATGAAGCTGCCATATTGTATGTGTTGAATACTTCCTGAAACGGATTGTATTGCTTCTTATCGATAAAAATGGTAACGCAAATTATTCTCATTGTTCACCGATTATTAAAATGATTGTTGTTTCTGTTGCTGATGTATGCAGAAAATCGTATGCCTTATTGTTAGATAGTAAAAATAAATAGTGACATATTTAAATAATGACAGCGTTTTCTCATTGTTTACCGGCAAGCAAATGTTTTAGTAAAGTGGGTGGGGGCGGGGCGAGATAGTATTTATATATATAGTTTTTTAAAGGGTTACTATTATTTTCATTAAAATCATTCAAATATCTTATTTGTCTTTACGTTTTTTACACTATCTTTTCCATTGTTATATTGAATCATTATTTATCTTAAAGCATAGGTCACAAAGCATTTTTAAGAAAAGATCTAGACAATACAGCACATTGTGACATTTCACTTAGTCTAGTTGTCTGAGTTAAACAGTATGTCAACAATATCAGAGCATATTTTAACTATATAATATTAATCTAAAATTTATCGCCTGGTAAGCTTGAAATTTGCTTGGTGACAACCAAATTCTTTTCCTATAATTTCTATACTATAGACATTATAGTCTATATAGTATAGGCCTACTGACTTCTTAATCTTAGACAAAGACTTAGTTTTAATAAAATATAACATTTTACTGTTTCACTCTGATATGGAAACTGAAAGTGCTCTTGTGAATTTAGTCATTTTTAGTTTTAATTTGTCCATTTCTAAATGATAAGTACTGTAAGATGGCATGACAGACTTACATGGTGACTTAGCCAATTAAAAATGAAATAGTTAAAAGAATGTAGTAATAAGTCGTCGGCATCCGTCCGTCTCGAGAGACGATGGTGTAGCTAAGTTGAGTCTACAAAACACCGCCGGGAGTGGCTGTGCAGTCTGACTCGGGAGTGGCAATCCCTGCCGCACTTGTCACACTTGAAAATAGTTGGTTGTTGTAGTTGTTGTTGTAGCTGTTCTTTTTTCCGCTTCCGTCTTGTTCTTTTCAGGGCAGCATTATCCTGTCGCTCAGCCTCTGCGCGCAATGAACCCTGCCGGACAGCGAGCCTCCAGGACTGGCGGTCGGCTGCTTGGCTCTCCCAGGAGTTGGGGTTAATGGAGCACTGTTTCATATCCTTTTTGCAGGTGTCTTTGTAGCGCATTTTAGGTCGCCCTGTTTTCCTCTGGCCGGGAACTAGCTCGCCATAGAGTAGGTCCTTCGGGATGCATCCTGCGTCCATTCTTTTGACATGACCGAGCCATCTGAGGCGTCTCTCGCTGAGAACTGCAAACAAGCTGCTCATGTTGGCCCTCTCCAGCACCCCAGTGTTGGGGATCTTGTCTTGCCACTTTATCTGCAGTATACGTCGCAGGCACCTCATGTGGAAATTGTTTAGCTTCCTTTCGTGCCACGCGTAAGTGGTCCACGTCTCGCATCCAAGTAATAAGTAAAAACTAGCATTTCAATTTTCACGAGCTTCTCCATTATTCTGTCCTAATTTTAAGTGAACAGATAGTTTTACATTATTTAAAGTTATTTATATTTTGTTTCTTGACCTAGACCGAGACTTAATGTTGTTTTAACTTAAGTGAGTTCAAACTTCTGTTTGTATATCACAGCATACTTAAACTAGTTAAACATAGTAACTTTGCGACATTTATGTTGTCCAGTTAGGAAAGTATGTTGCCTAGTAAGTTTGAAATTTAGATGTTGGGGGACAACAAAGTTCATTTTATTTATAATTTCTTTTCTTTGTTCTGATAAAATTATATTAACTAACTCTAATGGAAGTCCCCCCCCCCCCTTTTTTTTTTCCTTTTCAAAACATGTTCTTAAATTAGATTTGCTTTTATCACTAAAGGAAAGGACATATGAAAGCACAACAGATATATGTCTGTTGATGTGTCTATATTGGTTAAATGTATAAAAAAACAACTTTGAAAGATAAATACAATAACACCTTTGATAGTCATTAAATACCTTAATCATTATGTAGTGCTGTAAGCAAAAATAAAAAGCCTAGGTAAGTGGTGTCAGATTCTGTCTGGAGGTATCATTAATCAGGTAAATCAAGCCTTCTGAAGATTCAAAAACTATATTCATCAACTATTAATTTTATTATTGATACCTTTTTTTATAAATATAAATGATCAAATGACATTTCTCATATTTTATGACTTTTAAATACATTTTATCTGCTTATTTGACAAGTACTATTGTTATGGGGAGAAGCAGGAAATAATTAATTTATTTCAATTATTATACTTATGGGAAATTGCACTTTTATCTATGACATCTTTAGATTGATCCTGGAATGGACTACATTTGTTAACCAAATTACCACTGAATTTTGATTTATATTTTATTGGATTTATTGAACTTAGTGAAACCCTTATTCTTTTACTCTGTAGATCAAATAAAAAAAAATAAATGTAACTTGCATTTAGAAAAAAATTGTAGAAATAACAGGCTAAACTAAGGAACCCAGTGTGGCCTGCGATTTAAAAAAGTTTGCCCATCCATAACTTCATTTTGTTAATTAAAGCTGTTTTTTAAAGGCGAATGTTAAGTTTCATTATTTATTTTTTTCAAGTCTCAAGATATTTACACACTAGCTATTTATCCAAAGAGCTAAAAAGGTCTTTGTTGGTGGTAGGACACAAAGTATTTTTGTACAACTGAATTGTTGTATAAAGCATCATATATATAAATTATTCAGAATCATTCTTTTTTTTTTTTAATAAAAATGTGAAAATATTTGTGATTTTTAATTTTTACTGCTGGTGCTATATGTGTTCTAGTTTTTTTTGAATATTTGTATAATTGGTAGTAACTTTATAAATCTTAAAGCTAATGTTCTAAAAACAAAATATTTTTACCTAAATACCACACGATATCAGCACTTTTCTGCATTAGTCATATTTGGGAATGAAAATTCTTTGTAATTTGATAAGGATCTGGGTATAAAGTAGCTATTTTCTGATTATCTAAAAGTGTTAATCTGTCAATGTCATGTATATTTTTTGCTCAGGATTCAGCTATCAATACTTCTAATTTTCTAATTGTATTTTGGTCATTTAATGAAAAATAAACAGAATATTAATGTAATTTTTTTTACTCTGCAATACTGTTATTCATTAATGAAAAATCTCTTTAATTTGATAAGTACTTGGGTATACAATATCTATTTATCTATGTCTAGTACAGTCGGGCTACATCTTTCAAGACTATCTTTGTTTTTTTTTAGATTTGCAATCATCTTTCAATTTTTCAATATTTTATGTCATTGATGAAAACAGAATATTAATAGTATTTTTTTTTTTTGTTTTTAGACAGAACAACAGCTTGACTGTGCTTTAGATTTGATGAGACGGTTGCCGCCTCAACAAATAGAAAAAAATTTATGTGATCTTATTGATTTGGTAAGACTGCATTGGTTTTGTAAAATCTTGTTTATGCACATATATTCTGTATGTTTTAAATATTGGGAAATCATTAATATTCGTTGGTAAAACGCATTTATTTTATCATTGCATGTTATAAAAGGATATTACATGTGTTCATTACTTCACCTTCTTCCATGTTATTATTATTCAGAACATAACATAGGATACATTATTATTAATAAGGTAATAGGATATATGGTTATTTATCAGGTACCTTCGCTGTGTGAAGATTTATTGTCATCTGTTGATCAGCCTTTAAAGATTGTTCGTGACAAAACAGTAGGAAAAGATTATTTGTTGTGTGACTACAACAGAGATGGTGATTCATACAGGTAAATAAAAAAAGTGATAATAACTGTTTCTTGATTAATAAATAAATAAAACAGTATGTCAATATGCATATAAATTAAAGGAACTTATTGTTGCATACATTTTGAATCTTTGATAGAGAACTTAATTTTTGAACACTTCTATGATTTATTAAACATATAAATGATTACAATAGCAATTTTCTTTTAAAACTAATCCTCCTTCTTTTAAAAAGTTCACTGTTCAATGGTTTTACACATTTTGTTAAAAATCTTTGAGGTCTAGTGTTAATAGCTCTTATCTGCTTAACACAGATCCAGAGGTTAATTTCTTGACATTATCTGGAATTGGTGTGATTCTATTTAGGTACTTATGCCTCAGTGTGTTTGAAGGTTACAAGGGTCAGATGCTTAGCCATTATTCAGTCAAAAATAATTATTTTGAATTAAGCACAATTTTTTGGGGTATTACATACAAAATTTCAAACTATTTTTGGATTACAGCGGTGCCTTAGCGCTATGTGACCCACTTTTAATACTATTTTGTTATTGTAACCCACCTTGAAAAATATTTTGTTTTTGCAACCCAACTGTAAAGAATTTCAAAACTAATAAAAGGGTCAGCAGTTTTAAATAAATATGTTCCCATTTTACTTAGCAAATAAAAACACTGTTTTATTTGCAACAAATTGAGAAATAGAGTTGTAATTATGTACATATATGCTCTTGATTCATTAAATTAAAATTGAAATCTTTTCATGACTCAGCTGAAATTTCCCCACAACCTACTAGTGGGTGGTTTATCATGACATCCATCTAAATTTACTATAACAAGGCCTATTTAAATAAGTTGTAAACGACTATGATAAGATTTACTACATGATGTATTACGGATGGTCACTTACTAAAATAAAGAAATATTTAAATAATATTAGCATTTTATAATCAGTTTATTGAAATAAAAAAATTAAAACTACAAAACAATTAGAGTGGTAAACACAGAAACTTTATATGAAGTTTTCATGTGATCTCCAACAGTAGCCAAAAATGTTTTCTTTTACCCACCCATGATACTGTTATTTGCCGTCCTGTTAACACCCACCTGATGCTTATTTTAGAAATAATAATCTTTATATCAGTTGACTTATGATTCATTAAAAATGTATATTTTTCAAGATCTCCATGGAGCAACAGTTATGATCCTCCATTGGATGATGGAACAATGCCTTCTGAATCCTTGCGCAAACTTGAGATAGAGGCCAACAGCGCCTTTGACCAGTACAGAGAAATGTACTTCGAGGGAGGTGTATCATCAGTCTACTTGTGGGACTTGAACCATGGGTTTGCGGGGGTTATTCTAATAAAAAAAGCTGGTGACGGCTCAAAGAAAATTAAAGGATGTTGGGATTCCATTCATGTCATAGAAGTTCAGGTATAAAGGCAGTTTAACTGTAGATTATTAAATATTTTCACAAATAAAAAGAAATTAATAGAAACGTCAGAATTGTTGAAAAATGTTTTTGAAAAAAAAAATAACATTATTTCTAATGCTTGCATCTTTCTTATACATTGCAGGAGAAATCTAGTGGAAAGAATGCTCATTATAAACTGACATCAACTGTGATGCTTTGGCTTCAGACTAGTAAAGAAGGCTCTGGTACCATGAATCTGGGGGGTAGTTTAACTAGACAGGTACAGTAACTGAAAAGTAATAGTTTTTATATTGTGCGTTGCAGTAAAATGTACTATCTGTTCTTGATATTTGTCATACATATAGATAATTTAAAAGGCCACTTGTCTATCAGATGAGAACTGTAATGAATATGTCAAGGTTTGATTTTGAAGTCAATTATATATAGGGGGATCTATAAAAAAATTTAAACTTAACCCCTAAAGCGCCAACTAATATTAACAAAAATGCATCTAAAATGGGTCATAAAATTGCCCCGTATAAGCATTGACTACCCCCACCTAATATTTTTATAAATTTAAGCAGTAATATAATAGTTTTCATATTTATGTTTGGTATGATTGTACAGCTAAATGATAACTGTTTAAATTACTATTATTATTTAAGCGTTTTGAATTTTTATTTTATTTTTAATATAAATATTTGTGGGTATTAAAATGTGCCACTTCTGGGCCCCCCCGTAAAAAAAATTTTCAATGACGGTAAAATTAATGAAAAAATATAAAAGACGAATGTTCACTTGTTATTATCTATTTAAAAAACGATCAAATTAAATATACAAACTTTCCCGAAAAGAATCCACCAAAAATGAATTAAATTAAATCATTTATATCCAATAAAAGCTATGTCGGCCTATTAAAAAAATCCCATCAAAATCACTACCACTCATTTTAAAAAAAAATAAAAAATTAAAATCTATCCGACAAAATGTCGAATCAATGAAATAACTACCGGCCGGAATGGATAAGCTTACCGGATGTAAACATTCCTTCGGCAAATTAACGACGATAAACGAAAAATTTCGACCGAAAACACTCGAAGCCACGATCGTGGCTTGTGGCACTTAAGGAACTGATTTTGTAAAGCCACGATCGTGGCTTGTGGCGCTTTAGGGGTTAAACAATTTTTAATAACTTGTTTGTTGAGCAAATGTTGGCAATTTGGTGGACTTTTACTTCAGCCTTGTACTAGTCTTGTTTGATTTGCACAAAAAGTTTTTTTAATTATGCTCCAAATTGTGGCCAAAGCATCAGATGCAAATTTGCATTCATCATACTAAATTGTGTTTTATTCAGACCCATTCTTCTTTATGGATTTCACTGGGTGACTTATATAACTGGAACTTTAAAAAAATTTCATATGCAGATGGACGTTTTTTTATGACTTTAGGAGGAGCTATTAAAATTTCTATGAGTTTTTTTTTTTTACTGCTTTTTGTTTATAATAGAAATGAGTTAGATTCCCTTGAGCTCGTGATGACCATGGGATGGATGAAGAAGAGTTCATCTGATTTAGTAGCCACAGCATATCAGTGGATTTGAATGACTATCCCAATGCCCCCTATTTTTGCTTAACCAGTTATTGTCAGGTACCCACTTTAACAAAGGTGGACTTAAGGACTTCACCAGGAGCCTAACTGTAACGTTATATATTTATTTGGATGTTATGTACTTGTTGATGTAATGCTTCTCCAAGGTAACACTGTGTGTTCCTAACTGCTGCTTCAGTTACTTATACTGGTTTTATGTAGCTGCCGATATCATAACTGGTTTATAATCTTAAGTAGCGTTCAGTCTCGTTGCACTCTCAAACAACACACCAATCAATGAGGCAAAGTTCCACGATTCAATTATATTTATTCAACAATAAGAAAACATATGTAGTATGAACTTATGTGCAGCAGTATTCACAAATGCTTTGTACACAATATAACACGTAGTATTCCAGTTTCCCGAAGGAATTCCCTAGTATCCTGAGTTCCCGAAAGAATTATTCAGAGATACTTCAATAAAATAGACTTTGACTGTGTACTGTAAAACGCAATAACTTGATAGCTTGTGCCTCTACTATTTCTCCACTATCTTCTCCTCTAACTATCTCTACAACTGGTGTCCTGATGTCTCTATCGTCGGTCTGTCGAACTGTCGGTCTGTCCAAATTTCCGTTACCTCTGTTATTTATGTGTTGGTGAATTATCACGTGCCCCAAACGCCCAGAACTTTTGATTGGTTCCCTAACACCCTTTCTAACTCATCTACATATTAATGACTCTTATTCCAGCCTAGGGATTGGTGCGGCTAAAAACTCACTCTGGGCTAGTATTCCTTTGTCTGCCTAATTACATCTATCGTCACCTATCTCTGGGGGTCATAGACCTGTGATGACAACCAATTTTACCCTAAACAAAGATACTGCTGGAATTCTAGTTATCAAAACATATGACTATATCCTGGACCCATGAGGTTTTCAATGTTGACCAACCAACTGAACCAGTGGTTCTAAAATTGTATGAATCTATCTAAAGCTATTGTTACACTAACCCTTAATAACTAATTTTAATTTTTCTTTGAATTAGGTTGAATCAGATGCACCAGTTAATGAAAATTCCCCTCACATAGTCAATATTGGTAAAATGGTTGAGGTAAGTCTGGTTTTACATATAACTGTTATCATCACTTAAAAGGTAATTATAAAAATTATATATTCTGAAGATAAGTTCCCTCAGCTCTTGAGGGCTTAGTGGCAGATGAAGTGTAAAGTTCACGTTTCTGTAGCCACAGTTTATTAAGGGAGTGGCTACCACAACGCCCAGCCTTAGTCAGGTACCCATTTAAATGCGGGTGGACCGGATGACTAAAAAAACTAAAACAGACTTTCACCAGGACATGGAAAAAATTTCTTTGGTTCTCACTAAGGATCGAATCTTAGACACTCTGGTCAACAATATCTAGCTCTCTGCATCACTCAGCCGTCCCGCTCACCATAAATTTTGAGAGTGCACATAAAAGATGGCATCCTCTGCAAAAGTAGGTGAGAGGGTGGAAAATCTACTGATTTACTTACAAGTTAGGAAATAAAGATGTTAGGCAAAAGAAAACAAATCTTCTGCATTGCTTTTATTTTTAAATATAATTTTCCCTTCTTAATTAATGTGCAGTTTTAAGATTTAAAGAAAATTTTTTCGAGCGCATGTAAACTTGTGTGAATTTTTTTTATCCATTGTTATCTTGGATTTTTTTTTTTCCTTCCTTGGCTTTCATTCACATTTTTTTTAACAGGACATGGAAAACAAGATTCGCAGTACACTGAATAATATATACTTTGGCAAGACTAAAGATATAGTCAATAGCCTACGCTCCATTGAACCTTTGCAAGACCCCAAACAGCAAGCAGCCTTCAAAAAGGACCTATTCCAAGCTCTTTCACAGAGAACCCAGGCACAGTGATGGTGATCCATTCTAATTTTTGTATTTCAATACTTTGTACTGTCTAATGTATCTTTATTGGTTGATAAAATAAAAAGTCACTTATCAGATTTAAACTTCTTTAATTTTTTCATCCTATTATAGGCTTCGGATAAATATTTATCCTTAACATTTGTATTGAAAAGTATAGCAATGGAGTAATTGTAACAAAATTTTGTCACAAATTTTTTTTTTTCAAATGGCTATGATTATTTGAACAAAATGCAGACTACCTTCCCTGCCCTAATTTTTATTTCTTGAGCACATCTGTATTCAGTGACCAAAAGCCCTTTTTGTAGATATTATTTGTCTATCTATTACATTTATTTAAAAAAAAAATTAAATGCGCTACCCTTTACTTTGAATGACACCAGTATCATGGTTTGTTTTAGAGAGTGATTTGTGTTCTTTGTCCACGCTGACAACTTTGGAGGAAGAATAAATCTTTTAAAATTTTTCAATCTGGAGTTAAAATATGTTGAAGTTATTAAATAAAAAAATGTCACATTTTAAGTTGTTATAAAACTACTATTATTTCTGACAAATAAAACTTAAAAGATATATAATGCTTTGTATATTCTGATTGTACATATTTTCTTTGTAGAGAGCAATATTATATTAAGGACTTTTTTTTATATAAAAGACTATTAGTGTATGTCAATTATGCATTTAGATTTCTCATACATAAGCACATTAATACTTAAAGGATTTTAAAAAATATATAACAGTCTTTATACAATGTTCTACATTTAAATACTTTGATGTTATCCAGTTATGTTTGTTATTGTGATAAAAACATTACAGATGGAATTAGTTTTTCAACCTCCAACATACACTGGCTATCAAAAGCATCTTCTGTTACCTAAAGATGAACTATTCCGGTTGGTTTAGATTTTTTTCCCTACCCTGAATTGAAACCCTTGCTGTTCATGAATATTTTGTTTCCTCTTTCTATTATATATTGTTTTCATCCTATTTTGTAATGTTAAGTCCATGTTTTTTGTTTTTAAAGCAACATTGGTTTGATTGATTCTAGCATTTTTTCTGTGCATCACCCCTCATGTTTTAAATTTAAGTTATTTACATTTTGTCACTTGAGTCATCCATGGTGGTTAGTTGCTTTGCTCATACCATTTATTATTCAATTTCATATTGTTTTTTTTTTAAATATGCAGTAATGTGGTGACTAATTTGTTGGTTAGTTTTGTGTCAATTTCCCGACTTCTAATTTTTTGGTTAGTTTTGTGTCAATTTCCCCGACTTCTAATTTGTTGGTTAGTTTTGTGTCAATTTCCCAACTTCTAGTAATTCCAAAAATCTGACTTTTGTGGACACCCAGTAGCAGAAAGAAATCTGCCTAAGTCTGAAGAAAGGCCAGAAGGATTACATATTGTTTTCTTTTTTTTTTTATGTGGTTTGACTTATGAACTATTACATTTATCGGTTGAAAATGTTCAGATGTTAATTTCCTGTTACAAAAAATTGATTTGAAATTATTACTTGTTTGTAATGTAGCAGTGAATTAAAATGAATGTTTCAGAATATGGCTTTGTGGGATATATCGTGCAAATGTTTTCTAATGTGAACATTATGAAAATATCTTATATTTTTTACGAGGATGATTTTTTTTTTCATTTGTCCAATTTTGCTTTGTTAATTAAAATAATCCATTCTTCAGCAGTCTTGAAAAAAAAACATAATGCCAACATGTTGTCTTGTATTGTATTTTTTTTTTTGTTTTTTTTTTTGCAAGTAAAAGTTGGTCTACTTCCAGCAGGCTAGCTGCTTCACAGTTGAAATTCTATGCTTGTCCATATAAAAATATGTTACAGTGTATATGACATAGTATCATTAAATAAATTGACATGAAGCACCCAGCTGATGTGTTAAGTTTTTGTTTAATGTTTGCTTTTTTATTAAAAAACTGAAAGTGAAAACTCTGAATTTGTTTAGAGTGTAGTTAAAAAAAAAGCTTTGTTAAAAATAGTGCATTATAAGTAAATGTACGACACCCTGAACGGATCCTAAATAAATTACTTGAATTTAATTGTGATAGCACTCACAACAGCCCCATAAAAAAACAAGTAAAAAAAACCACTGAATAATGTAACTTTTCACACCCCATTTAATTTTGTTTTTTAAACTAGTTTCACTATAAGTCTGTGAATTTTATTTGGTATTAAAATATTTTTTTTTTTAAGAACTTTACATAATATACAGTTGTGGCAGATTTCAAAGCATCATTAAGAAGAAATTTTTTTATTACGATTACTGATTTTTCAGTGGGACTGATGGCCGAGTGGTGTAGATACTCGTCTGAGAGTCCTGGGTTCGATCCTCGGTGATGCCCATGGAATTTTTCCAGGTGAAATTCGGTACAAAGTCGTCCCACAAGTCCACCCAGCTTTAAATGGGTACCTGACTTTAAGTTTGGGAAGTAAAGGCGGCTGGGCGTTGTGCTAACCACACAATCCCTTCATATGCGGGAGGTTATTAAATCTTTATTTTTCAATTATAAAAATAGAATCAAAGAAATACATGAAAAGGAAAATGAAATAGATTTGTCCAGTAAGTCTATTTATAAATTTTTTTTCTTTTTTTCAAAATTGTTCTTGTGTTCGTAGGTAAATAAAAAATTTTTGGCATCTATTTTTAACCAGCATTTCTTTAAAAGTATTATGGGGTTAAAATTACAGTTTAAAAAAAAAAATCCACAAAATTTCATAGTCTACAGATTAAAATATGTTTAAAAATGTTATCAACACATTTAAAAAAAATATCAAATAGTTATAACATGTGGTAAAAAATAAAGTTGCATTGAGGGTTATATACATCATTGATTGTTTTCATCTCTGCGGAACTGCTGACCCTGGACTAGAACTGAGTACACTCCTTTCTTCGACAATAATTCCTGGTGTGTGCCGCTTTCCACTACCCTCCCTTGTTCCATGACATATATAATATCTGCATTCTGAATGGTTGAGAGACGGTGCGCAATGACTATACATGTTCTCCCTTCTCTGGCCCGGTCTAAAGCTGTTTGCACAATCTGAAACGTTGAGAATGACATAAAAAGATATTAATTTTTTTTTAAAGTTAAGCCTTACCAATAATTCCGTTAACTATTATTTTTATTTTATTAGGTTTTTATGAATGATTTAATAGAAGATCTTAATTCATAAAGTGTTAGCATTGGGATCAATATATTAAGTCAAAATATTTTAGACTTTTTAATTTTCTGTGAGGATCCTGTAAGATTTTTTTCTTTTGCTCTTATCTCAAACCCATTTCCACTACAGGGACCAGAGCATACTTGAACTAAAGACTGGGTGATATTTCAGTCACCTTGTAAGTTTGAAATTCACTTACCGGGTGACAACAAAGATCATTTTATTTATAATTTCTACGCCTTGTTCAAATAAAATATTGGCAGATTTTCTTTTTTTGTTGCCCAGTCAAACGTCCTTAAACTAAGCCCTGATAGGGATAGCTCTGTATAGAAATAAGTAATTCCTCTCCATAGCGAGGGTTGCAGTGAAGGCGTCATATGTAACTGACGCTGATGGGATTTCTTTTTCACCCTTATTTTATTGCCCCTGATTTAAAGCGGTTCATTAAAACAGACAAAACATTCATACCTTTTCACTTTCCGTATCTAGAGCAGACGTTGCTTCATCCAGCAGCAATATCCGTGGGTTTCTTATAAGTGCTCTGGCAATAGCCACTCTTTGTTTCTGACCACCAGAAAGTTGTGTCCCTTTTTCACCCACTTGTGTCTCATAACCCTGTAGGATCACAATGAGAAAAACACTTGAGGGAAAAAATATAGCTGAGATCTCAGAGTATCCATCTCATTATAAATATTAAAGCCAAAAAAAAAGTTTAAATTTATGTATATTTCTGTAAAATCGTCATCCGATTTCTTTTATGGTTCAATAGCTTCATGCTAGAGTACTAAAAAAAATTATAGATTTTTATAGATACTTTTAAACAACTCTAAAATAAAAATGCAAAATATTTTAATTAAATTTTTGTAAATGATAAAATGCAGGTCAAAACATATTGTCAAACTATCATTGATAAGTTTAAAAGATTTTTTTTCAGTATTATCTTTATCAAACATTGAAGATATATATATATATATATATATATATATATATATATATATATATATAAAAGTATGCATCGCAGTGAAATTTCTTTACTTCAACTAAATGTCCAATCCAGTTTAAAAAAAAAATATTTCTCTACATAATTCACGAAATGTTTTTAAATGAAAAAGCTTGTAGAAACCTGATTCTGAAAACAGTGAATATAGGAGAAACATTGTGATAACACTTACATCAGGTAAACTAGTGATGAAGTCATGGGCATTAGCCGTCTTGGCTGCGGCTATGATGTCAGCCATAGGAACATCTCTCTCTATCCCATAGCTGATGTTTTCCCTGATACTGCAGTCAAATAGTATTGGCTCTTGGCTAACCACACTCATAATGGATCTCAAATACTTCAGGTTATATTCTCTGGAGTCTATCCCTTCTATGAGCTGAAAAACATTGTTTAAGGCCAAGTTAAGGGGGGTATATTTTAACGCTAATAATTTAAGCCATAATTATAGTGGATTGTTTTGAGAAACATATAATAATGTATCACTGATTTTTTTAACAGTAATATTAAAATTATAGTTACTAATGACTGCTACATAAAATATTGTCAGATGGCAAATATTTTATTTTTAATTTACTCAGGAGCATCATTTTGGGGAGGGTTTTTTGGGAGTGGGGGGGGTGTGCAATTTCTGACAAGTGTAGATCATGAGTCTTTAATGGTGTCTATACATGTCTACGAGTAATAATGTGGTCTGGATCTTTGACCCTCTACCCCCGGCAATTGATGCCCCTGAGTTCAATGCTGTAACCTAGTGTACTGCAATGATTTCCCAAAGAAAATAATTGATCATGAAAACAAAGTGATAAGTCTCTATGGAAGTTAGCTGATATTGACAAAAATAATGTCTCATTTGAAGTGACAGTGGTTCATTGGGGCACACATAGAAAACTCTTTGCACCCAGTAGCACTCCATGCATCTCAGCACTTTGAGGACTCACTCATATAAAAAAAAAAGTTGTGTGTTTCAAGATTACCAAAAACGTGTACTATTCTGCTCAAAAAGGCACACCTTGAAAATTGGAACTGTGGTTTGACTGCCTCTGCTAACGGAGTGCATCTGGATGAGGGCAGTCCACACCTGGAAGCAACTACTCTGCCCCAGACTGGGGTGGGGAGGGGGGGGGCTGGAAGGCATTTTGACAGGGGGATAGGGTGAAAGTTTCCAGGAGCCTCTAATGATATTTACATCACCGCCCTTCCACGCACACCCTCTTCTGCACACCACTGTTTGCAGCCCAGGTGGGGGTTAATATCTATGGGAATCATACTTGCAGATGTAAATGCCGCACACTTACAATATGTCCCTCTGATGGGTCGTAGTATCTTTGTACAAGAGAGACAATTGTACTTTTACCACAGCCGCTCATACCCACAAGGGCTGCAGACTGGCCAGGCTTGACTTCAATGTTGACCCCCTTGAGAACATGGACATCTGGCCTTGTTGGATATATAAAATGTACGTTGTCTAGTTTGATCTCTCCAGAGATGTTTTCCTAGAAAAATAAATTAAAGATGCACATTTTTTAAAATGTCACAAAAGTTGTTCACCAGTCAATTATTAACTGATTCTTTTCATAGGAGCGTAAAATTTCTTTAGTTATGAAATTTTAGTATTAAAAAAAAATGACAAAAATAATTGAAAAAAAAAATGACAGAAAAAATTGAAAAAATAAAATTATGCATGGTTTGAGTTTTTGTAAGGAAAATGAACGCGGAATTCACGTAGTTGGAAGCATTCATTATATCTATGGTTGGAAGCATTGCTGCAATTTAGCCACATAGTATTAATTAAACAAATTTTAAATATAACACTGGAAGAGGAAAAAAAACAAATGCATATCAAGCGAGATAAAGACTCTAGAGTCTAGTTCAATGTGTTTTACATAGTTATTTCCCTTTGTCAATTAGAACAAAAAATCTATTTTTTTATTTTTCGTTCGACTTTGATTATTATAACATGTATAAGTTGAAAGTGAACCCTAATTTTTATGACTATCAAAGACTATATACCCTATTATAAATAAATAGATATATAGTTTTAAAAAATGTATATAATATTAGACAGTGCCGTAACGAGCTTAACTCGCGCCCGGGGCACAATACCTTTTTTATACATTTTTAGCGCCCCCCCCATTCGAAAATCATATAATATTATATATAAAATATACATTTGGAGCCCCATTGTGAGTAGCGCCCGGGGACATATGTACCCCCCGCCCTCCTCAGCTATGCCTCTAATATTAGATAAAGATTTGAGGATGGACTTAATTTCACCTAGCTTAGCCTATTAATTATGTCTGTTCATATTTTAAGTGAGTCTTTTTTTTTTTTTTTACCTTTATAGCACCTTTCGCACTAAATATATCAATCTTAGGGACGATGTCAAGCATGGTGAAAATATATCCAGCGGACAGTTGAGCCTTTGTGTAGTCAGGCAAGAATGAAGCCGCTTGACCCACAGATATACCAGTAAATGCAATAGCGAAAAATACCCTGTAGTTTAAAAACAACAACTCCTCATTAAAATGAAATAATTATATTCATACAGAAATGCATTAAAAACATTTAGCGAAACCAATAACGATACATGAGGTAATAACGATTCAAATGCAGGTGATAGAAGGTCATTGAATGTGAAAAGTAGACTATTACTTCCACACAATGGTATATTGGTATTCCATTAAATTTGGTACTCAGAGCGTTCACCAATTTAGTCCCATTTAAATCCAGATGAACTGAAAAGAAAGGTACGGCGTCACAATTTACCCTGTACCCTTTCAACGTGCCATTCTTTTGACCTACATAATCATGCAGTATTTAATAAGTAATAGATTTAAAACATGGCAAAACAATTAAAGTAAAAAAAAAATTATAGACCTATGGATATTTTTTCAAAAGACAAACAGATCTTCCTTTAAGTCCTTTTATACCCGGGCAATAGCTACTAGCTACACAAGACTCGTTATTTGGTGGTTTTTTTTAGGGGTGGGGGGGTGGGGGAGGGGGAGAAATTTATGGGTGCTATGCAAGAATTATTGTCGGGGACTAGATGGCATCAGATTGGATAGCAATCTATACTTGAAAAAAAAGGGGGTGGGGGAGCCCTGGGTGATCAACTCCGAGTCACGTTGGGGCCCGAAGATTGAAAACTAGTGCGAATGATATAATTTATACTAAAATAACAAGTGGTATCTATACAGTGCCAGACATTTTAGTTTTGTTTTTTTTTCTTCCATACACTAACCACCTTAGCATCATTTTCCAGAAAGTCGTCGGTAATATAATGTAAAATATGTCGTAACGCCCTAGCAACATGGGCTGGATTATAATCTGAAATGCTATAGTCTTAGCCCTGAGAAAAAAACATTGGCCTTTGTTTATCTAATTAATTTATCGAAACAAATTTCTTAAACAATCAGCCATTTATCGATGCAACCCTTTCATTTTGAATGGGTAATTTACCTCTGGCCAAAACGCGTTTTTTTTTCCTGTGGCACTCAACCAGTATATGATCCCCAAGACTTGTTATTCAAGTAAACTTAAAAAAAATTGAATAACTCTGCATCTTCTGGAAACAGGCATTGGGTGAAGTGGGGAGGGAAATAATCATAGTCCTGTGTGAGTTAAATATTTTGGCACCCTCCACTCCAAGCTCGGAAAAGTGAAAAGGCGTTTACTTTTGATATTTCGGGCGCCTGTGAGATCGCACAAATCGCACCACCCCAGCTACTGGAAATAACACATATCAGTTTTTTTTCATTTTGTTCTCAAAATTGGCCCTTTCTATGTATATGTCTTAGGCCCACAGTAAAGCTCATGGTTAAAATCATTTACTAGCCATTCTTTGTCCTTTGTCTATGATTTATTTTATTTCATTTCTTTATGTAGAAATGATATTTTAAAAAAAAATCCAATGTAACAAAAATGAAAACAATAATAATAATAATTTAATATTTCGAAGCAACCCCGCCCACCTCTTACCCACCATTCCGCTTCCGCCGTACGTCGCAAAGAAAAAAAAATAAATAAAAAGATGAACTAAAGATAAGATAAAAATAAGTAACCGAGTGTACCACCAGGCCAGGTGGAGTTTTCAGATCCGGGAAGAAGGTGAACTGGAGGTCGTAGTGAGCTGCTGTAAGTTAAGTTGGTCAAGAAGTGAGTTTTTCCCACGCTGACAACGTTACCTGAGCTGTATAAGCGATCACGGTATTGGCAAGGTTGTACCACACCAGCATAGTATGTGTGTGTGTGTGTGTGTGTGTGTGTGTGTGTGAGCATGTTTAATGTATTTATAGAAATAAATACATTAAACATGTGTGTCCAAGTGCATTTCTTTCTACTTTCATTAGCATTGTGCAATCATAGTAGACTTAGAGCCTGTTAACAACTGTAAGCTATAGTTGTACCAACGTTCATAATTTTCTGAATGTCTATGACGTCTGTGTTGTACCACTGTTAGCCATAATTGTGCAGTAGGTCTAATCATAGTATCTATAACGTCTTTGGGCTATATTTTTTTTCAATGATAATATAATCAAAAACAACTTTGGGCTATATTTTTTTCAATGATAATATAATCAAAAACAACTTTGTGCTATTTTTTTTTCAACGATAATATAATAAAAAACAACTTTGGGCTATATTTTTTAATGATAATATAATCAAAAACAACTTTGGGCTATATTTTTTCAATGATAATATAATTAAAAAGAACTTTGGGCTATATTTTTTTTCAATGATAATATAATCAAAAACCACTTTGGGCATTATTTGTAGTAAATTTGTACAATAATAATGATAGAATAAATAACATCTTTATGTAGGAATAACAGATGTACATCTGCAAGAAAAAAAATCAGTGTCTATAAGATAAACATATTCATTGTCATTTGCTTACAAAAAAATCTATCACTTTTCTTGCCCTCTCCTTTCCTTTTAATTCACTTAACGTTAAGCAAGTCAGTAAATATTAAAACTAACAAAGAAATTAATTCTATCCAACAAGGTTTTCTACTTACAACTAATTCCATCATTTTTTTTTTATTATATATAACTGAGCTCAAAGGAGACAACATGGGTGCCATAGCGAAGGAATATCAGAGATAGAATGGGAGAAAGAAATGAAAAAAAAATTTTTTTTCTACTTAAAATTAAAACTGAAAGGGCTTCATAATCTATGCACCGATACTATACTACAGAGATAAACATACAACTTCAAATGTAGCATATATTAACTTTTTTTTTGTGTTCCCTGAGAATTATAAATCTGGATAATGTAATACAAAAATAATAGTAAAAAAAAAAACATCTACAAAAAAAAAGCAAACAACCCCACAACTAACAAACACCTTTCCGCCTATTCGCACTCACACCCCAACAAAAGTGTTAAGACATCACTTCTGATGACTACATTCTGTCTAAGGTGTGATTTCTTTGGCTAAATGCCACAAATGAGTTCAGTTTCAAGATATTCTCACCCTCCCAGTTTATAGGAATATCTCTTAAGACAAGACTGTTATTAGAAAGCAGGTAGTTTTGGTGGTGGATCAGAGACGTACTTATGGATAGCCAAACTCGGCGACTGGATGGCGACTAGTATTTATTTCTATTCAATCTCATGCTAGAAAAGACCCCCCCCCCCCATATCCACAAGTATATTTGTCTAAGGCCCCCAAATTACTCTTAGACAAAGCCTGGGGGACCGGGGTGAGAGGAATTTTGGAATGGCTCTACAAATTTGGTAAACAATGTATAGGGCCTATACTTGAACAAGAATTTAGCGAAAAGCTTCATATTTACTAAAGAGAAACCATGAATAAATAAATAGCTATATATATATATATATATATATATATATATATATATATATATATATATATATATTTATTCATATTAGACAGTGCCGTAACGAGCTTGTATTTTTGAAATAAAGGTTATGGGGTTCAAATGCTTGGGAGACTTATGATTTACATGCATTTTTTTTTTATTAAGACGGAAATCACATTTAGGCGGTATATAAGACAAAAAAAAAAGCACGTGTAGTTACTATTAATAAATAGCAGTGAGGCTCTATGTCACGTGCGCCATGTTGATCAATCAAATCAGTGCTAGGGGAGGTCATGGGTCAACTAAATTATTACACACTACAGGAGGTTGAGCAGAGTCCAGCGTTGTTTGTTAAAAATACTTGTGTTTCTATACTCAATTGGTGGGCATTCGGAGCATGAGGTAAACTTTATAACATGAAATACTGCACACTATAACTAATAATTATTTATTCAGTTTATTGATTTCCATCAGATACGCTTAGACTGATGTTTAAATAATACAAACGACAAATGCGAGCGTCGGCTTTGTGTGTTTGTTGCTGTCTGCTAAGTGGTGCTTCATGCATTCTGTCTACACGCCAGTTGCTGGTGTGAAAGATTGTGAAGGGTGGTTGTGATATTGTTTTTTTTTTTTAATCACCCAACATTTTTCAATATAATGATTAGTACTAACATAAATAAGCTGTAACCATATTGTGAATATGGGTGTGGGTATCACTTCTGTGTATTTTACATACTGTACAACACTGAGCCGTATGAACTCTAATTAGTTAAATAATAGGCTATAGAGGTCAGTGACTGTAGACTGCACAGTGACTCTTACCAAGTAATTATTACTCACAGAAGTCATACACACTAAATACTATTCATATTTATCGAGACTATAAATATAGTGAGCCTCATTTTGTCATCAAAATTTTCTGCACATTTAAAGCTATATTTAACAATAACCATTAAAAAAATGCCGCCCGCCCTAATTATAATATAGTCCTGGCCATATCATAACCTACTTCCTAGGCTACTCTTTACTAACAGCATGTCTGATTTAGAAAAAAAAAACCCTGAAAGTTTGGAGGTCCACATAGAAAATATGTCAGGGGGTATAGGGCTCACTAAATCCAGTTGCTAGTATTTAATTATTTCAGTTATTCTAAATCATATGTTAAAAAATGTTTTGACCATTTAGTTTCAAATTAAAATCTGTTAAACATTTCAATGTTTCATTCTACTGGACTTGGCACACATATTTTCAATAGTTTTTTAGTTTGAAAAAAATCATCATACTTGAATTAATTTTCTTCATCATTTATAGATATCATGAAGCATTTGAATAAAAAAAGCATAACATTTTTTGTTTTATGTTCCCTTTAAATATGTTAGCATTGCAAACTTCTCATGGCTATAGAATATTTATTGTTACAATTAAATTTTTTTTTTTTTATTTATAAAACATTCCATGTCATGAAATAACTTTATTCATATGCTTAGTGCATTAAGTAAAAGTTTTTGTTTGTTTCTGTTAATCAAAATTAACATGGAGTGAAGGAATTTAAGGACTTTATAATATTTCAATATTTCCATCACAATCAGAAATTATATTCATTAGGATTTATAATTATATATATTTATTAGCTAGAGCAGCAGTTCTCAACCTTTTTCGCAACTGTACCCATTGGGTGTGAAAGTATGTCTGCGGGTATGTTTTTTGAATAAATGTACATGTTTTTATACTGGGATGTGCTTACATTTCTGATGCGATACTTGGGCACGTGGTTAGACGATTAGTCACAAAACAAACTGGCGACCTTCTTCAAATTCTTGGTTGTTACATTTATTTGTCGCTGCGTACCCCTACATAATATTTCCAGTACATTTTGAGGTATGCGCACCACTGGTTGAGAACCGCAGAGCTAGAGCCATATCAAGTTATTGTCAGGCCCGTATAGTGCGGGGGGGGCATGGGGGCCAGGCCCCCCTGCGATTTGTCTGACCCTCCCTGCTAATTTGTTCTACTAAGTAAAATGTTTTACATGGCCCCCCCTGCTATTGCCTGGCCCCTGCTGTAGAATGCCTGGCCCCTGCTGTAAAATTTTCACGCTACGGGGCTGGTTATTGTATGCAACTTTAATCTTTTGGTACTTCTATCAGATCTGCAAAGTGCAAAATTATGTTACAATGCTACTTCAGCACTCTTCAATAGTTCAGCACTCTTTGTGACTGCACAACCTGCACTTCCCTTCCTACTGTAGCTTTTTCTTGTTCATAAATGACTAAGATCTTCATTGTAGTCCAAATATTATAAACTATACTGCAATGAAAGTTACTAGTAAATAGTTTTTTCTTTGCAGGTCAATGCACACCTTAAAAGTGACTGTAACAAGTACACTAAAATATACATTTGACATATAAGACTAAAATATAGTTCCTGGAGGCAATAATTTTTTTTTATAACTTCCATATCTTTTTCCTGTTCAATTATTTCCTTCTGCATTCTATCAAGTTGATTTTTTTTTTATTTCTTTAGTTAGCATAATGTCTTTTATGTGTGTGCTTATTTTATGTGCACCACATCAGTATTTGTCAAACTTTAAGGAGGGGATGTGTCCATGAACATTTAGGTCAGAATCATCAATTTTAAACCATTAAAGGCTGGTTCAATAAAAAATGCTAACAATGAAAGATTTTTTTATTTTTTTTATTTAATGCTTGCATCAGGTTTGGGCCGGGTTGCATAAAGGTTAAGGGGTCCATGCCTTAAATATATACAAAAAAATGTAAAAAAAAAGGGAAGTTAACCTTGGTTTCAGACATCAACTGGAGTGTTTAGATATGGAAGCAGAGGCAGCCAATGAGATAGAATGAAAGAAATGATAACTGAGATAGGGAATGATGGGTTCAAGTCTCACTCAGACGTGACTTAACAGTTGACATGAATGTAAAAAAGGTTTTGATTCCGCTCACTCACAGAGATAAACATTAAAATATAAACATAAACTGTAGCCATTTCCCCGAATATTTATATGTGCAAGATATTTTTTTGTTTGTTATCGCACAGAGCAAAGGTTATTGTTATTACTTGATTATAAACATAATCTGTGAAGCAAAAGGGAACAAAAAATAAAACGAATGATCTATTATTAGACAGATTTTATTAAGGCTAAAAACTGCAAGAATTCAGTTGAAATATCAGGTGCAAAGAGGAAAATATCTAAGAATTATTTTTAATAGCTGAATGACATCTTTTGCAATTTTTAATTTGGTCTTTTTGTTTTAATCATGGATTGCACCTTTTCAGTAATGCTATACACATACAGCAAAGCTGTAGAAATGATTGGTGAAACTGATTACACCACACAACTGGACATTGAGTCCAGTCTTTAAATTCTGCGGCCACCTAGTATCATAAACAAAAACCATTTTTCCTTACATAATATGTATTAAATGAACATGTGTAATTAAATATTCTTGCAAATAATGTCAAAGATCAGTACTTCAAAGTTTAAGTAGGTAATATTTTTTCATCACTGAACATTTTCCTTTCTTTTTTTTTTGTTATTTAGCACGAAAAAGGGCCATCTGGCACGCATGGGCATCCATATTTGATACGGTGCAGGTTTATTCCTTTGTTCTAAGATGTGGTGAGCCAGATTTATTGTGAAGAAAAAGACCAGACCAAGGGCGTGGATTGCCTTTGTTGGTTTGGCTTAAAAAGGATAATTTTTTTTTTTTACTGTAAACCCGTTTATTTATAGTATGGTTTGCATCATGCTTTGCATGCATTATCATTTATTTATATATAATAAGAACTAGCGGGTTTATGGATACTTACACTATTGGGAAATTTCTATGTTTATTTATTACCTCCCTCCTCCCCTCCCACCCGTAAAATTGGAAATGTTGATTACAGTAAGGTACAAATTAAACTGTCATCACACTGTATAATAATGAATGTCACTAGATAGATTGTAGAGAAATAAGCATGCATATTGTCGGCTAAAGTTTGTTTTTTTTTGTTCAAAGTGGCCTATGGATTATAACGTGTTTGTCTAAAACTAATACCCACCCATCAACAAACAGAGATGCCTATTCTGAGATATGTCTTGATGTGTAAATGTTACTGCTGTGTCATTCTGACCCCGCCCTCTTGACACAGGCAAACGCTCTATTCCCCCCTCCCCCCTCTCCTTTTACATTGGCAATTACATCATCGCTGTCGGACGGTAAGCAACTAACTGGTCATGGGGGGGGGGAGCGTTCGGGTTACACCTTGAACTTCGTGAATGCCATTCTTAATGGTGAATGCCATTCTTAATGTCATGGGGGGGGGGTAGTGGTGTCATAAATTGGATTGCATTAGGGCTGTGCTGCTGCGATTATCACCCACGCCCCCCCCCCCAACTCCCCTGTAGGCATTCTTTACCCCCTTACGGATTTGTTTCAACGTCCATGCTCAGCACCCATGTTAAATAAACAGACGAAAAAAACGCTCTCACACCTACAAACCTTTTATTGTCTCCTCCCTCCCCCCTTCCCACCCAAGTCTCTCGACATGCACCCTTCACATTTCTCGTATCCCACGAGACCGGTAACCATGACAACCGTGTCATCGGCATGACATTTGTACACTTTCTCTGGTCATAGATATGAGACAAAAAAAAAACAACAACCAAACATTACCCCGCATTATTGCCAAAATCTTCTCTCCATATTATTCAACTGTGACTCTTCGGGGTTTTTTGTGTGTGTGTGTGTGTGCGCACATTGAACCTTCAAGAATATATGACAGATAGATAAATAATAATTTGCTCCTAAGTAACAGTGTTGCATTACTGTTGCATTTAGATTGACACACATAGTCATATTTAGTCACTTATTCTTTTTAAAGATTATTTCAATGATACATAGCGAATTGATTAGCGATAGTCTAGTATGACACACCCCCCTCCCCCATTAATGTAGAAGGTTACAATAACTTGTTTCAAAAAAATAATGTTAAAAAAGAAAACCTGAACAACGTAAAAAAATATTAAATAACGTGATTTCGTTACCCTACCCACCCTGCCTTCTTACGTTTTTTTTTTGTAGTGATGTTTTTAGTGAATTATTTTATTTAATTATATTCAACCCATAAACTGAAACAAGCTTTAACATAGCATCGAAAAAAGTTGCAGAAACAAGACCGGACACTTTAACTATACAGAGAAATGTTGTAAATGGCATAAAGATAACATTGGGGGCAACGGGAAGTAACTAAAAGATAAAAAAAAAAACACAGAATTTATAGAGTCTGCCTCCCCGACGATACAAACAATATTTACACCACATCAATCTGGGGTCTGTGTGGGGGGGGGTAAGGATTAATTAGGGGGGATGGGGGTTGGGGAGGTAGGCGAGTAGCGATTTGTCTGGAAATGTCTTTTAATTGTAGTGCAAGGCAGATGATCAATTTGGGATTCTTCTTCTTTTTTATTTTTTTTCGGTATATTAAAAGTTGCTATGTAACTCTATTATGACCCGGATGAGGGTGGGGGGTTCATTAACTGTTGGCAGCCCCGAGCAGTTACTTGAATCCCTGTCATTGTCGAATAGAGTCAACCCCCCCCCCCCTCTATAAAACGGGTGTGTGTGATCAAATGGATCCCAGTTGGTAGAGGTTACCAGGCGGCAAGGCTTAAGACGCGGATTGAACTGTTGTCGACACATTTCTTTCAAAGTTACATCCTGTAATAGCAGTTTACCCCCCCCCTCTCAATCCCAAATAGCAGCGCCCGTGCCTGAAAATTAGATGTGGAGATGGGGGGGGGGGCGGAGAGCTTCACGTGGGAAGAAAAGAAAAAAAAATTGGCTCGAGACGATAAATTTTCTGTGTCTAACACCGCGGTTCTCATCCGGTGGTGGGCGGATCCCAAGAGGGGTACGAGCATGGGTGTATTCATAGGGGTTGCCCCCCCCCCCCACCTACATTTTTGAAAAAATGTCATATAAATAAATGTCATTTAAATAAAATGTCATAAAGTTGTTATTTGCCCCCCCCCCCTTGGAAATATTCCTAACGACGCCCATGGGTACGAGAAAGGTTATGCAAGTGGGTACGCAACGACATTTAATTTAATCTTAAAACAAACCAAGAATTTAAAAAAAAAAACTTACGGAAACCTTCGGAAGTACTTTCGCACCTTTTGGGGGGTACAGTCTAGGAAACGGGTGAGAACCGCGGGTCTAACACAACATTACCCAGCGGAAGTCATTGGCAACACGAGATTATTTTTTTTTTGTGTGTTCCTTTCAACAATTCACGTCAGCTTGAAATGAGAATTGTAATTACCATAGAGGTAAAGAAGAAAGAATAGAGAAGTAAAAGCTTAACTTTTTTTTTAAAAAAAAAGGGCAACCAGTAAAAAGAAACTGATTTTTTTTAGCAACAACATAGTTAAAACATAGTGTCATCGTCACACGTTTGTACGTATAACAAACACACAAACATATAACCCCCCCCCCTCCGGGGCTAGGGGAAATCATATAGATTTATATTTCTTCTTCCTCCCCCCTCCTTCTTCCCCCGCTTATGACCAATCAAAGCGAAGCAATATTGTAAAGTTCCCTTAGCCCTAACGGGTCATCGGGGCAGATGAAGTGTATAATTCATCTGTTTTTATAACCTCCGGCATATGAAGGGATTGTGTGGTTATACAGCACAACGCCCAGCCGCCTTCACTTCCCCCAACTTAACGTCAGGTACCCATTTGAAACAATGTCGAGTCATAAGTTTATTGGCACCCAATTTTCATGACATTAGACAGGAATGTTGTTATTAACACAAAAAGTCACAGTCATCAGTACCCCCGTGGCTAGCCATGTCACGCCGTAGATTACATTTTGCAATTTTGTGTTCAATATGTGGAGGAGATATCGACGTACGTGCGTGCGTCTAGGAATAAGAAATGAAAAATAAAATAAAAATTAAGATACAACCCTTTGCAGAATTACTTTTTAATTGCCCTGCAGCTCTTTCTTACCTCCCATTGATTCTACCCCCCCCCCACCACCACCACCAATCCTTGTGAGCGAAGATGGAGAAAGAACGTAATTTTCAATGTCCTTGACATTATTTAATGTATTATACAGCCTGGATGTTGGCAGTGTGCTAGTAATTGGCTGAAAATAGCCGTGCCAAATAATCTTTTCAAAACAAAACTTGAATAAAAAACAAACAACATCAACTCCCGCGGCCTTGTGTATTATTCTTGAGATCTTTGTTTACATTTAGGGTCACGTGATGCTGGCCCGTTGGGGGCTGGATGCTTTGCTATTCCCACAGTTTCTGTTATGAACATCTTATATTGCTTGATTTCCGTTTACTGAATTACGTGGGTGCAAAAAAAAAAAGACAAGAAACTCGCCGTGCGTTATATTTTTTTTTTAATTGTGGGGAAATACGATTTAATAAATGCATTAATCAAGCCAGTGAGAGTATATGGGTGTGGGGGAGGGAGGGGGCGAAAGGGAACTGTGTTTCACTACCCAAACCTTTACATGCACCATAAAAATGCTTTTTTTTAGTTAAAAAAAACCCATTTCACTCGACAAGCTTTATCGTTTTTATTACATAGGCAAGTGTCGTTCTATTTAGACATTTGGTTGGCTGCATTTTCAAAGGCCAGTTTATCCTCTTACACCACCCACCCATCTTCAACTTGTGTTGCCCCCCCCCCTTCCCGGGGGACAATGATTAGAAAAAAAAAAGACATGAGCTTGGGGTCCCCGTATACGAGGCCCTTATGATAAGACGGCCCTGAATATGAACACTGTAAAATTTTTATTAACTGCATGGAATTATATCTCCTCCCCCCCCCCCGTCCATTTTCATGGCTGCTCCATCAACGCTAATTGTTCATATTCTGGGGGCTGCGACCTTGAAATTGTCTTGGCCTTTACACTTAATGAATCACGGTGTGAAAGGTGAGACCGAACGAGAGAGAGAGAGAGAGAGAGAGAGAGAGAGAGAGAGAGATGGAAGTGTGAGTAAATGAAGAGAAGATGCAGAAGAGATGCAGAAGCGCGTGCAGAATGATAAGTTCGCGTGTCATTCTGGGAATAAAGTGCAGTGAGTGATATGTTGTTAGCGGGAGGGGTGGGGTGGGGGGGCGGTGGTCGGTATATAACGCCGTGTCGAGTGGGCGGTGTCTCTAATAGAGTGTAAGCATCTGGCGGGTTCCACCACCACCATCACCCCCTAAGCTCCAACGTATAAGGCTGCTGTAAGTTTGAATATGTTGCTGCAATCAGCGGGGGTTTAACAAAAAAAAAGTTATGCTGCTGTTGAACAGGGTATCCCGGTATCACCCAACCTGAGCCCTCGTAGGAGGGGGGTAAGATGACGGCCGTGATTTTTCGTATCTGTATAAGATGCATCTGTTGTTATACATTGCTGCATGTTATATGACTATCTGTTGTTATACATTGTTGCATGTTATATGACTATCTGTTGTTATACATTGTTGCATGTTATATGACTATCTGTTGTTATACATTGCTGCATGTTATATGACTATCTGTTGTTATACATTGCTGCATGTTATATGACTTTCTGTTGTTATACATTGCTGCATGTTATATGACTATCTGGCGCTCTAACTAGAAATCAATGCGACCGTCTGGAGTGAAAAGGTTGTGCTGATGCCGAACTAGTTCTTTGGGCTCATTTAATTCTTTTACTTTTTTTTTTTCACTTCCGCTGGTTAAAATTATTGTAAACCGGTACATGTAGCCTACATCAATTAGCAGGAGTTACATTTTAAGGGAAAAGGTCTGACGACAGCGTGTTTATTGCTCACGCCGAAGTCTCGCGATATTCCATTTAATTTTTTAAAACGGGGGAGCTCAATAACGAAATGTTTGCAGCGGATCTGACGATGAGGGAAGGGGGGGTATTACGACAGATCCCCTGCATGCACTCTAACCCCGCCCCCCTTCCCCCGCCCTTACCGCCCCACCGTGTGCAGCCCGCGGAGTGTTATCTGTGATAACATTTGGTATCACCACGAGGAAACACTTCTTGACAAATCTGGAAATGGCATGGCTGACACCATTAACCTAAACCCCTCCCTCCATCCACATTTTTTTTTAAAAGCCGGACTTACAGGTTTTATTTTAGTTACCACATTTATCACCACCAAATGTAAATGCATTGAAATGTATATTTTGGGACATCGTTTTATATTGAGACAGGCGCCTAGTTTCACTGAGCATGTGTGTGTGTGTGTGTGTGTGTTTTGACCTGCATTGTCCAGTGTAAAGTGTGATGAATTTGAGATTTGAACTCAAACTGTTTTTAATGACACCATTCGCATGGGATTTTGCTGTCCGCTGCTTTATTTGATTGTGTGATGGGTACATGGACGGTATCGATCGTAGCAGTGTACGACATAATAGAAATTAGATGGCACAGTCTCAATTGGAAGAGACACCTTCGACCGTTCGCTCTCTGCCCGGGCAGTATCGACTAACGAGAGATTGCCATGTATTGAATTTCTATGTCGAGTTTGAAAAAAAAAATAACATGGTGAGAAGAAAATTAATTGGCGTCGAATACAGTTTGACTAAATCAATGCATGTAGCTTGTATTTGTAACATTAGAATAACATTATTATAACTTAAGTATAATATTAATATAACATAACATTAGCATAATGCCCATCAATATAAAACAAAGTTATTCGCGAAATCGTTTTTTCTCTCTCTCTTAAATAAAACTTAATACATGTAGTAGACGATCCTGTTTTAACATGGATACAATTATAAATACTTTAAAGCGAATGCGCATAAAGGCACCAGGGATTTCGTTTTCTGTTGTGTGCCTGTGTGTGTGTGTGTGTGCTAGAATGGCCGTAGTTGTCTCTACATTAAAGACTTAAAGAGCTACCACAAGTTACCAAAGTTCCTAACTTGGTGCTGATTATTTTGAAACATATTGTGCAGCTGTTCACACGTGAAGTCTGCATCTAACAGGTGATATAATTGCAGCGGTTAATTAAAATTTTAATGCGTTCCTATTCTGGGTCGCCTAATCACAAGGGCCAGCCCGGACACTTGCTAGGTGGCCTCAAAAGTATACGGGGACCACATGCTCATATCTATTTATTTTTCTAACCTAAGTGGGAAGAGGGGGGCCCAAGGTGACGAGGGATTGGGTATAAGAGGATAAACTGGTCTTTAAAAAATGCAGACAACCGAAAGTTTAAATAGAACGACACTTGCCTATGTAATAAACACGACAAAGCTGTCAAGTTTATTTGTGTGTGTGTGTGGATTGTTGGACACTGCGCCATGTCTTTTCTTTGACTTTGTTCTAACGCCATTCTTCATATTTTCATCATTTTCTAGACCGAATGATTCCAAAGATGAACATTTAAAAAAAAAAACCAATAAGCAACAACAAAACACGGCTTGTTTCTAAAAGACGCGAAGCACCAAGAGACTGACACTACTTCCAGGTCGCGAAGCACCAAGAGACTGACACTACTTCCAGGTCGCTAACCTTAAAACGACGTTCTCAACTTCATAACTAATGTCTTTAAGGTTGAATTTTATGACCCTCCCTGAGTGCATTCTCGCCACGATTCCTCCACCACCCCTTATCTTGTTGGCCCGTCCTCCCCCCCCCCCCCGCTCTATCACTCATCCTTAACCTCTGAACTTAGCTCTTGATGTTTGAAAACTCACGAGCGATCTCAGAAGGAATTCTCAAGTGTCACCCTTTTGATTTTTTTTTTAAACTTTTGTTAGGAAAACATGAAGGATAAATGAATAGAGGTGTATGCGCGTGTCTGCTTGCATGTTCGTGTGAGTGTGTGTGAGTGAGTGTATATTCGAGTGTGGTGCAAGGGATATCCCTCTGTTGGTTGTGTAACACATCCCAACGAGCACCCGTCCAGTGTAATCGTCTCGTGCGCGATACAACTGGGTTATCGCGATACAACTGGGTTATTCAGTTAGAGGCAAGGGATCTACCCTAATGTATATTTTAAAATTTGATTACATGTGTTTTATTGCGGTGATGGTTGGCCTCGGGATCATTATTAAAGGAGTTTCGTGATATTTCAAAAATAAATAAAATACAACAAAACAAACACTGTTTAAACGCTTTAGATATATTATCACGCATTTTTTTTTACATTAAAAAAGACCAGAATATGATCAATTACATGAATAGATCACACAGTACAGGGGCAACATAATGCCGGTATATGACCAATTACATGTACAGATCACGCAGTATAGGGGCAACATAATACCGGTATATGACCAATTACATGCACAGATCACGCAGGGTAGGGCAACATAATACCGGTATATGACCAATTACATGTACAGATCACGCAGTATAGGGGCACATAATACCGGTATATGACCAATTACATGCACAGATCACGCAGTATATGTTGCCGCATAATACCGGTATATGACCAATTACATGCACAGATCACGCAGGGTAGGGCAACATAATACCGGTATATGACATTTCATACAGTAGACAAAATAAATCCAACATAGCTGGTGCATGTGATGTAACTAGACTTAGGGCGGAGGAGGGGGGTGAGTTTTATTAGCCACTTAAACAGCCCGCACAACAGGCGAAAAACAGTAACGAATTAGGCCAAAACAAAAAAGTTTTTTTTTTTAATAAACCCATAATGACTAATAAGCCGTTTTTTTTTAAGCTGAGTGAACATACACATAAACAGGAGGTAGATTAGGTGTTTTATGTAGTAGATTCGACCAGTAACGACCTTTAAACAAGTGGAGTTGACTGTAGTATGATTTTTATTTTTCGCACTAATGGTGAGCAGTAAACGTTACAGGTGGAACACACAGCTCTTCAACCCTCTTCATAAAATTACGGAAAAACCTTTTTTTTCCCCAGCTTTATTATTTTTTTTTAAAGAGATTATGTTGTGTGCATCAGCCTGGATCATGTGATAGTACAACACCACTGGTACAACACCACTCTTGTACATATGCCTGGTCTGTTACTCATCCCCCATTGGGTATTTTTTTTTTTTTTGAAAAAAAAAAAAGGTTCCGTGATGACATGATTAGTACGTTGTCGATGACGATTTGGGCATGGCCGTCGGAAGGGTGAGGCAACCCGAACACTTTTTCAGGGGCCCCATGTATTTTGTTTTTTTTTACAGGGGTGGGGGACTTAAATTATGTATGTTGATGGAACTTAGCTGGATCCTTTTTCAGGAGCCCTAAATTTTTTTTATAGATGCAGCCCTGATAAAATTTTTTTTTCGAGAACCCTACTCGAATGTGAAAACAAGTTATACAACTCATTTGCCAGGATTTTTTGTTTATCGCCCTTAAATTTTAAGACTTGTTATTATTTTATTTTTTCACTCTCTCTCCCTTGTTTTGCATGAATAAACAACCGGTATACAACGTTCTTTGAGTAAAAATAAACACAAGTTGGGCGTCTGATGCCCTTGACTGATAAATTTCACGCGACTAGAATGACACATTAATGCAAGAAGGTTCTCTCTTAATTATGCTCCCCCCCCCCCCACGGGGATGAATAGCTGCTATTCATATATCGTGTCTGTGTGGAATCTGTGCCAATGAAATGGAAGCCAGCGAGATACGTTAGCATACACAGTGTACCTGGCAAACTTAAAACAATTATATTTTTATATCAAATTATAGAGGGGGGGGGGAAAGAGGGGGGAGAAAGCCAAATGAAAAAAAAATTAACTCGAAAGCATGGGGGGAAAAAAAAAGTAAGTCTATTAATTGTAATGGACAAATGTCATGACTAATCAATAGGGAACATGTCCGCACGTTCGAGTATTCCATGCTGTGTTTGTTTGTTTTTTTCTTACTGTTTTACGAAACTAGGAGGTCATATGGCATCAGATAAAGTTCAGCCCTATAAATACGGAAATGAAAACCCTTTACCAGTCGCTCGGTTGTTTTTTTTTTACGGGCAACGTCTGCCATCTTGTAAACAAACGTACGTCACCAGGGGAACTCTGGGGGGGGGGGGGGGGGTCACTTTCTCAAGGCGTTTAATTCATCTTACCAACTCGGAAATATATAGAAAGGAAACTTTTGTTGTCTGTTTAATGGCGACGGTTGTGTCCCCCCCTCCCCCCGGGGTCCGATATTAAAGTCTGAACGTGTTTAGACTGGACTTACATTTTCGAATCATTATTTTAGTCTGTGCGTGAATGTGTGTTGGCGAGTGCTGAGTGTATGTGTGAGTGGGTATTGTTGGCAGCAGCAGCGTAGGAAGTGTACTGCGGGTTGTGCGGAAGGACAGGGCGCCGAACTAGGTAGGGGCGTCGAACGAGCCCTGTTTTTAGAACATTTTCGAAAAAAAATGCTCTATTGTCCCCGTTTTGTCTGTCTCTCTGTCTGTCCGTCCGTCATCACCCTAGATCTCAACAACCATAAGTCCTAGACCCATGATGTATATATCATTTTGTATGTCTTGGCCTGCCAAGAAATGACTTTTTTCCATTCCGCGATCTGACCTCTCAGGGCCGTAAAAGGGGCCTTATAAAGTACCGTTTTTTACTATATAAGCTATATTAATAATGGACCGCCCTATATCTCAGCAACCACAAGTCCTAGACCCATGATGTATATATCATTGTGTAGGTCTTAGCCTGCCAAGTGTACATCAAAAGTCCATTTCGCGATTTGACCTCTCAGGGCCAAAATATAAGAGTTTTTTATGTACCGTTTTGCTTATATTTTAAATATAAATAATAAAAGCTAATCAAAGGGGCGTAATCATTATTTATTTTTGTAACAGTTATTCAACATGACTTACTTCCCGTACTTTATATAAAACAACAATTGACTTTTCGGACGGAGTTTTCGGACGATTAAATGACTACAATTTAGAATGTTTCAATTATGAGTCCTATTTCAGTGACCACAAACCACTTGTAGTTAGATTTAAGAGAAAATAATTTTGTTTTCAAATATAAAGAAACGTCCTTTTAATATCTTTTTTCAGATATATGCATTACACAATTGAATTTATCAACATTTCCAAAATTTACAAATATTTACTGAAAGATAACAAACTTACTGATACATAACATGAAAATGCGCTAACACGTCCTGTGTCCAGAATGGAACAGGATTAATTGCTTGTTTTTTATTTGCTTGCACTTTTTTTTAGATTGGAAGGAAGGAGCCAAGAATGTAACTCGCACAGGGCGCCACAACAGCTGGCTACGGCTCTGCGTGTAGGGCATGTTGTATATGTTGAGTGCTAGATACTGTGTTTACGTGTAGTTGAGTATAAAAGTTTGAATGTGTGTTGATGAATGCTGAGCAGGGAATTTCTTGAGGACTGCATAAGAACCCGAAATACATGCACTAGTTACTAGTACACATTCCTATCACATCTGATGGTATCTAGGCTCCAATAGTCACTTTTGCTTAGCTAATGTAGGGGGCTCGACTGCAGCCTGGTTTGCTTAAATATAAGAACGGCCCTGTCCACAGCAACAGTAAAATTTCAAGTTGCAAGATTGTGTCGTCTTTATGCCAACATATTGATATAGTAAAATTATGTATTAACATAATAAATATAAAAGCGATTTGGGCTTTGCGTAAAATCGAAAGTAAAGAATTAATACAACAGTGTTCCAGTTTAAAATACAATCATGACAAAAATCGGATCTGCCCGAAACCAAAAAATAACCTAGCCTATCGATCAAGCCTAAGGGGATATAACTCTATGCAAAGGTTTTGCAGGGTACAGTTAGTAATGTATATTTGTCACAACGTGTCGTCTTTATGCCGACATATTGATACAGTACCATCGTCCCCATTCAACCCATACGTTTCCGGTCTTTAGATTATCCGGCCGTGAATTAAAATGTATTACTAAGGTAAAAAAAAAAGGTGAGATTATGGGAAACAAAAATGACCACATTCAAAGAAATGGGGGGGGGGGGGGAATCAATGTGATTCAACGATATAATTTATTCATACAGCTCCAGATTATCCGGCTTTACTTTTTTTTTCGGCTTTCTCTTTAAGTCACGTATTGAAATGTATTCTAAAAGACAACTGTGCATGTTAGAAGACTCAAATAAAATGTAATTTAATTTTTCGGAAATTTTTAGATAAATATTTTAATTATTAACGTTTTCTTGACTGGCATTTTTGTGTTAGACAAAAATAGATAGGCATGTTTCTGTTCAGCACTCCACCATATTGTCTTCACGTATTTAGTATATGTTATTAAACTTCAAACTTATTTAGGTACATGACACTCACCTTTTTATATAGTTAAGTGCATTACAAAAAAGAAAAAAAAGGGGGGGGATAGCTAGAAACACAGATTAGATTTTATAAATACGTTAAAGCGTTGTTCTCTATTGAACAATTGGAATAGAGCAGAGATATTGAATTTGAGAAACGATGTGTGTGTAAGAGAGAGAGAGAGAGAGAGAGAGAGAGAGAGAGAGAAAGAGAGAGAGAGAGAGAGAGAGAGAGGAGTATGTTTGTTGATGTGTGAGACATAGAGAGAGGGGGGGAGGAAGGGGAGGATGAGGAGTGCTTCAGTCACTCACAAGTAAAAAAAAAACCCTCGGCTGGCTAGCATCATCGCCATTCACAGCTCGCGCCGTGATCACCTTTTTGACGAGATACTCCGGCACGCCTGACCTCAATATGTGTTGTGTGTGAGTACAGGAGCCTAGCACGAAGGGAGAGTGCTCACTGTGGATTTGTGCTTTCTGTGGGGCTCATTCTAGTCGTCGCCGTGTTGTGTGTGTGTGTGTTATTTCCTTCTCTTCCTCAACAAGAAAGAGAAAAAAAAAAGAAAATGTGTTTGTTTTTGGCGTTTTCTGATCCTCGGTGGATATTTTAAGGTAAGTTAAGAAGAGGTCAAGGTCATAACGGGGTAATAATACCGTGTATCGATTATCATTCTTTCAGTGACCTGATCTAGTGAAAACAAATAGTAATAGTGTTTGTAGGTCACACAATCTCTCATCAATGATTTACGGTGCTTGAAATGTTCTAGTCTCTTTGTTTGTTCGTCATCAGATGCACGATTTGTTAAGTCTATTAATCTGTGGACGAAACAGTTTGAATAGACGGCACTCGTACTGTGGAGTTTGGTCTGCACCGGTCTCTTTATGTATCGTGGAATTAGTCCGGGGGATGTCCAGGAGGGAAAAATGCCGAAGACTCGTCAAGATGACCAAGCTTTCGAAAAAAAAATATTTTCAATTTATTTTAATTTGGCTGGGAAATTTGAGAAAAAAGGGTTTGTGTGAAGCCCCGGTTGTCATAGATGGTCAGTTGTCATAGTTGTTGGTCAGTTGTCATAGTTGTTGGTTAGCTGTCATAGGTGGTCAGTTGTCATAGTTGGTCAGCTGTCATATATGGTCAGTTGTCATAGTTGTTGGTCAGCTGTCATAGTTGGTTAAGTTTTAAGGCTACTTATCTGCCCCTCCTCACCACAATAACGATGATCTCTGCTCATCACGTCATCATGACCACCATTTCTCACAAACTAGGACAGACTTTCCTTCACACGGGCCCCCTGAGGCAAACCAAGTGTTTTAGGGGGGGGGGGCACCACATAAGCAAACAACAGAAGGGAACACTTATGGTCAATAAACATGGTTGCCCAATACTCACCCATCTCCCCGTGCATTCAGATGCGTTTAGATGGGATTTTTGTCCAGATCAAAAGTAAATCGGTTTGACATTACGCGTTACGTTTATTAATTTTTTTTTTTGGTTGTTGCTGTTATCTAAAATTTGTTATCAAATGCACACCATCACCTTATCATATTTGTGATTAATGTATGCAACCAAAACAACTCCCCAGTCCCAGGTACCGGCAACCAATCAATTATTACCTTGAAGACGGCAACTAGCACCTGATTAACACGCTCGGCTAATGCACTGGCTCCTTTTTTTAAATCTCTTCTTCTGTGTGTTGTAGCTTTCGATAAACACTTATCTCCCTCCTCTTGATTCTGCATTACAATTTACCTCCCTTTAATTTTTCTTCGATATTGTGTGTTTTTTTTATTACCCATCTCTCTCAGCGGTATCTTTAGTTTCTACAAGTATCAAACATCGGCATCGGTTACGTCTACGAGGTAATGTTTAGGTTGTAAAATGTTGTGGAGGAAAAAAAAATCTATGTTTATTTTATTTTATATCTGGAGTTTTTTTTTTGGTTCAGGGTAAGATAAGCGAGTGAGTGTATCTTTGTTGACTGGAGATAAGAAACGCTGTGTTGTTGTATGTTGTTTGAGGAATTATAATTGTATGACATAAGGACAATACCTATCTGTCTGTCCGTCTGTCTGTCTATCTATTTGTCTGTCTGTTACCTATCTACCTTAACTCTCTCTCTAATAGATATAATAAAGCCATGTTTTTTTTTTAACTTGTTAGTATGCTGCCTGAATGTTAGTGACGTATATAATAAATCAGCATCTCTGAACCAGAAGTCACAAAACTTGGCACGAAATTTCTTTGATGCATTTTTTTTTCTTTTAAATTGTCAGGGTTTAGCTTTTTGTTTTTTTTTTAATTTAAAAAAACTGAATCGATAGCCATAACATGTATTTTAGGAACGACATTTGGACTTTTGATAACTTAACCGCGCTCGTTGGAGTTATTTAAATAATGACCCAGTTGGATCGCCGACATTTTTTTTTTTAAATAATCGAGAAAGATGTGCGCACAATGGTAACTATTTTTTGTGTCCGATAATCGCGGTGTGGGGAACGAACCACTGTACTACAGCGTAATATTTGTTCCGTCAGAAATATCATGGTTCCAGCTACACTGCTGTTTTTAACGATCTCTTCTCTCGTCCTCTTTCTTTTGTTCGTGTTTTTTTTTAAACGCGGCTGGAGCGTGAACTATTTCAGCATACATACGGCATAATAAAACATAGGCTAATCCCCCACCCCTTCCCCTAAAATAATAAAACCGTCATATTTTTTTTAATGGTTACCTTGAAATTTGTTGGGGGTACGCGTAGCGCGGGAGTGGGCAAGGGGGGCATCAAGCCCCGGGCGCTACTCACAAAGGGGCGCCAAATGGTATATTTTACATGTAATATTATATGGTTTTCGGATTGGGGGTGTGTGTGTGCTAAAAGGTATTATAAAGGTATTGTGCCCTGGGCGAGAGTTAAGCTCGCTGCGGCACTGGTGAGGGGGGGTATTCAGTCCCATTGAGGTTTAATCCTATGGATATGCAAACTATGCAATCGCATATGGACCCCCCCCCTCGACGTCAAAGGGCCTCCCTTACTGAATTAATTTCTTATAAATATGGGTGCTAACAGGGCCCCCCGTGGGCACTGTTGACTACATCCCCCCAATTATCCCCCGGAAGACGCTGTCTATGACCTCCAGAAGGCTAAACATCGCCTCAGCACATAGTAATTAATGGTCGCTCGTATTCATGTTTTTTTTTTCCTTCTCTGCCAGCACTACTCCAGCCATTACTTTGCTCTCTGATTAAAGCCAAATCACCCCACTTCATTTCCTGCACTGTCGTTAATACCCAACGTGATGATATCGAGAATTACGAGATTGGGCCTCGTTCCGAACAGAGGCCAGACGAAATATTACGCAGACGTCATGGCGGCCAACAGGAAGCCGTCTTTTTTTCTATTCTCCCCTTCCCCCCCTTTTTCCCCGAGGGGTAAATTACGTTAGAGATTTCCCTCTCAACCACCCATTTCCTGATGTCCTTTCCTCTTCTCTGCCCCCCCACCCCCGCCCACCCACGGAGATTATGTTTATTTTATTTTTTTTAGAACATAATTTGATCTCGTCAGAGCATGGCAAGAAAATGTTTCTTAATGATTATTTTTTGTTACTTTTTTTTTTATTATTGTCGAAGTCTGTGAAGTTGTAGGTTTTGTCAGTTATTTCGGTGTTTAACAGGCAGACCATTATAAAAAAATTGTACTGCTGTTTTCTGTCTTCTAACACGTAAACCAAAACGCGTCACCCGGCGACCTAATATATAACACATAACAAACTAAAAAAGAAACAAACCAAACATAATGTAAAATGCTTATAATTAAGTTTAAAGCTCAGCTGTTTCTTTTCCTATATCGGACATTCGGTTTATTGAACACGCTTTCTAAATTGAATGAATAATGATAATTTGTTATAGAACCTCCAGTTATGTGATGAGCGAATAACTGAAGGAGTTGTGTAAGTTTCAATTGTCTGGACTTTTACCCATTATGTCCTGGACTTTACCCTGTATGTTTTCACAGTGCTAGCTAGGTTCACTGTTGAATCAACTAATGGGATGGATTTTCAAGTGTGTGGCGGTTTTCCTTTTTACATGTCTGTGTTTGTGTGTTTGTTGTCTAATTACAAGAAAAGATCAGACTTTTCACATGGGCCCAAGTTCTGTCCAGACGTGCAAATATATTGTGGACACCGCCGCTTGTGTTTGGGAACATTTTGAAAACAAGCCAACGAGACATTCAGACATGACTTTTTGCCCCCTGTTATTTACTATTGTTACGTTGTTGTTTTTTCTCCCCACCGCTTTAAATACACAAACAAACAAAAAAAAAAGAACGTTTTTTTTAAAACACCTCAACAAACAAAACCGTTGAAAGTAACAAACTTTGTTTTGTTTTTTTTTCTGCTTCGAATGTTGGGTTTTTTTGGTTGAATTTGAGGTCATACTTTCAACTGTTTGTACTTTGTGTGGATCATAGCGGTTCTTAAGGACATACAAACTTGACGACAGCCTAGGGCCCCGACTGTCAATAGGCCCACGAGTCAGTTAAAATTTCTATCAAATCTGATGGCCCCCAAATATATCTAACTCTCCGCATTTGGCATACACCAGGGGTCGGCAACCTTTTGAGACGAAAGAGCCAAAAGTTATAATTTACAATTTTCTCACTTTTTAAAGAGCCACTCAAATTGTTGTTTCAGTATTACGGTATTTGATTAGGATTAGGTATACAAAAAAATCTAATTATTATTATTTGCGCATGGAACGGGAAGGTCGCAATTTGACATCGAAAGAGCCGTATGTGGCTCGCGAGCTGTAGGTTGCCTACCCCTGGCCTATACCAGAAACTTATGAACTGCTCGGTAGGGGAGGGGTGAGGATTCCGTTATCATTTCCGTGAAAGTTGGATAGGAAATACTTCTGTTAATAGGAATACAATATAGTTCTTTTTATAAGAACATGTAGGCACAAAACTGAAAAATCATTTAACTTGCCACATTTCTTATAACTATAGACTATTATGAATCCTTATGATTTTTACTGTTTTTTTTACATCCTTTTGTCGTGTAGCATTCAATATATCAAGCACTATAGTGTTGATGATTTTAAATGTCTGCGTTGAAAGTTAAAAATAAATTACAAGTGAAAATACACGTGTATTGTAAAATATAGGTAAATAAGGTAAATAAGACGTGAGAATATATCACTGAGCTCTGACAATTGTATTATATATATATATATATATATATATATATATATATATATATATACAGTGGATTCCACTTAATTGGGACACCGCTTAATCGGGACAGCCGCTTATTTGGGACAAATCTTAA
Organism: Bulinus truncatus; assembly: GCA_021962125.1. Classification (NCBI taxonomy): domain Eukaryota; kingdom Metazoa; phylum Mollusca; class Gastropoda; family Planorbidae; genus Bulinus; species Bulinus truncatus. The sequence continues at coordinate 5,234,448 of JAGDYQ010000024.1, forward strand.
AGAAACCAAACCAAGAAACCAATAGTAAATTTGTATGTCTTATTGGGACAGCCGCTTAATCGGGACAAAAAGTCTCAGTCCCGATGTGTCCCAATTAAGCGGAATCGACTGTATATATATATATATATATATATATATATATATATATATATATATATATATATATATATATATATATATATAAGGAAAAAAAAATGCATAGTTGACCCATACACCTCTCTACCGGCATCCAGCTGTTTTGTACCTATACCTGATTATAGACGGTATTTTCCCACCAACTTACTGACGTTTTGAAAGTTAGGAAGTGTATCATTGTCCTTCACCCCCCCCCACCACACACACTCACACTAGAGCGTCTGGCATGATTCCAAATTGTTTACAGACGTCATTCAAATAGTAAAAAAAAAATGTTTACTTCTACTGTGTGAGTGTGAAAATCGTGTGTGTGTGGGGGGGGGGGAACAACAATAACTGATCAGCATTTAGAAAGTAAACGTGGTTGTGTTTGATGGGGGGGGGATGGGGGTGGGGGGTCTAGCGGCGGTTCCAAAAGTTAACAAAATGGGGAAACAACAACAACAAAAAAAAGTTCACTTATTTAAAGGTTGGAGGGGAGAGGAGGGGGGCACATGGTAAACGCCACATTTCCTTCCCCCCCCCTCTAGCTTAATCATTTATTTATTTTGTGAAACATCCTGTTTTAGCAGTGGCGCTGCTGGGTTTGCTGTGGGGGTTTAGGCTTTATAAATTCCAGAATACAATTTTTCATTTTATGTTTGTTCTTGATTTAAGAGTTGTAAGTTTTTTATATTTTTTTTTTACGCGTAGACTGGCTTCACAGAAGACTATTTATCCCTATTTAATTGACTGGACATTGATTCCCATCGTCGGCACTGTAGGGAGGGTACTGCGGGCTGTGGGCCGAACTAGGCAGGGGCCCCGAAAGAACTCTTTTCAATGTTTTTTGGGCACTTTTCGGAAATGGGAGGATGGCGCCAAAAAAGTTACGCTCGCACACAGGGCGGTAAACTAAGGTAGGGGCACCGAAAGAGCGCTGTTAAAATGATATTTACACTTTTCTGAGAAGATGGCTCCAAAAAAAAATGCAGCTCGCATGAGGGCGCCGCAATAGCTAGCTACGGCTCTTGAGTATCGTCACAGAAAAACAAAAAAAGTACTCACTTTAAAAAATAATCCGTCCTTCTTTCCCGACGGTATATATTTAATGCTTATTTTATGACACCGTCGAGTATCTGAACTTCTATTAAACGGAACAACAAAGTTTGAAAACCATTACTTTTGTTTTAAGATTTCCTTGGGAGTTGGGGTGGGGGGGGGGGTATTAATTGCGTAACTAAGACCGGTACTGAACAAAACAGACATCTCCTTGTCCTTTAGTTCATTAGTTGACTGCTATTCTTAAGATTACTTCATTATGTCAGGATCCAGTTAAACACGCCGTATTATAAAGCCTCCACCTTTCGATCATGATCTTGGTTGTTCCCCCCCCCCCCCCCCCATTTCTTCAAATTTTCAGACCATCTGTACGTAAAGATTCTCAAAAAGATTCTGGTTTGAGGTGGGGTGTTTTTTTTTATACCTGTACTATTCGCACCTCTCCTGGACCCCCGGATGCCTTTGAGCTAAGGTTAACAAAAAAAAAAAGTCGGGCCCCTTTCCCGCCTCTTCCCCGTTAAAGCAAATCAAAACAGAGGAGAATGCGAGACCACCTATCGTGGGCTGAGGTTTCTTTGACTGTGAAGGACTAAACATTGTTTAGGAACACTGGCGATCGACTCGTGCGTATCAGGGGGGGGGGGGAGAAGTGTTGGCCAATCTCGCGGCAATGGGTTGATTAAATGGGGAGAAGTGTTGGCCAATCTCGCGGCAATGGGTTGATAAAATGGGGAGCAGTGTTGGCCAATCTCGCGAAGACATGGTTTGATTAGATGGGGAGAAGTGTTGGCCAATCTCGCGGCAATGGGTTGATAAAATGGGGAGAAGTGTTGGCCAATCTCGCGGCAATGGGTTGATAAAATGGGGAGAAGTGTTGGCCAATCTCGCGGCAATGGGTTGATTAAATGGGGAGCAGTGTTGGCCAATCTCGCGGCAATGGGTTGATAAAATGGGGAGAAGTGTTGGCCAATCTCGCGAAAGTGGGTTGATTAAATGGGGAGAAGTATTGGCCGATTTTATGGTTTATTTATTTCTCATTTACAGGGGTTGCCAACTTTTTTTTTCCATGAAAATTAATGATGAAATAGATTTCTAAAAAATAAATATATCTAGATCTGGATGTATAATATATCTAAGTTGGGCAGCCCCATGAAAATGTGTATGGTAGCGGTTCTAGATCTCAGTTGTATGTTATGAAAAAAAAATTTTTTTAGTGTGGCGGAGCAACTCTACACCTACGGTCCTCCATCTCTTCGTCGATTAGCGAGCAACTGTTTTACATGAGACTGTGCATTCTTCAGGGCTATTTCTCATTGTATTATCAGTGTTCCTTTTTATTTGTTCACCGTTACAAACATTCAAAAGTTGTTTTTTTTTTTTAAATAGTGAAAAGATATGAAAGTTTCATAGTTTTGGGAAATCGCTATGATTTTTTTTTATTGTCAGCTCTGCAGCTTTAATCATTGCGGTATTTTGAGCTCCGCGTCAAAATTATTGCGCTACCCCCCCCCCCCCCGGCCCCTTCCCCCCACGAGAGGTCACCCGGCGCATCGGAAACACAACTGGGTACGGTAATTATCGGGCATAATTTTCCACCCAGCTTTGTTTTACGATTTGACCGGCGTATGTTTTTTTTTACCACCTTTATTTTTTTTTTGTTTTTACTTCTCGAAATGTTGCGTAGAGAGTCCACTTTCAGAACAGATCACGCCCCTCCCCCTACCCCCCGGACCATAAAAAGACACCAAGAAGTCTGCCGCCAACGGTGCCTGGCCAGGGTCATTGCCAGTTCGATCGTATTCGTTTAGGCTCGGGGGGGGTGGGGGAGGGGGAAGAGAGGATATTTTGTTTGTTATGCTGAAATGTGTCGGTACGGCACGGACCCAGAGATAGGCATGACGGGTAAACATGGGAGGCATGTTCATGGGGGGGGGGGGGGGGGGGGTTAGTCAGGTTCAACCGCAAACTTTTGACGTCACAACAGAAGGGAAGGAAGAGAGAGTTCACAGCAGCGTTCAACCCTTCATTGCATTACACTTGACTATATTAGCCAAATGGTTGAAAACGTACTGATTAATCTTTGACAGAGAGATTCAACATAAATTTTAAACAAAGTTTGTCAGTCTTGAGCTAAGTCAGGGGGCTGCTCGTACATCCATAAATAACTCATTCACGTGCTGTGAACCAGCGGTTCTCAATGTGCTGGAGCAGTGGGCGGGAAAGTGCGGACCCGGAGCCGCATGTGGCTCTTTGGCTCCTTAAGTGCGGCTCTGGCATTTCGTTTTATTTAGTGTACTACTTATTTAGTGCAATAAAAGTTTACTAAACAAAGCAGATTTGGCTTCCATTATTTTTTTTTAATTGATGAAATGTTCATATTTGGCTCTTTGGCTGATAAGTTTGCCGACCACTGTGCTAGAGGGTCGCAAGATCATTTAGAAAGTATGCAATTGATTTTTTTTCTCCTCCTCCCCCCCCCCCCAAAACAAGATGGGTGGCAAAAAAAAAAACGAACAGATCTCTTAGTAAGTCGGTAGTAACTAATCACCTTCTTACACAATCATCTTCTCCCAGGATATATCTCATTGTTTTATAGTCCAGAGGGCTAACATCGTACAGTGGAACCCATCACCTTGCACAATCCTCGTTCCCAGGGATAGATCTCATTATTTTATAATGAGAAGGCTACCACCATACAACGGAATGCGGAAATGAAAAAAAAAAATGAGTAGCGGTACACAAGGGAATCGTTAGAGTAACGTTCCACACCCTCCCACCCACCCACCAACCTCCCTCCCTCCCTTTTACGTTATTTTTTTTTCTTCAACCCCCCCACCCCCACACACACACCCATAGGAGTGGTATGCTGCAGATTAAGTTCATTCGATTGATGCCAGAATAAGGAGGCTAAAGAAGAAGGAAAGAAAGATATATATAAAAAAAAACAACAAGGATCAAAAAAAGCTTGTTTTGTTAGTGGACGTTCCGTAACATCCCCTGCGTTTACAACCCCCCTCCCCCCCCCCCCACTCTGTGAGACGTGCTCCTGTGTCTGTTCCTGCTTTAGCTGCTCTGGCCTGCTTGATGTACTTTGGGGAGGAGGAGAGGATTTGGGACGGGGGTGTGTGGGGGGTTGGGTCTCAGGTGCCAGCATATACGTTATCTTATCCCTTCTCTCTATTTTTCCTCCAGCTCTGTCTAATTCCCAATGCCTCTCTTGTTGTTTTATTTCGCTGTATTATTATCTCTCGTTCTCTTCCCTCCGAAACAATAATTCCACGAGTCCAGAAGAGCGACCCACCAACCCTCCCTCAAACGAGGACGGTAAAGGGTAGGCGGGGTTGTAAAGGGAAATAACTCTGAAAACGTTAGTTTGTCGTCTGCTGGTGAATGACTTCAGCCATGACGTAGTGTTGCTTACCTTTTGCTCAAAAAGTCTGGCACCTGACGCCATTTTGTTTTCTCGTGTCAGGCGTAGACCGTTGAAGTATCTCTCCCCCCCCCCCCTTTGCACACCTTTTCTCGCACTTTATACTTCCAGATTTAAAACGAAAATAAAGCTGACTTAGATATATATTTTTTCTAACGTATTTATATTCATGGCTGTTCAGAGAATAGACCAGGTATTAACACCGACCGCCTCAAATGTCACGCAACATGACCCACCAGAACGGAGATGAACACTGTGGCTTCCAGACTTGAAGTAATAAATGTTATGTACAGTGGCTCTTTGGATATGCCTGCTAAGCGTGTTTGTCTGTTTGCGTACATTTACATACGTGTTTTTCGTCCACCCGGTTTGCTACATAAGATTTAAAAAAAAATGACCATCTTAACGCATTGGGGACCGAACAGCCTGCACTACGGGCAAAAACTCCCGGCTGTGGTGGGGATGAAAGAAGGGCACTACAAAACCTAAAAATTGTCCCATTTAGGCGGGCGATTTTTTATTTTTTTCAGGGGACGGATGGTCGTGCGGTAAAACGCTCGGCTGTCGACCTGAGGGTGACTGGTTCGGTCTTCTGCGAGGACCAAATAATATTTTCAGGTCTATGGTGTGGATGAAAGATGGGCACTGCAAAAAACAACAACAAAAAACAACAACGTCCCATTAGTGGTTTATAGGATCTAAGAGATTTCATCTCATCCTTACAGGGACATCACACACACGGGCAAAAAACAAAAACGAAGTAGATCAGAAGTAACCAAGAACGTAAATAGTTGAATTGAAATCAATAATATAATCAAATCTTCGAAAGACACAAAACTAAAGAGTTTTAAAAAATAAGTCACATTTTATTCTAATGAAAAAATGAAAGCCACTAATTTTTTTTTATCACCAACATTCAACTCAACTTTTCATTTTACTACAAATGAGCTCTTATTTTTTTAGTTAATTAGTTTTATTTTGTCAAAGAGATATGTCAGTGGCGATAGGAAACTAGGAGGTATTCGAGCATTTTTAGTACAGTACAAAGTTTTATATATCTATATATGAGAATATAATAATTTTGAAAAGAAAATGGTTTGTTCCCAACGTATTGAAAGACAAATAACCTAAGTATGCACAACCTTTTCTCTAAATGCCATGTTTTAGACACCCGTGACCCCCCCCTCCCCTCCCCTCCAAATACCACCCCAGACACTCGCACAACCCACCACCACCACCATCTGACATCACCATTCTATGTATTATTTCTGCAGATGACCTTTGCACTTTTGTCAGAATTAGAACAGCGGTGATAAGATACAGCCAAGATAAAAAGGGCATTTCATTCAGCCGTTGGCAGAATGTTGTTTTAATTCACATTGTATTTGGGACTGATCTTTACCCCCCTCCCCCACCCTCGTCCTCCTGCGCCACTCCATGCCCACAAGTGAGTCAGTATTCAGCATGGATATCTAGATATAACACCAGGATAGACAACCAAACAAAATTTCATTCTAGCCGTGTACGGTTTAGGCTGACGCAAGGGTTAAACAAAGTTGCACTATTATATACATGCTTGCTTGTTTTCGTTCGTCCATTGTTTATTCGGGTTTTATGTTGTGTTATTACTTTTGTTTTTCTAAAATTTCTCTTTTTCTCGGTAAAATTTACGTATAATAATTGTTTTGGTTTATAAATCTAATTTTAAATATAATAAATAACTAAGAAAATGGTCAATAAGTGTTCTGCATACGGATGCAAAAGTGGATATGACAGTGTTGAAAAAGCGGAAAGTAAAGGAGTTTCTTTTCATTCGTATCCATTTCAAAATCATTCGACATATCACTACATCACAAAGGAAAACAATTATCTAAATCATTTTCAAACGATATTTGTTCTTCCAATTTGGAAACAATGAGTCAGTTGTTGAATTTGCTTGCTCGTTTAAAATGTTTTGATGAAACTCCATTTCATGAATCCTTTGATGAGATCAAGCAAGAAGCAAAATCAAATTTGAAAAAAATGATGACTTTTTATGAAGATTTAATTCCTGTTTTTCAACAAATACAATTTCTTGTCGATCAGTTGAAATTGGTGGGGGTGAACAAACATGCGAGAACATGCACACCACAAACCATTATTTGGTCATATCTGGTATATGCATCAGGCACTGCATCTTACTCTAAAATATTGGAAAGGGAAGTTTTGAACCTGCCTTCAATAAACACTTTAAAAAAAAACTAACAAGACGATTAAATGAAAAAAACAGGGCTTGATAACACAAGTTACCTCACACTTCGTGTTAGCACATTAAACCAGCTGGAAAGAATGTGCACAATCATAATCGATGAAATATATGTGGCCAAGCGTGTTGAATACTTTTCCGGCAAGTTTCATGGATTGACAGCTGAAGGCGAACAAGCTTCTACTCTTCTGTGTTTTATGGTTAAATCTCTTTGTCATAAATTTAGAGGTATGGTAGCTCTCTACCCTATCCATAATTTGACTGCTGGCCAAATGCATCAATGTTACACAGAAGTGATGGAAATGGTGCACCGAGCAGGGATTACTGTAATTGGCATTTCGGTTGACAATGCAGCTGTTAACAGAAAGTTTTATATTCAAGAACTTTGTGGAGGCACGATTAAACCATCTATTGAAAACAAATGGACTAATCAGCCAATGTTTTTAATTTTCGATGCAGTCCACAATTTAAAAAATATATACAATAACTTTTTGAATCGACGATCCTTTGTCTTTCCGAAATTTCGCAACAATAACATTGCAGCACCTGATTCAGCCGCCGATTTTCAGCACATTGAGGATCTTTACAACTTGGAGCTGAACATGGTTGTTAAAAAAGCATACAAGCTGAATGCAAAAGTACTGAATCCTACAAATATTGAGAAAATGTCTGTCAAACTCTCATCGTCAGTGTTTTGCGAATCGACTGTGAATGCTTTAAAATATTATGTGGAGCATGAAAATAAAGTTGAATGGAGTGCAACAGCTTGGTTTGTGGGTATTATCACCAAACTCTGGGAAGTTTTAAATGTAAAAACTTGTTCGAAGGGGAAAAGAAAAAGAAACTACCACATGGATCCAGTAAAATCTTCCTCTGATTGGAAAATAGAATTTCTCTTAGAATTTCGTGATTTCCTACACAGCTGGCAAAACGCAAAAACAAAAGGACTCAGTCGTGAGACTTATTTGGCTGTTGGTCAAACATGTTCTGCTCTTGCTAATTGTTGCAAATATTTGATGAGTGAGACAGACTTGAAATTCATCCTTCTTGGTCATCTGCAGTCGGACCCCATAGAGTTGAGATTTGGATGGTTGCGCCAAATGTCAGGGGGCAATTATTTTGTCTCAGTTCGGCAAGTTGCAGATAGCAACACCAAGATAAAAATGATGTCTCTGTTAAGTCATTCAAAATTGAATATTAGCGAGATCGATGATTTCATTGATGATGTTAAAAGCTTGCCAGCTGGTACGGATGAAAATGTAAATGCAATTTTAGATTGTTTAAAAATTTCGGAAAGCCCCAATGACGATGAAGCATCAACAATATATTATATTGCAGGAGCAATTGCACATTCCATCATTCATCAGAATAAGTGTACCAGCTGTAGAGAAATATTAGTCGATGAAAATTTTAAAGACATTGACGAATTAAGATTGAAAAAACTGGATGTTTTTTTGAACGATGTCAACAGAGGAGGGCTATTGAAGCCATCTGAGTACACCTTCTCTACTTGCCTACAAATTTGGAAAGTATTCAATTCATTGAAAAGATCAGCAAATAGTCTGAAACTATTTCTAGGACAAACAAATAAAAAAAAAATTGTTTGTTAAAATTGTTGGTAGAGTAACAATTGATGAGTCATTGTTGATTGAAGAAAATGTTTGTAATTTCAATCATAATTTAAAAGAACTTATTTATGTTAAATTTTTTAATTGTTCGTCTAAAAATTATGTTAAGCAATTGAATGAAACGGTTCATGAAAAACCAATGAAAAAAACGAAAAATAAATAAATTGACAAAATAAAGATTTTAAATTAAAAAATTTGTTATTAAAAGTTTTCAAACTTTAATTGCGTTTGTGTTTATTTCATAAAAACATAAGTACCAAATATACAAAACTGCTATTAAACATGAAGACTAACGCTAAACACTTGATTGTGTGTCAGCCTAAACCGTATTTTTTAAAATATTGGTTGTCTTTCCTGATGCTATATCTAGATTTCCATGGTATTCAGGTACAAAGTAATATTTTTTTCTGCTCCAATGTTTTTTTTTATTACGTCATATAGAGGGCTGGCTGACTGAATCTCTATCTCGTTTTTTCAAGCCTCGTTTCCAGACCTATCCGAGTCGCGTGCGAACGCGATAGGAAGCGGGGACGAGGGTTTTTTTTTAATCGGAAAAACTGGGCGCCTTTAAGGGGTTTCCTTATCGCCACAGCCCCCCCCTCTCCCCATTTCCAATCCTTTCAAGACATAACTACAACTTTAAAAAAAAAAAATTATAAATCTCTCGTCAGTTGTTACCAGAAAATATTAAGTTTACAGAAGCGTCATCTCATTTACACCATTTCAATATATATATATATATATATTTTTCTCGTCTGTTCCATAAACACGAGACTGTAAATCCATTTCGGCTTGTTTTTTCTTTTTTGTTGTAATCGGATTCTGTGCCCCTCCCCTCCCCCCCCAGCCCCATGAGTCGTTCACATATGAGATTACTCTTTGGCTAATCGCGAGCAGCATGTTAAGAGGCTGGCCTCAGAGATTAGGTGGGCCCTGGTGACATTGCGGTGTATCTCATAAAGCGTTTTGCTTTTTTTATTATCTACCTTTTGATGATAACACCCTCCCGCCCCCCCCCAGACAGCCCCATGTCTCGCCTCACCTCACTTAGTCATAGACTTTACGTAGTCTCTGAGTTGTCTGCATGTAGTCTGTGAGTAGTCTGCATGTAGTCTGTGAGTAGTCTGCATGTAGTCTGTGAGTAGTCTGCATGTAGTCTGTGAGTAGTCTGCATGTAGTCTGTGAGTAGTCTGCATGTAGTCTGTGAGTTGTCTGCATGTAGTCTGTGAGTAGTCTGCATGTAGTCTGTGAGTTGTCTGCATGTAGTCTGTGAGTAGTCTGCATGTAGTCTGTGAGTTGTCTGCATGTAGTCTGTGAGTTGTTTAAACCTCCAGAAATTAAAGGTGGCTATGCCAAACCTCTCCCCCCCCCCTATTCAGTAATACATTAAAATACAAACGCCTTAAAACTCGAAGCTATATTATTTTTTTTTTAATTTTTTTTTTTTTTTTACAAATCAAATCAGATGGGTTTATTTTTCTTCTATGTTCATAATTTTTGTTTATAATTGATAACGAACTGAATAATGACTTCATAAATAAGGAGAAACTGACAAAATCAGTTCAAAATGAAAGTGAACCCAGCTCTCGACTGTGAGCCGTACTTTGTCCACCCCATTTACTGAGCAGAGATAATTTGAATAATGTTTATTACCCCCCCCCTCTTCCAAACCATTACTTCCAAGGTAAGAACGGTGTATTACATTTACAAGGGCACACACACTGGAGCGTCTGGTGACGGCGTGTGTTAATTATGACACATCAGTAAAAAAAAAAAACTTGGCGCTAATGACTTCTTTTGATTCATTCAAACACACACAGACACACACAGACACAGTAGCCTATATCGTGGTTATGTCTGCCAATATTGAAACAGTGTGCGTCACGCTTCACCCTCGGCGCGCGCCCGTGTTATGTGCATATGTGCGCGCGCGCGCGTGTGTTTTATTTTTTTTGCCCCGCATTGTGTTTAGATTGTAGGCTAACTGGCCTGTGTGAATTTCAAGTTATTCTGTGTGTATGTCTCCCCCCCCCCCTTTCCTTTTTTTGCGGTTATCGGTTACGTCATCAAATTGTGTGATGTGATAATTATACATGTGTTGTTATTTCCCGACCGTTATGTGATGTCACATAACGTGACAGTGTGATATGCGCTGCTTTATGTCATACGGCGACCAGGGAGTGTGTTTGTGTGTGTGTGTGTGTGTGTGCACGAACGCGCGTGGGTATATGTGTGATGTTATTTTTAACTGCCTCGTTCTGTTCTGGTGTGCGTATGTGTGTGTGTATCTACAACACAGGGGACCACGGGGAGGGGGGTATGGATAGGGGGGAAGTGGGGAAGTTCTGACAATCGATTGCTTTGTTTAGTCTACCGCTCGGAGCTACTGTGTTTTTTTTTTGTCTTTCTCCCCTTTCTTCCTAAAAGGGAATGTGTTGCCATATCTGAAAACACCATCAATGTTATATTTTGGTGCATAACTTCCCATCCCGTTAGCGGTGTGTGTGTGTGTGTTTTTTTTTTATTTTTCACGTTATGAACATGAATACAACACCGTTTAGCGTGACTCAAGAAAACTGTGGTGTTAAAGTGGCAGACTGTGATCTTCGGACAAGTTCATTTCATTTTCTATGATATTAGCCGAATTTTAAAAGTGTGAAAATTCTACCACTACTACGTACCGGTTCATTTACACTGTGGTTATGTTAATTGTTTATTTTTTTTTTAAACCGTGATCACCGATGCCTGTGTCTTTAGTGTAACTAATGTGCAGTGACCCGTGACGCGTGTAGTGTATGTAACCAACTTACTTTGACCTTTGAGTCATGTTACCAGGAACAATGTGTTTTGTCATCAGCTTATTTTCACATCACTTGGATTAAAGTAAAAATATTCAGCTATTATAGCCAACATTTTTTTTATATTATTATTGTTGTGAATGTTGCAGTGCCGAACCTAGGGATTTGTGGGCCCGGGGGGAGGGGGCTTGTCCTCTTTGGGGGGGGGGGGTCCCCGAATTTTGACATTCGACACCATGACATGAGATAATGTACTTAATATTTAATGTAAAAAAAATAATTTGGGGGAAGGGGGGCTTCCTTCAAGCTGGGGTCCGGAGGGGGGGACTTTCAAATTAGTACTCCCTCCTATCCTAGTTACGCCTCTGTCTATTGTTGTGCATAGACCAAGGGTGTGCAAACTTTTTTTTTGAATCGCGGTCCACATCTGGGTTCTTTGAAGGGTCGTGCCAAGGGCGGGTGGATTGAGTTTTTCAATGAACCAATAGAGATATTAAATGTAAACGTCGTAACTTAAGGAGGTCTGGAGGGTTCAGGGGGTTCTGGGAGGGGCAAACGGGGTCGTATTGGACTAGCTGGCCGTATCATACTGGTCTATACTTTTATCTTGCTGTCATGTTTTCTCTATAGAAACACCAAGTTTTTTTTTTTTTTAAATTTGTTCTATTCTTACAATTTTCAAGTTATTTTTTTTTTCGCCTTTCTATGCCGGGGACTTTTACATCGATGATGTCCAAGGCCACACTTGGGGGGGGGGGGGGGAACGGTCAGCGTGGACTCATTGATCACATCGCTGACTGACCGCTGACGGGGAAAAAAAAGTGAGGGGGCGAGTGAAAACATTTGTTTGTGTTAAGGCCACTTATTGATCTCTCCAGCAGGCATCGACCATTGGGGGGGGGGGGGGGAGAAGGTGGGGGTGGGGGGGGGAGTATTGTAACGGGTCATGTTACAAGCTGAGATTTGTTAGATTAACGAAGGAAGACGCATAAATAAAACAAAAAAAGCCACTGCGATAGTTTAACTAGTTTCAAAGTTTCGGTTTAACGCCCCCCCACCCACGCTTCGTCTGTAACGTAGAGCGGATTTTAATTTAAAAAAAAGATTTCGCCCCCCCCCTCCTATATTGTATTTATCTAGAAAAATTTTTACAGATTGGATTCGTTTTGGATATAAGACAAGTTATATACTCGGGGGGGGGGGGCGAAGGGGCAGGTTCAACATTCATGCTACCCTGTGGGCTTAACTAGCGTTGGTGGAACCCGGGGTGGACTCCCAATAAATGTCATCCCGTTATCGTACGGACAAATACTAGGTTTGATAAAAAAAATTGTCGCCCCTTTGCCGGTGGCAAAATAAACACCGTCCGGGGTGGACCGGCACTTCCGCCCCCGCCCCTTTGCTACGCCACTGATGCATCCCCTTTACTGCGTTGTTTTTAATTTTGAAATGTGTGTGCCACCTGAAAAGGCGACGGAGTGTTTAAATTATTGACTGTAAAGCAACAAAGTAACAGACAGGATGATTTCAATTATGATGTATTTATTACTGCGAACTTTTTCGATCGCTTACAAATGAGTAACATTACATAATTTTTTTTTTTTAAATTCTTTCTAGATCTCGCCTGTCCGTGTGAGCTACACTCCGGGAATGTGACTAAAGAACGCCATTAAGTCTTCCCAGACCAGCCTGCCCACTCAGTTGGTGCTCAAGGCCGAAGGGGCGGCTGAGGCAACAACGCTCGCTGGACAAGTACAGGTGACACAGCCCAGCGAAATAAACGGGGGGGGGGAAGGAAAAACATAAATGGAAGCGGATGTGGCCATACACACTGCCGAGAAATGGGTTGCCAGCGAGACGTCCTGTTTCGAGCAGCCGGACAAAGTCCAGTTCATATACAGCGGCAGACTGAAAGAGAGAGAGGTCAGAAGGTCGGCGCCTAAGGGCAGGGATGTCCAGTACGCCCTGAAGCCGTCCAAGTCCTACGACAATGAGCTGGAGGTCAGTATTGGCAAGGAGGTTAGGGCGCATCCGACAAACAAGACAGGGGCGCCGACAGCGAGAGATGACTTTGGATTAGGATATGACACCATGGCTGATATGAGTTATGAAGTTGCTGAGGGTAGGCCTGTCAGGGCACCTGCACCGTCCTACCACACTGCCCAGCTGAACACCAAAGAGTGGCCAGGGATCGCCAGATCCGACGACATCACGAACATCAGAGAAAAGGTGAGGACAAAGGACAGGGCGTCATCTAGGCAGATTCACTCAGAAAAGATGAAAAGACCCCATTATGATTCAAGTTTAGAACCCCTGCACATAACGGAGCATAACCTGCCACCATACTTAGAGAAAATGACCACCCATCATCACCATGCAGCTGAAAGATTCACCCCCGCTGAATTCCATCTTAAAAAAGACCAAACAGACTCTCCAGAAACTGGACCAAAAACTGTTCACCAAAGACCAAGCACGCTAATACCATCATTGCCATCATCGTTGACTTCGTCTTCAAACACAGCACAGAAAGCCACCCGCAGAGAAAAGACCTCGCCCATGGTGATCTTAGAGGTGAGGGACGGCCCAACGTTGTTCTACAAACCAGCCAACCGAATGGTGACTGACGCGGGCATTGAAGAGACCAACGGATATGGGTCATTTGCGCAAGCGCACGGCGGCAGTTATAAAGGACCGTCAGCATACTCACAGGAGTCTGCTCGATTCTTGAAGGCAGCGGCGGCAGGAAACGCGGTGTTACCTAAAAGTGCGCCTTTGACCTCCTGCGGGGCGGTTACTACCGGGTCACCGTCCCTGCTGCCGAGGGCCGTAGGTCTCAGAAGACCGGATCTTTCAGTTTTGAAAAATTCTTCTCGTGGGTCCACTGAAAAGCTGTTAGCGGATTCGGTGAACAGCGCGCCCCCTTCCTGTTCAGGCAACCTCTCTCCTAGGCAGGTGACACCCGACAGCAGTGCCGTTTCTTCGGCGCCCTCGACCCAGGTTTCGTCCGCAGCCGTGCCGGGACCTGAGCTGTTTGTTTCGAAAACATTTGAGCACGTGAGCGCCGTGCTCACCATCTGCGAGGCGGACCACCACGCCACCGCCGCCTCGCTCATCCCAGAGGTCAATTGTCAGGTCACGGATCACACCCCGGCACAGCCGCCACAGGTCGTGTCTGAGAGCACCACGCTGGAGCCTGAGGGATTTCTCAACACCTCAGAGATCATCCAGCAGCGTGCAGGCATCAAGCACGATGATATCGTGGTCGGGCCGCGCAGACATCTGAGCAGCGGGAGTGGCAGTGAGGACATCGTGTTTGAACAGTTTGTGTGCGAGGTGCCTTCGGCCGATAAGCCTTATCTCCCTCCTCCGAAACCAGTATCTGGAATACCACAGAGCGACAGGCGGCATAGAAATAAAGCACCAGAACATTTGGTATTCCAGGAGCAGAATCTCAAAGGAACTCAAATCAAGAGCGAGGTGAAGGCAGTCAGGTCCCAAGAAATTCTGTCCGCCGACACAGAGGCCAAACGTTCCAACAGTGTCGAGTCCGGCCCTACGATCAGCGCTGATAATAGCTTAGAGAGGATGACATCGGTTGGGGGCAGTCTAGACAGAGGCAGGTGGCGACCGAAAGAGAAGAAGTCGAGTGTGCAACGAGCGGTCAGGGGAAAGGCAGATTTCGGCTACACCCCGGACAAGACGAAATCACACGGTAGCGAAGTCACCAGCAAGATGCCTGGCACTACAGAACAGTTTGGAAGGTATTCAAAGTTGTCAGTAGACACCAAGTCTTTGTCGAAGTCCGGTAGCTCCAGTCCTGCTAGGCTGAAACAGATTCCCAGTCCTGGCAGTAGTGGTTATAACAAAACTAAACTTCCCACGACGACGTTAGCACCAGCTAAAAAGCAGCAGCAGCAGCTTCCACCTCCTCCATCATCCAGGCTGCACATGCTGTCTAATATCCCAGTGCCCATGAGCCATGATCCGCCTGCGAGGAGGGCAGCCAGTCAACAGCAGAAAGTGCATTCTAGCCCACAGACATGTGTAGAAGACCTACATAAATCCTTAGAAGACAGGTCGCTTTCCAACAGTTCCAATGCGGCCAACGACGCTGTAAAACCTATTACAGAATCAGTGGATAAGTCGCAAAGTTCGTTTTCAACATCTCAGCCAGTGCCGTTACATATGAAGGGCCACAACTCGCAGACAGAAATCCCACCTGATTCGGCATCCATCAAATTCGATGTCGGTTCGTCATCACTCGCCGACTCACCACCTTCACTCTCAAACACGCCGACAACAGCAAGAAAGAAAATACCAGTATTACAAAAGAAAGACACGCAGAGTTCTAAACAGGCGCAATCCAAAGCTTCCATAATTAACGAGAGTGATGCCGACACCGTTTCAATGGCTCCAGTCGGCTGCCAACTAAAGAACTCGGAGCCTTGTCCAGCTCAAGACAAGAGCTCTGAAGCTGTCATCCCCGACAACCAACCACAGACTCCTCCTGCCAAGCCGAGGCTCCATCGCTCGGCTGAGCATCTTGTCGGTGACGCCAAACTAACCGTTTTCAACTCCACCGACAACATACAGATTTTCGACAACTCTGGCACCGGGTCGAAATCTTTCCACGATTCCGAGAAGGTGGACCGCGTCGGCCAGCTGAAGAAGGACAAGAACCTGGCCAAGCTTGGGATACTAAGACGGGGCTCGGACCGGACAGAGATGTACCGGAGAGGGTCCGACCGCGGGATACCCATTTGTCGCAACGACCCCAGTGTGGAAGATTTGAAGAAAGCGACGAGCCTGAAAGAGCTCTGCCAGTCAGTGGCCTCCCTTTTGAACATTGGTAAGTTTACATTTTCATTTTGAACAATGGTAAGTTTACATTTTGAAGTTATTATTATTATTTTTTTTTGTAAAAAAAATGTTTTATGCGAAAGATGATAGAAAAGCAACTCAGATAATTTTAATTCATTGACAAATACATGTAAATCTTAAGCTAAATAAAAAGAGCACATCCCATCCTCCCTTTAAAAATAATAATACCCGGTACATTATACTTCAATGAAGAGAACACTTGAGATTAAAGTGAACATGGTCAAAAAAAAAAAAAAGAAAGAGTATGTATTTGTATACTTCAACACCATTATTAAATCATTATTTCATCCCACATAAGCCCTGTTTCTAAAGGGAGCAGTCACGTGTAATAAAAATACACTGTAAAAGTAAGGTATAGTTAACAGGCATGGGTGATGTTTTGTTGGTGTTTGTGATACGGTTTTCAGTATGTGTGTGTGTGTGTGTTATCTCCCGTTTGCAGAGTCATAAATATTAACTCTTGTTTTTTTTACATGGTTTTCAATACAAAATTTTTATCACGCTTTAGTTATATCGCGGGGTTAAGCTTTGAAATATTATTGAGCTGGAAAATTAAAAACTGCCAGCAGCTGACATTAAGATAAAATATGAGTTGGTCGGAAATCGCATAAATTGTCTTCAGATGGACATCATCTACTAATGGCTCACAGCACTGTCTATGACCTACTTGCGCCATTGAATTGTTTGACCACTTAAACCACTAAGGTGTGTTGTCAAAACTGCTTCGACCTCCATGGGTGTAGCCATATCTATCGGGGACTCTCAAAACTGTACAGTCGTAATTGGGTGTGGCATGATAAAAGT